>VZRJ01011410.1:928232-1120729 GCA_013397565.1 Ptilonorhynchus violaceus | reverse complement strand
CTGGCCCCGCGGAGAGGGCGCGATGCGAAAATACCGAGCGAGGAGCGAGTGCCGGCGCAGCCAGCGCACCCTGAGAGTCAGCGAGGCTGCGGTGTTCAAAGGAGTTTCTTATTTAACGGATGGTACCGCAGGAAAGAACAGTTTGCGGAGAAAAACTGCAATGACACAGGTTTTTTGCTTTCCCGTGTGACAATTTATTCTGACTGTTCTTTCAGCCTAGCAGGGGTACGGTATTTTGGATTATTATCAGTAACCAAAAAATACCAAAGTATGCTCCGAGGTTTTTGTCTCTGAAAATGGGATTTTGTTACTAATTTTAAAAATGCTTATTTTGTTGTTCCGTTCACACGTAAATCGGTTTAACACCGCGTGTTCCTAATGTCAGGGAATGTAAAGTTTTTCACTTAACGTTGAAAGCGGCATGGTGCAGCTAGTTTCTTGTCCTGTGCTCTAAAACGAGGAAAGGTCTCAGAAGCTGTTTCCCTATTCAGAGGCGGCTTCTTGATGTTTGCAAAGTTGTATTAAGATAGTCCTCTAATAAAATCATAGTAGGGGAAGGGGAATTTGAGGAGCTTTCTGTGAAACTGGTGTCACGAAGCTGCCGCTTAGCTCGTCACTGGTGAAAGAATTGAACTGAGGGCCAGTAAGGTGCTCTTGGTGGACAGTCTGTCGTAATTTTCATTAGGCTATGCCGGTAGGTGTTATCAGTCTAATGACTCGACTTTCAACACTTTTGAGTCATGCTCATCTTTGCACAATGACTTAGATTTGGTTGAGTACTCAGACGTGAATATTCATATACTCTTAAATGTCTGCCTGTTAAGCCTCGTCAAAATTTAGATGCATTTTAAAATAGTTACAGATCCAGAACTTGCCATTCCTACTGTGTATATTGTTGATTCTGTTAATTAGCGTTATGCAGTGGAGACAGGAAGACCGCTGAATTCTGTACCTCTGCAAGTCTTCAACTTTTCCCTTCTCCCAAATGAAACAGCCCCTACCTCCCCCTGCCAAGGCACCCCTCCCAGATAGTAACAATTGATCTGTGGGTTTCTGAAAGCCGGTTTGTGTGATTTGGCTCTGGTTTGTGCATGAATAAACTGCTGTCCTGTCAGTTCCATTTTTATGAGTATGCAATAATGGGGGAAAATGGAATTCTTGAGTAGGTGCTTTTTGCCTGCTGCAAAAGACCATAAGAGAATGCAGCAGGAAAGAACAGCCTATGTTGACAGCACAGTGAGAAATAAGGAGGGAAATTTTTGTGCGTGGCAACCTGCCATTTTTCTCATGTGATTAGACTTGAACTGAAATAATACCAGGTATTTAAAAAATAAATTTGTTTAAAATACGAGAAATCGTCAAAGTCGGAACGTTAAAAATGCCTTTCCTTATGTTCTTGGAGTAATAATTTGTTTAATTATTTGTGTTGCATTTTACTGTTAGGATGTTTTAATATTACTTATTTTAGTTCCAGAGCTCATACATATTAATAGAATTATTTCAGCATCCTAACCAGATAAGCATTCTTTGATAGTCAAAGCATATGCTAATAGAGCATATAAGGATATCCTTAAAATTCATGCTGTGATATAATTCCTGTAGAGTATCAGTTGATTCTTCGTTTTTTGTCCAGGTTTGAGCCTAGCTAGTGGAGATGAGAAAATTATTTGAGTAGCAGTAGGGTTACATATTAATTGTTTGAGAATGTCTAGTTAGCAGCTGCAGTGTTTGCACAGTTATGCTTCCCTTCAGGCAGGAAAAGTAACTGATCTTCTTTCTCAGTGCGTATTTTTCTTTCCTTGAAAACTTTTTTCTCCACTGTTTGCTTCATCTAAGGAAAATCTTCCATATTTTGTTTGTTTGTTCATTTTAATAAAGTGTATCATCTTACATCGTAGGAAATATATATACTTACTCCTCCTGGATTTGTGGAAATAACATAACTATGGACAGAAATGTAAAAATACTTTTCTTTAGTTGAATTTAATTTAAAAACAAAACCTACAAAGCCCCCCTGGCTCCCCCCTCAATACCCGAACACTCAAACCAGATTAGTAATGACAAAAATTTTTCATAGGGAAGTGATGATTCTTTAATGCTGATAACAGAAGGCAGCAGTCTAGCATTTGTTTTTGTTGATGAGCTACTGTGACTTATTTCTTCTTTACCCTTTAGTGAGTTGCTGTTGTTTCTTAAATTACTATAGAAAAACATTTAATTAAGCATACTATTAAAACATATGGAAGGTGACAACCTTACAGAAGCAAACAGCTACTATTGACAAGCATGGTCGGGTGTCAGATTAGCACAAGATTGCTGCATGTTTGTGAATGGGTTCGCTCAGGAGATACTGATACTTTTGTTTAGTAGAGCCATTTACTTCAATGTAAGTTGGCTTCCTTGTTCATTGCAGCAGATATTTGTTAAGTAGGGTGTCTCTGGTGTGTGAACTGTTGCCATCAGAGGCAGGAGCGGTTTGAAATAGGCAAAAAATTGCACATGCTTTGAAGCTCAGGGAAGACCTTCAGGTCTTCAAAACAGACGTTGCTCTCTTCATTCCATCGGTGGTATTTTGTGGCAGGACAGATGCCTATGTGGTTCACTGTAGCAGTGAGCTGTAAATTACCCTGCTAGTCTAGCATCTGATCCAACAAGTGTTGCTGAAGACATAGATATGGAGAAGGTAGCTCCTGGATATCTCAGGATGTGATATGTTGTACAGTTTAAGACAGGAAGTTACTTGATCTGCAGGTCAAAATCTTTCAGATATAGCAGAGGCCTCTGTCCCAGAAAAAGCTTATCTGTGGCTGCAGTAGTACAAGTGGTGAGTTTCTCCTCTACGTAAGGTTACTGCTTGTATCTCTCAACTACACGTGGAAGCAAGTGATGACCTGCTGCTTTCCTACATTATTTTGGCAAAACAGGGATAGAAGGATTTTTTTTTTGTTATTCTACTACCTATTAATAGGGCAAAATCAGAGAGAGAAGTAGGGGGACCATTCAGCCCCACTTTGTTACTTCTCAGGAATACACTAAGATGTCTTTATAGTTTGATGATTGAGAAATCATGAAGGGAGAGAGGTGTTAGACATGGAAGCAAAGGGAAGAGAGGACAGCTATCCACAAGCCAGATGTGTGTCATAATGGAGTTCTCAGCAGAGCCCTGAACACAGATTGCAAAAATGCTGTCTGTCCCAGAACAAAGGATTGGACTTTCTCTGGGGCCAATATAATGTCTTGCCCATATAGCCCAGGGATGGTGACATGAGGGGAAAAAAATGGGATTGTGTGAGTTCCTCCATGAATAGCTTGAGAACATGAAAGGTGTATCAGTCTTCTCTTTATTTTCTTTTTGCTAGAGTTGGTTGTTTTTGGAGTGATAAGTCTACATCGATTTATATATTTCTGGTAAGCTTTTATGACTTTTATTCCATATGATTTGGATGCTGTTCACTACCTCCCTCCCCCCCCATTAGTACTTACTGTGTAATAGTTAATCAGCATTAGAAGCCTGACTGATTTGAAAAGGAGAGTTAAACTTAAAACTTGTAAAGGAACAGGGAGATTTCCCCGTAACAGCCAAAAAAAGTTATTCTTAATATAAAATTTTGGAGTAAATCTCTCTTAACACTTGTAAGTGCATCCAAATACATTGTTAGCTTTCCAAATATTAATTAGCCTAAGTGTTTGCTATTAATAACTAATTTTTACCTTAGTGTTGTTTTTATTCACCTTCCACCTATCAGGTTTGTCTGTCTGCCTGTTCAAAGAGCTACATATTGTCAAGATTTTTTGTAGGAAAGTCTGTATCAGTCGGTGAAGACCTCTTGATAAGACTGAGCTCATCAAATCTTTTTGCTGTTTGTATATTTTCAATCCTGTTTTATTTTTGTGGCTGGTCAGTTAGACTTTTCTGTCCCTTGAAAGCTATACACCTATTGTGTCCTGGATGCAAATGCATTTTCTAATGTGCAGTAACTTCACACACAAATTAAATTATAAGGGCAAGAAAAAGTCAATGCCTTAATAGGAGGTAGAGAATCTCTAATGGTGAAGTAGGTACAAGTTGTCTTATACTTTGTTGGTAAATCTATCAGCAGTCAACATTGAAAGAGGAATGAAAGAAATTTTGAACACTAAGCAGAGCTTAAGCAGATGTTAGCACAAGCAAGACTGTTTTCTGTGGAAGATGGGAACTTTATTGGGTTGTGAATGGGAGCCTTAGTCATGCAAGATCCACTGTTGTAGTTTACACATTCTTCAGTAGTCAATGACCAAAGAATAACACTTTGGGTCAGCCTGGGACATACCCCTTGCATCCCTATGAAGAACACAGTTGACATCTTTGCAATCATGGATGTAAGGTATTTCTTACTGACCATGTAAAACAAAGCTGTAGCAGTATTGTATCAAACTTGGGATAACTCTGGAAGACAAAGTGTTGCCTTTTGAAAGTGTAGGCACATTGTTTGTACAGTTGATACTGTTTGTATGCACTCCTGTTCTGGAAGGTGTCCTCGCAGCCATCAGGAGAGATTACTAGAAACCATTTTGTCTGTCTTCAGTGGGTGATCTCACCCACCTAAGCACAAAATTTGGAGAAAAAATACGCAATATGAACATATAGCATGGCTGCTTAATTGATATGCTTTTTCCTTTTAGCCACTGTATATGTAGTTCTCATTCATTTCATTGTGAACTTGACTTGTGGAAACAGAAAAGAATTGTCTGTCTCCTGTGCTCCTTCATATAAAATGCTTTTGGGACACATAGATGTGGAACAAATTTCATAGGTAAAATATAATTCAACTTAAGTAAATGCGTAGATAATAAGTATCCAGAAATCTTTACACAGACTTTATATATGACATATGCACAAAGATAAAACTTTGATACTATAGTCAGAACTATGTTTTTCCCCAGGGCATAACACAACCAGATTCCATGAAGATACCTTCTAAAATAACAGTAAATACATTATTAAATATTGCTTAATCTAACCATAGCTATACAAAACCTTAGTAATAAGTCATACTTAATAAATAATACAGAGCATATTAAAAATGTTAGTATTTATAGTAACTGCAGTGAAATTGGATTCACTTCTGAGTCGTCTTTGTACTTTTTCTGATTTTAAATTATTAATATCGTTCTATTACAGAAATTGGTATTTGCATGCTGTTGATGTAAACCCAATCTAGTCAGTCATCTGACTCTTTGACAGTTGAATTCCAAGTGGTTTTATGCATTTTGTTGCACAAAAAAAGCCAGGGCATCCATGTTGTTGATAAAAGGATATTCCAAGCGGATTGATCAGTTATTATCAGAGCTTTTGTAGCTTCTGAAAAGGGAAACTGTAACAGCTTTTAAATCCCCTCTAGAAAAGGAAACGACTCTTATCCATGGCTACAAGCAGCAGTAGCAAGAAAAATGGATGCAATAGGAAACAAAATGTTTTTTTTCTTCTGGCTGTGATTCTACAATGAGATCTTAATGTCCGTGGGTTTTCAGTAATTTTCTCTGGGATTATTATTGGGTTTTTTTTCCTTTTTTCCTTTTTCCTGGAGTCAGTATAAACACTAGCTGCAGTGAAATATTATGGCCGTAGGAGTAATGCTAATTCATTAGTAGTCAATCTCATTTCTAGATGAAACCTCAATCCCCTTGTTGTACTTTCTGCTTGAATAGTTTTCAAAGAATCACACTAATTTTATGTGTGGACTTAAACTACTCATAGAATTCCCACTCATACCTTCTGTTGCCATTACTATAGCACCATGGCAAAAATAAATTGTGTCTTTCTTTGCATGCGGCTTCCATATGCCAGCAAGGATGATAGTAGCAGGAATTAGCTGGTCCTTGGGGAACACTTGACTGTGAAACTTTTCCAAAAGCAAACTGTCATACCTCTTTCTTCTATTTTTTTTTTCACTGAGGTCTGCCTCACCTGAAATCATATGTATGTGAGTTTGTGCTCCACTGAGAAGTGTTACCTGAAGCAATGGGAGACAGACACCTCTAAAACGGGAACAGTTCAATAGCTATGTGTAAGAAATTGTAAGGAAAGTTTTGAAGTGGCACTAACTGAAGTGGCACTAACATCTCTAAAATGAAGGTATTACTAGCTGCACAACATAGCATGATATGAGAAGATCATTAATGTTGGTGAAATACTCTGATACTGTAGTGATGATCACCTTGGATGAGGAAATTGATACTACTGGAATCCTAGCAGAGCTTAAGTAGAGTACCCTAAGGCTATAGACTGAACAACTCTGATCAGACTAGACACTGGATACCTCATCTGCTTACTCAGTAAATGGTGTTCTCTGAGTGTTGAAACAGTCTCGGTGGAAAGAAATGAAATGCTCTGCGAACACATACATGAACATTGTATAAAGCTATCCATCTATCCTTTTGGAGAAGATTGTTTAGACACTTGGTGACCTGTGGTTCTTAACTGTGTTGAAAATAGCAGCCAGAGTATATGAGGTGTTGGTACCTAATGAAGTCCTCATCAAACTGCAACCAGCCTTCTGAATTAGGGGAGAAAAGCTCCTTATACTGATAATGTGACCATGAGAGAAGAGATCTGTGTAACAGTCTGCATAATCATTAGTGAGAGTAGGCAAATACAGACAGGAGCAAGTGAGACAGAATTAAGATACAAATAATCTTGATTTTGGTGAGTGTGATATACTTTTCCTTACACTCCATAAAGGAAATGGACATCAAAATTATTATGTGTCTGCTGGAAGTCTGACACATATGTACATCATATCCAACACCACTCACAGAGGTTTCTGCAAAATGGTTAAACCTGGTGCTGGAGGCAGTGGATGTTGTTGCCCAGGTGGAAGAGCAGCATGGTCAGGTGGAGTTTGCAGTGTTTGGAAGGAGAGTGATGTGGTGATGAAATGTAATCAGACACCTTAGGTAGGGACCCTAAAGATCGTCTAGTTCCAACCCCCCTGCCATGGGCACATCTCCCACTAGACCAGGTTGCTCAATGCCCCATCCAACCAGGCCTTGAACACTACCAGTGGATGGGGCATCCACAGCTTCTCTGGGCAATCTGTGTCTGATTATTTAGTGTGGCACAGTGAACACCAAATTGTCTCACTGCAGTCCTGTCACCAGTGTTGCTCTTAAGGAAGTGTTGCAGTAAGTTTTGAGTGAGGTTTAGATTGGACCTGGAGATAAGGTTTGACCTTACTGTAGCTTTAAAGGGAAGATATTGCAAACATTGTCATATTGAGAAATACCCAGAAAAGATACCCTTACCTTCCCATATGTATTTTCTCCAAATTCCTTTACCTTCTGATTTCCCCAGATTTCAGAGTCCTGTGCATGAGACATGGTAAAACTGTAGCAAAGGCAGAATGCAAACTTCCCAGTATGCCCTCAGTCACTTCTAATCACTTCTATTTCTCAGGTACACACCCAAAGATGGGTTTTGTAAGATGTTGCGGCAATGGGCAGTAAAAATGAATTCCCCAAATGAACTGACATGTCATCTTGTATCACCTCCCTTGGGGAACATAAAAGACCAGTGATTGGAACCCATGAGGCTTTCTTCAGCTGAAATAAAGGAAATCTTGAGGAAATCTGAAAGTTGGCATTGATAGGAAGGAAATTGTTCCATCTCCATGATCTCTAGATTCCTGCTAATTGCATCCTGTTACCTACTTCTCCTTTGCAGTTTTTTTAATTACAAGTCACTATGGCAAAAGTACCTGTCTCTGTCGCTGAGTGAATCCAAAAGGAGGAAGAATAAGAATAAAAATAGAAATACTTAAAAACAATTCCTTTATTTATCTTTTTTTGTAATACTCAGTCATGTTGTAGGTCAGTTTTCTGGTTTTAGTTTTCCATATGCATACCTCTATATAAGCCAGTAGATCTTTAGATAACAGGAGGATTTGGTTTTAAATAACTTCCTATGTAAAGCACAATAACTCCTTTTTCCAAAGCTCTCTAAATGTTTTCAAGGTGAATTAATTCACATTTGCCAAAATGAGCCAGTTTTATACCTGTGTGAGGGCAAAAGCAGTCACCGATGTGCTTTAATACCTCTGAGTTAAATCACTTCATGTCGAGTGTTGAAACACTGACACAGATTGCCCAGAGAAGCTTTGGATGCCCCATCCCTGAAAGTGTTCAAGGCAACGTTGGATGGGGCTTTGAGCAACCGGGTCTAGTGGGAGGTGTCCCTGCCCATGGCAGGGGATTTGGAACTCAATGATATTTAAGGTCCTTTTCAACCCGAACCATTCTATGGTGATTATTAGAAGGATTTTAAAGAATAGTCTGGGAAAAAGTGGAGACAAATGAATATAAATTGTGCCAATCTACTGAAATACAGACTGAGATGGGGTGAAGCAGTGAAGATTGTGTAAGCAGCTCGTAGTTTTCTAGATGCTTGTACCTGACATTTTATACTGCGGTGCTTGCACAGTGGCACCATGCAAATTTCAGTGCATCAAGCATTCGGTTTCCATGCCAGGATTAAATTACTCAAGTTTGTTTGGTGTTCTGGACTGTTGCAATTTTAAACCACTAGTGTTTTGTCATGTGTGTTTGTTTAGGAAGATTCCCATTTAATAAAAACTGAATTGTGATAAATTAATGATTATGACCATCTCTGAACTGCAAGACATCTGCAGCCTGCAAATGTGTTTATGCTTAAGATACATGGAACTAACAAACTTGAAAGACAATCTTATTACATCCTCCAGTCTGTTCTTGGTGCATCGTTAACCATACCTCCTTGCAGGCAAAGAAGGATAAAATGATAGTATTTTCTCCAAAAAAACCAAGCTTATAATCCACTTCTTGATTGTGGATGAGAAATGCAACATTATTCATGAAGGACTTCATACTATAACCTTCTGAGATGCTTTCTCCAAACACATATGATTGTGCGAAAGCAGTTAGGAGGAACACAGGAAAGTTTTCTTCATTTGGTTGGTAAATCATTACAGCTAAAACAAGATTACTGTCATATTGTATTGATTGTTCCTTAGCATGTGACATTTAGAAAAAGTTTCTGTTCTTTAAAACAGTTATTTTTTTGTGTTACTTGTTTTGATATTGTCTCAACTAGGCTCTTGATGTTGAAGAGGACATACAAAGTGATGCATATGTTTTATGAATCAATACAAGTATGAAGAAAAAGGTTGATTCTGTGCAAATGAACCTTTGCATTTATACAATGTAATAATGAGTTAATGTATTTGTAGAAGTGCATGACTCCTAATTATGAAGCCCAGCACAGGATCTGAGTTGACCATTTGGCTCAAAACTTCTCCCTGACTACCCCAAATCATCTAGCCTGCCACTGCATAATTTGGCTTTCTTGAATCTTTACTCGTTATGGGTACAGTTTTAGTATTGCTAATAGGCTACACTAATTTTTACTTTTTTTTTTTTTTTAATGCTGATGCAAAAGAGTAGTTTATGTGAGACCACTAGGGGAACACTTTAAAAATGGTTATACTCTGTGAGCCTAGTTACATAAAGCATGACTTGAGTATGGTTGCTTAAAGGTGAGCTACAAGAACAACATTTAATTTCAACTTTAAATTAAGTTAATAACTAATAGAGCTTGAGAAGGAGACTACAGGAACTATGGCTTAGTCTCTTTCAGAGTACTAACATTGAAATTCATGCCTAAGCTTGCATTTTATTTCCTTCTTACATGTTATCTATGTTTGGAAGTTCTGGTTCTGATCTTTCCTGCCAACAGATGTTAATGTAAGTTTTTGCTATGAATTAATGACCTAAACCCAATAGAACTGTACAGAGCAACAGTAGTTCCTCGTTGAAACAAAGAAATTTAACCCTTCCCTAAAAGAGATACTTCATCAGGCTCTAGAGTCTAGGACAGAGACAGATTTTGACTGACTAACTTTGTTTTAGCATACGGAAAATGCTGGATAATTTTACCTTAAACAGCTCTACAAATCAGCAGGTAGGAAAAGATAGTTCTTCTCATGTGTTAGTGAAGGGTCAAATAGTGTTTTGCTAACAGCTTTGAGCCATGTGTGGAGAATATTCCTACCTTCTGTTCATCAATAGAGAAGCAACCATTACGTGTTCATATTTATATATTTAATATAATTAAGTCCATGTGTGTTTTTTGTCCTCTACCTTCTGGCTAATTGGTAGTGTGGAACTAAGCTGCCATGAACTGGATATGCCTGCTACCGAGAGTATGGATTTGTAATTTTTTCTTAATAATTTTTAAAAGCACATAAGGCTTTTTCTGGTGTAGCACCACTGATTTGATGATATTTTTTACATGTGAGTGGTACCTAAATGCTCTTCACACCAATGGACAGAAAAGGTGCAAAACATATTGCTGTTGGTGGAGTGGTCAGAGGACACTAGAAGAGAGAACTGATTCTGTGATCTAAATCCCTGAGTATTTTATTTGTAGGATAGATAGGAACAGATGCCTTGTTTTTGTTCTTTGCAGAGTGTCCAGCCAGATGTGGGAAGAAGAATAACTTGCACAATTTGTTTTTTATACAATAGTATTTTGTGTAACTTTTTTTTCAAAAATTGCAAGTAGCTCTACTGTGCTTGCCAGTAAAACAAACAAAGTACGGAAACAGAGCAAAAACTCCCTTCATTCTCTTCCAATTAATTTAATTCCTGCTAAAATCCTGTTTATGTTTGGAAAGGAATGACCTTGAAACGTTGTAGTTCACAGTTCAAATCTTTTGGTTGATATTGGCTTATATACCGGGTGACCTGAATAAAAATAATGAGTAGACAGTAGAATCTCTTGTTGTTGAATTGCTCATTATCTTTTTAAGGTGTTCATTTTTTCATGTCCCTATATTTGTTATATGAAGGATAAATTTAGTATTGTGGAATCAATAATGATATTTCCCATTCCATGGTCATAGCTCTTACTTAATACTATCAGCACAGTCATTTTTATAGATGCTCTGCATAATGTATCAGCATGGGCCAGATTTTTGTCTGTGGCTCAGAAGCTGTTGCAATTATATTGGTGCAGGCAGCTGCATCTCTTACTTAGGAGGCTGTAGTAGTGGTAGTGAGTTTTCTACATGAATGGAGAATTTGTAAGCCTGCACCAACATTAAATAAATAACCTCTGACAAGTGTTGAAATTTTATTTCAATTATGTGATAGTGTTTGGTTTCTGTCAGAGGGCTCTGTTGTTCTCCAGCATCCCCGTTATGTGCCTGCATTTGCAGTGAGCGAAAGGTAATTTGTGCCCTCGTATATTCTGTTGGGATAGTGGTAAAGTAATTTTGGTAAGAATGTACTCTGTCAATCTCGCTTCTCTTATGCCCTGAGTCACTTTGCAAGTGCCACAGTTGAAAATTGCTGGAAAAAGTGCCTAATGCAGACAGTCTGAAATTATGTGAAAACTGCTTGTAATAGTCACAGTATAATACCTGAAACAGAATAGAGGAAATTATTTATGCACAAATATAGAAAGCTTGAATTATTCATCAGCTGCTGGTGAAAAACTAGTATGTGCATCCTTCTAGGCAGAAAAAGTGATCACTTCCACTGTAGTTCAACAAAGCCATATAAATTTTTAAAACTCACAGGCATGGGCTTAATTATTACAGTGTATCAATTTTACCTGAATTAAGAGAAAGGAAGCAATAGGATTTTACATTAACGAGATGTACAAAGCTGAACCAACAACAGAGTTCAGTTAGGCATTTGAGAGGCACAAGAGCATCTGGATTGCCCGTTTCCTGTGTGCTGCCTGCGCTTTTTGGGATGATGCAGTTCTCAGGTTATATGTGGACATCACAGCTAAGAAGGGTAATAAGATAAGCCCCTTTTGACTAAAAAAAGAATAGTGCTAAGCTTGAGGATGACGCACATGTAGGCTTTCCTCCATGTAGGTGGAAAGGACTTCCACCTGGAACTGCAAGAGTACATAAAAACTCCTTTCCTCCTCAGCTAATGAGATCTAGGGAGTTCCCATACTGGTCACCTTTTTTTTTTCCAACCTGCTGAGAGCAGCCTCCTAAAGCAGGTGGGTTTCTGACATTTATCCAGTGATCTGTCAGAAAGTTTGGTAGATAATACGTGATGTCTTTGCTCAATCCTGATTTCAGTTCTACTCTTGTAGCCCTAAAAATGAGACTTCTAAACAGTGGAATGAATGTCCAGTGTCATTTTAGTAGCACTTGAGCAAGCAGCACTGTTATTATTGATATCATTGCATATAGAGTTGAATCTAATAATAAAAATGAGGCATTACTTAATCTTTTTGATGGTTTTCATATTAATAATGACTTGCAAAAAAAAGTTAAAACATTAAGAAGCAACTAAATATATGTTTCTTAGGAAAAAAATGAGGAAAAAATGTAAAAACGATTCTAAGTTTTAATTAGAAAAAGATTAACTGTACAATTAACTTTATTACAAAGACATAACTAGGTCCAATTTTCTTCTTCTGTATTGTAGTTGAAATGTCCCGTGTGAGCATTTATAAACCTTAAAACTCTGTGAATGGAGACTTGAATAGCACCATATGTTTCACTTCTTTCTTATTGATTTTAAGGTATTATCAACACTCACAAATAGACGATTGCAAATCCATCTTAAAATTGAAGTACTTGCCATTTTCATGATATTTTCTCATGAGGTTTCTCTTGAGATCTGTCTTTTCAATTACCATTTGCTGTCATTCAGCACTTATTGCACTTTAATTTTATAATGCAAATGCCTCTGAATCCATCAAAGTTTATTTCAGTTCCTTCTGTTTCCATGCTGTTTTCAGTCTCAAGTAGTTTTTAAGGAATGTTCTCAAAAAACTTGTTTGATAAAGGTTCAGAAAGCAATAGTAACAGTTCATAATTTCAAGCTCCTCCAAAAAATCAAAATAATTAGATTGTTTCTCCTTTGAATTTTTAGTGGAATTACAGCGTCACATGATAGAAACGAGGGCTTCAAGAGAACTTAATTGTCATGGCATAAATTATCTTAAAAATAAGAAAACTCTAGTATTCTAGAAACATTCCTAGTGATAAAAGTAAAACAATGTCTTAAGAGTATGTGCACTGCTTGCAGCTCCTGTCTTATGCCTCTACATGCAATTGGCCAGAAAACAAAAGAAATATCACAATAAAAGGCTCGTATTGTTGGCTGCTCTGTTTCAATGCTAAGGTCAATCAGTGTAATATCTGCTGATATTTTTTGCAGTTATAGATCTTGGGTCTTATCTATTCCTAAATGGAATTAAACTCAGTCATTGCTAGACATGATTTTCTGCAATGCTAAATTCTTACTAAATTTTGGAAGTTGAAAAATGCTTGGACCTTTACTGAAGCCAGTAAGAGCTGTGTGTGTTGATGACTGTTGAAGTCAGACAGAAAGTTGCATGCCACAGCACAGTATACACGAGGCCTAATCTCTCCAGGCTCCGTCATTTAATTCTGCATTAGCTTCCTGATAGCTAAATTGGACCTCTGCTCTTGAATTTCTCAATGAAGGTTTCAATCTTTCTATCCATGAATGACACTATCTACTTGACATACTACCTCATTTTCTTAAATTCAATGCTCACAAATACTGTGTCTTTTTTTTTCAGGTTAAGTTTGAAAATGGCATCTTTTGTTTTCATGTTTTGTAAGTGGCAGTACAGGTAACTCAAATCAACCTTTTAACTTCTAATTTGTTTATGTACATGTTATAGGAAAACTGAAAGCTAAGAGTCATTCTTAGGTGTTTTGCAACAAAATTGGTAGATGTTAGAAGCATGCTAATAAACTGATCATTTTTTCAGTGAAACATTTTACATTGATCCTTTTGAAATTGATGTAGCCTGCTTTTGAATTTCTGTAGTTATGGTGTTAAATTTCCTGAGTATCTAAATGTGAATCTTATGCCTCTTACTTTTGAAAGTGCTGTAGTTCTTACTAAATAACTTCCTTGTCAGTGTGATTCATTTATTTTCTACAATATCTCTCATTTGACAAAGTAAACCTGTGTGCTGTTTCATTACTGGACTGGTAAATTTTAATTTGCTTTATATTTTAATTTCTTCTTGAGAGTGACTTTATTACCTCAGTTTTATGAGTCAAGAAGCTCCCTGCTGTGAAATTGGTCAGCTTTTTCTCTTTGAATGAAGCAAATTTCTATGAACAGGATAAACACAGAACTGATTTGACAGGCTTTTGAAAGGAAGTTTGACAGGGTTTTTTGATTCGGCTCCGGTCTTGTCATACCACATTTCCTTAGAAGTTCTGTAGTCAGTTTTTTAGTGAATGGTCTAATGTCAATATCTTGAGTCATTGAGGATACCATGGCCTTCCAAGTGCTTAGGATAAAGACTGTTTTATAAGGAACATGTATTTAGGGCAGTTAGTGCAACCTAAAGTGTTCTATTCATCTCAATACTTCTTCCTCCGTTCAGAATTGAGTGGGTACAATTTTGGCAGCAAGATTCCATGCTACTCGTTATTCATTAAGTTGAAAACTCCATCTGGAGAAGATATTAATCCAAACTGTTATTCTGGTGCAGCTTGTTTTGAAGTTATCTGCTTTGGACTGGGACTGCGTTGACCAGTGGTATGTTAAATAAAGAGTGACTCCTTTGGAAATATTTTTTAGTATATTTAGTTATGCACATACAGTTTCTAAGTGTTTCATGTCCTATTTGATATATGTTGTCTTCAGCATATTTGTGACTTTGTCTCTCTCTTGCAAACATGTTTATTTTCATGTACATTCATCTATTTTCTTAACTTTTTTTTCTTTCACAAAGTCTAAAATAAAATTGCTTTGACCTAGATTACTTGCAAATTCTTCAGGTGTTGTTGCACATACTACTTGATAATTATAGTTTAATTTGAATGGGAAGTTTTAAGTGTTTTTTTTAAATTGCAGTTTAGCTGTCAGATGAAGTATTGTATCACTCTTCCATATGCAATTGAAAGTTCGTAATTTAGAGTCAGCCTTTTGTGAGCAATTTTTTACAATATTTAAAATTCATGTCATATAACAGAGGATCAGTGTGAAGTATTCTTGGAGGGAATAGTTTCTTCTGCTGTTGCTAGATTAGTCTTGAGATCTTGTTTCTAATTAACAAAAAAAAAGCCCAGCAGCATCCTTTCATATCTGGAAGAAAACTAGGGAAAAATATAGCACTGAGATAAGGCAAAAGAGAAGTTCCTCAGCAGCATCTCAGAGACAGTTTCGTGAGTTTTTAATTTTAGATTTGATTTTCCTTTGTAAACTGCTTAAAAAAAAAGGAAAAGACTTTTTGCAGAAAGAATGATCTCTTCTAACCTTTGCCTGCATTTGGCTGCTGCAAATTACAATAGGTGGGTCATAGACACATAGCAGCAAATAAAAATGTAATAGTTGTAAAGATAAGCCTAATCACAGACAAAATCTGATACTCAGTAGACTCTATGAGTGACTTGCCCTCTTTTCTCACAGTCTCATGGGAGATGATTCAGTGTGCTCCTGCTGTACAATCTTCCTATTTTCCAGAGTTTGCCCGCCTCGCCTTTGGGAACTGTAATTTCTGGCAGGGATGCCTGCTAGCAGGGCCCTTTGCAAGAAGGTGTGGATCCAGACCATTCTTCCGCCACCACTGCTTGCCATCCAGGCCGCTTCGTTCACCTGTAGTTCATCTTCTTAAACATATGTACCAAAATTTGTTCATTTCCATTTTCTCTCCTGTCTGTGTTTGTGTATTCATAAATCAGCATGTCTTGAACAATGCTGGTTTGCAT
The DNA here is from genome assembly GCA_013397565.1 of Ptilonorhynchus violaceus. Classification (NCBI taxonomy): domain Eukaryota; kingdom Metazoa; phylum Chordata; class Aves; order Passeriformes; family Ptilonorhynchidae; genus Ptilonorhynchus; species Ptilonorhynchus violaceus. The sequence continues at coordinate 1,104,983 of VZRJ01011410.1, read as the reverse complement.
TCTCTAACCCAGGAGTAGACTAAGGGCTTAGAGTAGTTAATATTTAGTTTATTAAAAGGCAGAATATGTAAACTAACATTTTTCTCAAGTTCTGTTTATGTATAATATTGAATGTTTCATTTCTATCATCTTTTGCACCCTTAATTTAATCTTAGTGAAAGGAGGGATGTCAGTTCTAAAAATTATATTTAGAGCTGTGAAAAACGGCATTCACTGCAAAATGGAATTTCTGATGGAAGCAAATATGCTTCCAAACAGTAGTTCTGCTTCCCAAAAGGGCAGGCCCATTGTAATACCCTGTGGTAGGGTGACAGACAGGGCAATCCAGGCAATCTGCTTGTCTCATTGTAATTTGTTGCATATACTTAGTCCTGAACGACTTAAAATGAAAATCTCCATAAACCTCCATAAGTGGGGTATGTGCCCCACTAAAGTTAAGCATTTAAACTTGGTGGTTCTCTTCATTCATTGCTGGCCAAAGAGTTTTTAATTCTGGTTTGCATACATACATATCCTGAAGGTCTAAGTCATTGATGAAATATAATAACTATTTCTTCAACCTTTGGAAACCCATTTTGCCAACAGATGAGATTGTAGTTGATATACCTGGATAGATGAGTTGTGATTCCTATATAATTTTTTTAAATGTTGTACACGTTCTACTGTAAATTCCGGAAACAGGCAGGCAGCTCTAAATGGAGTTTACAGTGTCGAAAACAGGGAGCCATTTGTATTCTTTGGGCTATGTTCTTTAGCTATGTCAGGATGATAAATAGAAACTCCATGTTAATCTGACTTAGTAAGGAGCTTTCAGGATGCAAGTTCGCAGATTTGTAATCTGACTGTTTGTAAACAGATACAGTTGTTGACCTTGTTCGTTCTGGATGTGCTTCATCACTATAGCTTCAGAAAAGTATAATATGTTTTCCCCATTACCTAAATTGCACAAATAAAAATGGAAGCTAGGTCTTTCTGCCATAGATTTCTCAAATAACTGCATTATCCCATAGCTGAGGGTCTAGTGCTGTTTTCATGTTCTTATGCAATGCTTTTAATCCTCGGTGATCGGCATCCTTTAAGAATTAGTGTGTGCAGTTTTTCACTCCCGTTATTTTTATGGGCACACAGTACACATACACTTGTGCTGCTTAGAAACCACTGTGTGAAATAAATTGATTAATAACAAGCTGTATTTAAGTGTTCCCCTGCTGGACCTGTTGTCTCTTTCTATTATGTTTTTTATTCTTGTTTTTATTATGCAAAATAAATCGCATTCGTCATTTAGCTGGCTAAGAAAAGGTGAACACCAAACTCTTCAATTCTACCTCTTTAAGGTGCTGAGTGTTAATTGGGTTTCTCAGTAGAAACTGTCTTGAGAGGCAATATGACTATAACATAATTGCGTGAAAGCAAAACACCTGCAAGACTGAAGGAACATCAAGTAGCTTTGTTTTCTAATGAAGTACTTAAAAAGAATTAAAATTATTAATATTTTATGTGCCACAGCAGTAATATTTTTTACTCCAGTGGCTTATATCTTCTGTTTCTCACACAGAAAGCAGAAGTTGCTTGGTGGGAATCTCAGAGACATCTCATCCTTGGAAGTTTGCTTGCATGCCTTTTTCATTCCGAAATTAAGCTGACCAAAAAGGTGTCAGGTTGGGGAATACTGTTGCAATTTTGTCAAGAAAATAGGACCAGATTTCACAGACTACCTATTTTTGCATTTTCGTCAACCTAGTTTATGCCCTGTCAATCATATATATTCTGTTGCCAGCGGTGCTTTAGTTTGGCAGAGGGGTGATGGTATTCCTGTTGCATTTTGTATGGAAAGTTGGGTGCCTGGAGAGCTTTTCATATTGCATGGCCATTCAGGATATCAGCACTTGATCCATGTATCCTAGCTGTAGCGTGAGAGTGCAGTGTGACTGTGGATCGAACCACTGCTTTGTAGCAGCTCATTTTCCTTTTACATGACCTTTTAACCTCATGATTTAAAAACATCAAATCCAGAAACAAGTAGCTAGACAATTGTGAATTATTCAGAAGTGCTGGCTGCAGCCCATTCCCACCACTAATAATTAATCCATTTACTCTTGCTTCTTTTTTTAAACCAAAAGTATACCTAAAGCTGACCAAGTGGCAGACAGCCAAGTAATATCTTTATCGGAAGAACTTTTAATTGATTTTATATTCATTGATTTGTGAAGTATTCCAAAGTCTTGCAGAAGCTGCTCTATTTCTTTATTCTTAATGGACTCTTGCTTCTTCCCAAAGTAAAAGAGTTAGCTCTTTTTGATATTGGAGAGCATTGCACCACTGCAAAGGTGGCATGCAGCACACCATGTCCTGGCATATCGTGTCGTGCAATTAGTGGACAGATACTCTGTAAAGCATGATTGAGTAGCTCTATAGCAGACTGAAGCATCTGTCTCTCACCTACTCGCTGTCTTGGCTTCATGCCTCTTGCATCCCTGACATCTGTGTAGCCTTGCATCACTAGAAAAGCTGACGGACTTCTGGAAGGTATTTTGGATCTTGCCTTCAGGTGTTTTGGTCCTTGACTAAATCTGTTGTTACTCAGTGTGGTTGAATGCCAACTGCTGCTATTTTAATTCCCACTAAATAACAACCAAGTTCATCAAAGTGAGTTGAACGACTTAATTAGGAGCAAATCTGCAAACAGAGTTTCAAAATCGGATTCAAGGTAATCTGAAAGATTTACTGAGAAGCAGGAGAATTTGGAGCATCTTGCAAAGTATTCCCTTTGTTATGGGTTAGGAAAAATGAAACTTGTTTCCTTTCCCTCAGGTACTAGGCAGGCTGTGTAGGTGGGGAGGGGCTGGCCGGGAATTGATGGGCGATACTTAAGAACAAAAGGGAGTTATCTATCCAGCCACATTCCACGGAATGGACGATACTTAAGGACAAAAGGGATAACTTGCCCAGCCCAGAAGCCAGGACAATTCCCCCAGTTAAAGGAAAACAAAGACCTGGAACTATTGGCAAGTAGGTTGATTCCCCAGAGGCTGGAACATCTCGAGGAAACTGCCCGAGACTTGGGCGAGAGGTGGGTGGAGACCGGGCTGGCTTGGCTCTCTCTGGGCTCGGCGTTCGGTGAGGACGGTCGTGTCTGCAGCAAGTGCCGGTTTCACTCCGGGAACACCACTACACTGCGACACCCTTTTTCACCCACATGCACGTGTGCATATGCGTATACACGTGCACAGCACCTGTGTCACCACAATGTCTCTAAGGGCAAATTTGCAGTCAGTTGCAATTTGGCTTAACATGCTCTACTGTGGTCCAATATTCATAGAAGGACTTTGGATCTGAATTACCCCTTCTTCTGTATAAAATTATTGGCTGTTGTCATGGTTTGACACTGGCCAGATGCTAGGCACCTATGAAAAGCTGCTCAGTCACCCTCCCCTGCTCCACAGCTGGACAGAGAAAATTTAACGAAAGGGTTAATGAGTGGAGATAAGGACTGGGAGAAAACATCATCAATTACCATCAAGGGCAAAACAGGCTCAACTTAATGATATAAAGTGAATTTATTAATAACAAGATCAGAGCAGGAGAATGAGATGTAAAATAGGCCCTTAAAAACCCCTTTTCTCCCCCCAACCCCTCCCTCCTTCCCACCAATGGTGCAGGGAGACGGAGTGGGGGTTTTGGTCAGTTCATCACCCAAGATCTTTCTGCTGCTCAGGGAGAGGAGTCGTTTCCCTGTGGCCCCGTGGGGTCCCTCCCACGGGAGACAGTTCTCCATGAACTCCGCCAGCGTGGGTCCACTCTCACAAGCAGCAGCACTCCCAAAACTGCTGCGACGTGAATTCCTCCCACGGGCAGACAGTCCGCCCAAAACTGCTGCGGCGTGGGTCACTCTGCCACGGGGCGCAGTCCTCCAAGGACAGGCTGCTCTAGGCATCCACCCGCTCCGGCCCCCACGGGCTGTGGGTGGATCTCTGCATCCCCCATGGACCCCCATGGGCTGCAGGGGCACAGCTGCTTCACCATGGTCCTCACCACAGCCTGCGGGGACATCTCGGCTCCGGTGCCTGGAGCACCTCCTCCCCCTCCTGCACTGACCTTGGTGTCTCTATTGTTGTTTCTCTCACATATTCTCACTCCTACTCTGGCTGGAAAATTACAACTGTGCCACCAACTTTGTTTTGATTTCTTCTTCAATATGCTATCTCAGAGGCGTTACCATCATCTATCATTGGCCCAGCCTTGGCCAGTGGCACGTCCGTCATCAGAGCCATCAGGGATTGGCTCTGCTGGACATGGTGGAAGCTTTCAGCAGCTTCTCACAGAAGCCACTTCTGTGTCCCCCTCCACTACCAAGAACCAGGCCCTGCAAAACCAACACAGCTGTAAACCTTTTTGTTGTCTTTTTTTCTCAGCTAATTCTAATGACCATGACTGACTTCAATGGCTTTAAACTGAAAGAGTAGATTTAGATTAGATATTTAGAAGAAATGTTTTACTGTGGGGGTAGTGAGACATTAGAAGAGTTTGCCCAGAGAAGTGGATGCCCCATCACTGGAAATGTTCAAGGCCAGGTTAGATGGGGCTCTGAGCAACCTGGTCTAGTGGGAGATGTCCCTGCCCATGGGAGGGGGCTTGAAACTAGATGGTCTTTAAAGTCCTTTCCAACCCAATTCTATAATTCTGTGACTTTAGTTCAGCTTCTCCAGCCATTTTAAGTAAGTGAAATATGTTCAGTGACAGTGATGATTGATCTGCGTATCATATAAGGAACTGGGAAACAGTTTGTAGTATGTTAAAGATCTAAGTGTTTCCTGCTTATATTCAGTTTCTCTTTTGGGAAAACAATATGTTATAAATAGCAGAGTTAAGGACAGAACTGCAGAAGAGAGGTAAGCAAGTAATGACCAAATAAAAACCACATAATGGAAAGAAACTTATTTTGATTTCCTGAACATGATACAGAAGGAAAAACGTTTACCAGTGTTCATGACTAAAAAGAAAACCAGGTCATTCTGCCTTTCCTGCCTTTCTTGCCTTCCACTACCACTGTAAACACTCCTAACAGACCTTCTCAAACAGTTTTGTGTTTTTAGGCATTATCTTGCACGTCATCATGCTACTACATGCTGCCTTCCCTACTGAGAAACTATTATAGCACGCTGGACAATAAAGGCTGCCTGCTGTGATGAATGTTGGCTACCCAAGGGCAATGACATCCTTCGTGACTTCACTTCTGAGTTGCTGACTGTGCCTCCCAGCAGACCATTATGAAAGATCTTAAGAATAAATTGATCCTCAGTTTTGTTACTTATTCTTAGCTGGTGAAATAAATTAAAAAGAAACAAAAACCCTTAAAAAAAGGAAAAGTGTTACGCTTCATTGTTGTGTACAAAGTAACCAACTAACAATATTCATTTTGTTAACAGGTGGAAGGAACTGCAAGTTAGCACAAATGGAGGAAAAATGTTTGTTTAGACTTCTCTATACAGATTGGTGATTTTATTTTTAATTTTTATTTTTACTCAAGGCTTAAAAAATGTATTTCAACATCTGACTTGTGTATGGTTGCTCCAAGCTGCTCATAAATAAAGCTGATCAAGACTTCTTATTGATCAGATTTTGATTTCTTCTCTCAGCCAAAATAAACCCAAGAATGCTGCATTTATCTTCTTGTAGGAATATTCTTTTCATGTATTTAGGTAATTGCAGCAATAGTTTTATCAGTTCTTGATGAATTTGGAATTTCAAAGTATTTCTAAAAGTCAATTTTATTCTGTTTTAGTTATCTAATGCTTGATTTTTATTTACTTTACATTTAGCTTTTGGTTTGATTGGTGTCTTGAGAAGTTTGTGACACAAACTGTAGCATTCTGATGATTTAGCAAAATCCTTCAGCTTTTGTTACATTCTTTAGTTTTCAAATGCTGTTTTTAATTTTTTTGTCTTACAAGAAGAACACCACTATGACACTGTCTCTCTCAGCAGAAGGAGGATGGCTATTGAGGGTAAAAAAAGTCTTAAAGTCAATTCAGTTATCCTACAATTTCCTGATCTTTGGTGTTGATGAGCAATGTTTTTGTTACAACAAAGATACACTAGGCTTTTGCCTGTTTCCATCTAAAGGGTTGTTGCTAAATCTTTCAGAATCTACTATGCAACAGACATATTTAATTCCTCAGGGTGCAAAGGCAAGCAGAATGGCCTATTTATTGCTTTTGTTTCTCACAAAACCGGTTGTCAAGTCTGACTTTATTGAAGTTGTAGGCTCTTACAGGGTAGTGACATGGACACGCATGCTCTTGTCCAAACAGAACATTCCAATGTCTAGAACCTGGAAAAGGCAACGCTTTCCAACGATTCTCAAACAGTTGTAATAAATTTTGATTTAGAATAATGTGCTAGGAAAGAGATGCAAGAACAGTTTCACTTGCATAGAGAGTGATAGTTTCACTTTTTTAATTAGGTGTCCCAGGATTTGCAGCTTGCCTGCACATTGCCTGGTATTCTGGCTTGCTGAAGGCTATGGCATGTCTACAAATGGGATTTCCTGGGCTCAGCTCCCACTGTGCCATTTTTGCACTTTTCTAGGAGATACTCTCAATGGAGTCCTTTGAAGCTGTTCCACCAGTTCAATGTGACCCACTCCAGGAGATTTTACCCCAAATTCACTAGCTTGACCTGTATTCTTAAAAAGCTGTAATCAGTTTCCCATATTGCCCAAAATGCTTATTCTGATTGCAAAATCCAGTAATACCTACATTATCCTTGACAAGAATTATTTTCTGTTGTTCTAGTAGTCATCATTTAGAGTCCCAGGGATGTGCCAGAGCCAACAGATACAATAGTCTTTCCTCTTGTGATACTGTCTCCCTGAAAAATGTCCTAGAAAAAATAGTTGCAGATCATATGTTTGAAGACAGTTTGGCAGCCAGGGACCTGGTCTTCATTACGGTTAACTGATATCTGGGCAGTCCTCTCCAAAACCCTGCAGAACAGCCATCTGTGTTTGGCATATCTGGAAGCCAGAGGCGCTGTCTTCTGAGCTGATGTTCTTATTGGGAATTCATGAGCTCCCAGCACTTGAGAAAATGTAACCCTGAGACTGATGTCTCCTGCAAAAAAAGTTGTAACTTGATAGACTGGATTAAGGTGCCTCTCAGTGTATCCATTCCAAATATTTTGAAAGAAATTATTGCTTTTATGTGGATTTGAGGCAAGAAAGAGCTTTCTGAAGAAAAAAGCAAAATAAATTTGGTGAAATCTAAAGTTTATGGTTTCCTCTTGTGAAAATTTGCATTTCAGTGTTGATAATGTACTCTGTCACAGTGAAGATTTTGAGAGCTACACTGAAGCATCTAGTAATCTAGTTTTGCTATTTTATTTTTGTCTTACATAGAAGTTCACTAGTGACTTCTGGAAAACCCAACTCCAATGGAATAACAATAGTAAAAAGAAGGGGAAAAAAAGACAGTTCATTCTTGTGACACAGGGCAACTGCCCTGTACTCGCGGGTGGTGGTGTAACTTGGGACTATGAGCTATGAGCTGTTAAGTGTTCTGCTAAGCCATGTGTTTCATCTAACAAGTAAAAAGACATTTTCCTAGTACTTTCTTGGAGATTTTACTCTTACAAAATAAAGTTCGAGTCTCTACCAGATCACTGCACTTCCAATACCAATACATATTTCGTTTCTCTCTACCTGTCCTACATGTTGGCAACATGTTGGTATTCAGCTTTGAATTTCAGACACGTTGCCTTGCACCCCAAAGGAAAATCTTTGGTTGTAGAGAACCCTTGGTGGTTTCTACTGGACACCAAAATAATGACATGTACTGCAGAGAGGACTCTGCATGCTTGTAGTAGTGACCTATAGACCTTGTGACTGACCCTTCATTTATCCTGCATGAAGGCTACCCGAGTACTATTACCAAAGCTTTCCAAACAGTTAAAATGAGCTGGGATTTTTTCATAGTGTTTTTTGTTTGTTTGTTTGTTTGTGGGTTTGTTCTCTTTCATTCAGACCATGTATCTTGTACTCTTGGCAAAAAGATCTTTTTCCCTGCAGAGATTTGGTGAAGTATTGTACCAACAGATGCCAAAAGACATCCCTCCAACTCTTGTATTTTGTCTTGGAAGAGCATCAATTTCCTTGTCAAATTTTGGCTAGCAAAATTAAGCATGTACAAAGCTCCTTCCCTGCTCTTTTTTAATTTCAGAAAATTATGAGCTATTAAAATTAAAATAAAACTTCCTTCAACATCCTTGCACTGATTAGACCTTTTATAATCTGGTAATGCTATAAACCTGTTGCAGCAATAGGAATCATCAGGGAGTTGAGGAACTCTCACTTAAGCTGTAGACAATGTTTATATTAAAGATCTGTAATTCCCATGTTTAACCTTCTTCTGGGAGGAGTTAGGCAGCATGCATAGTTTTCTTGGAACATAGTTTCAAATGCCAAATTAAATATCTTATTTTTTATTAATAAACTTTGATATGAGTAGCCTTATGGGCTGTTCATTCCAACAGTGCATGTGGTCTGAGAGATGTTTTTCTATACTTGAAGGGATTGTACTAATACTCAGCTTTAAATTATGGTGTCTAATCTGCTATCTTGCTAATCAAATCTAACAAGTCCAAGCACCATATTTTGAACCTAGGACAAAGTTACACCGGGCACGAGTATGAGCCATGAGAGGAGTGGCTGGAGAGCAGCCTTGCGGAGAGGGATTTGGGGGTGCTGGGTCTGGGGCAGCATATCAAAGGGCGTCAGCAGTGTGCCCTGGCAGCCCAGGGGACAAACGGCATCCTGGGGTGCATCAAACACAGCATGACCAGCTGGGCTAAAGAGGGGATTATGCCACTGTATTTTGTGTTGATGTGGCTTCATCTTGAGTACTGTGCACAGTTCTGTGCCGCACCATTTAAGAAGGATGTGCAGGTGCTTGAATGTGGCTTGAGCAGGACAGCATAGCTGGTGAAAGGGCTGGAAGTCACTGTCCTATCAGGTGTGGCTGAGGACTTTGGGGCTCATCTAGTTCAGCGAAAAGTAGGCTGAAGGGTGGCCTCGTTGTTCTCTACAGCTTTCTAAGGAGGGGAAAGGGAGAGGGCGTGCTAAGCTTTTCTCCCTGTTGTGCAGTGACAGGATGTGTGAGTATAGTTCAGAGCTGCACCACGGGAGGTTCAAACTGGACATCAGGAAGCATTTCTTTACTAAGAGGGTGGTTAAACACTGGAACAGGCTTCCTAGAGGGTTGGTTGATGCTCCAAACCTGTCAGTATTTTAGAGACATTTAGACAATTCTCTTAACACCATGCTTTAACTTTTGGTCAGCCTTAAATTGGTTAGGCAGTTGGACTAGATGGCCGCTGCAGGTCCCTGCCAACTGAACTACTCTATTCTGAAATATTTTCTGACTTGTTATTCACATTGTTGTAGCTTAACTCCAGTTGGCAGCCAAGCCCCACACAGCCTCTCATTTACTCTTCCCCTGGTGAGTTGGGGAGAGAACTGGACAAGTAAAAACTCATGGGTTGAGATAGACAGTTTAATAGGTAAAGCAAAAGCCACACATGCAAACAAAGCAAAACAAGGAGTTAATTCACCACTTCCAGTGGGCAGGCAGGTGTTCAGCCATCCCCAGGGAAGCAAGACTCCGTCACAGGTAACAGGGACTTGGGAAGACAAATGTCATTACTTTGAACATCCTCCCTTCCTTCTTCTTCCCCAGCTTTATATGCTGAGCATGATGCCATATGTTTTGGGATATCCCGTTGGTCAGTTTGGGTCAGCTGTCCCATCTGTGTCCCTTCCCAGATTCTTGTCCACCCCCAGACACGTTGCTGGTGGAGTGGGGTGAGAAGAAGGAAAGGTCTTGTGAGAGCTCTGCTCAGCGACAATAGAAACATCCCTGAATTATTAACACTGTTTCCTGCACAAATCCAAAACATAACCCCATACCAGCTACTGTGAAGAAAATTGACATTATCCCAGCCAAAACCAGCACAAACAAACTCTAACATTAGCAATTCTGTTCTCCTACCTTTTTAAGCTACAGACAGTTTTTTTTGTAACCTTCTTTGTTAAATGTCAGAGAAATGACAAAATTCACTGGGACACATTGGTTACTGGTTTTTCTACTCTGTGAGTCAGACCCTGTCTGTGAAGAAAAAAATGAGATGAATGCACAAAAATAGGGAAGTGAACAATGCATAGCATGGCTGGATAGTTGGGGGAGGTGATGGTCCTGCTCCACTTTGCACTGGTGCAGCCTCACCTTGAGTACTATGTGCAGTTTTTGGTGCCACAATATAAGGAAAATAGGGCTTTGAAGATGGTGAGGGGTCAAGACAGGAAGACATACAATGAGTGACTGAGGTCACTTGATCTGTTCAGCTTGGAGGAGACTGAGCAGAGACCTCATTGCAATCTACAACTTCCTCATGAGGGGAAGTGAACGGGCAGGCACTGATCTCTCCTCTGTGGTGACCAGTGACAGGATCCAAGGGAATGGCCTGAAGCTGTATCAGGTTAAATATTGGGTAGGTTTAGGTTAAATATTAGGAAAAGTTTCTTGACCCTTGGTGGTGAAGAAGTGGGTGGTTGGACACTGGAACAGGCTCCCCAGGGAAGTGGTCACATCACCAAGCCTGACAGAGTTCAAGCAGCATTCGGACAATGCTCTCGGACACGTGGTGGGACTCTTGGGGCTATCTTGTGCAGGGTCACGAGTTGGACTTGAGGATCCTTTTGGTCCATTCCAACTCAGCTTATTCTATGATTCTATGATCTGTTTCTTATATCGATTCTTATAAAGCTTCTGGAGAAAGATAAGTATGACATAGGGGCCTGTTCAGAGATTTGGCAAATCTGTATCAGCTCAGGACTGTGTAAGACCTTTCTTTAGTTGTGTTTCTGGTCAAAGGCTACATTGCTGTTGCAGAGTATGAGATTCTGGTAGTCTAGATCTGAATTATTTTCTTTTTTTTTTGGCGGGGGGAGGGCAGTAGAAGAAGTAAACTGAAGGCTGCAAGAGTTAAGAGACAAAAGGAGACATGTCAAGAAAATGTACAGAAATGTCTTGTGCTCTAGGTGATTTTCAGAGCTTATCTGAAGCTGTAAGAGATGGGAAAATCATTGCAATCTCTTATTCTTTAACTTGGTTTGTTTTTACCAGCTCTTGGCCTGAGTACAACACAGGTTAACAGCAGTGCAATATTTCCTGTACTTCTACATGACAGTGAGCAGGTGATGGTGGTAAGACATGCTGCATTCAGACTATCTGTTCTAGCTTTAATGTCAAAGATATTTTGGCCCCACCGATGATTGATGGACTGGGTATTTTATTGTTTTTATTTATTAGTCAAACATTAACTCACATGAGCTTAATGGTTTCCACACTAAGATATATAGAAAGCTGGCTGAAGCAATCAGAGAACACATTAATAATCAAATTCTTTTTGAGAAGTGTGATATATTGCTGAGTTCCAAGAATTTACAAAATATGAGACAGGGAATGGTTAGCTGTGTAGGAACACGAGGAAAAAGTCCTGAGACAAGAACAGCAAACTGAATGTTAGCTACTGATGTAGATTGATGAGGAATTAAAAAAAAAAACCAAAGACAATGGAATGTAGAACCAGCATTGCCATATGCAAGGTGGTATATAATTCCTATTTTATTTGGTTTGCATCGAATACTTTCTCCAGTTTTGCATATCCACAGTTTAAAATATGAAGAAGGGTGATCAGAAACCTGAAAAACATGATATCTAATAAAAATTGAATTTTAAGTGGATATTTTGCCTAAAAAAGAGACACACTGGGAAGTCAAGGGAAAAGCACTCAAATATGTGAAGTGGTTTTCTGAGAAAGAGAGTAAAGAATTGTTCTCTGTGTCTGCTAGGAAAGTAACAAATAATGAGCTTGAGTTGTGGCAAAGAATGCTATTTTCAGGATCAAATATCTAATGTTCAGAATCAGAAAGCTGTATTTCAGGTTGTACAATCTCCATCCTTTGAGGTTTTTAAGAACAGATGATAGTTAGGCCAGTATATATTAGAAGTGGCTTAAATACATCATATTTTGCTTTTGGCAAAGACTATAAAATAAGTAATCTCCTGATAACTTTTAGCTGCTTAGCCATCTTCTGTGTTCACTAAATTCCTGACACCCCTGTGTTCCACTGATTCTTTGTTCCACCTGTCTGCCAAATAGAGCCTTAACATAGTTGAGCATGTCCTTGGTTGGTTTGAGTTTTGGGGTAATCCCTTTTTTCGTCTAGTTTTTGCTGACTTTGTAAAATAAATTAATATGTCTTCTAAGAATAGTGTCTTCTATGAGAGTTAAATTTGGAACTTCTGCTTGGAAAGAAAAACAGTAGGACTTGGTCTGTTTGTCTTTAGGAGCAGAAAGTTAGAACTGTGGCTGCAGCCAGTGTTCTTCAGGATAGTGCTGGTGGAGAGAAATTGGTGAAGAATCACCTTTAGGGGCCATAGTCACATATGAGCCTTTTGTGTTATGATAAATCCACCTTAGCTACAGCTGTGCTTGGTGGGGTGAGAGCTGCATAGTGCCAAGATGGGGAATACGTGAATTATTTACCAAACTGAAAGTCTAAGCTTTGATCTAAAAAATCTGTTTACTAGTTCTTACAGATCTGGCCCAACATTTTGGTTTGAGAGTGTCACAGTCTATAGGCAGCAGCACTCTTGGATCCAGTTCTAGCTGAGAACTTCACTGTATAGCTTTCCTCTTGAAAATGAGCAGAAGTAGAAAGCAGCAAAACTGAATAGATATAATTTGTGAAAGGAAAATAAGGTACTGTAAATATTTTATATTGTCATTTCTGTATTTGTGACTTTCAAAAGAGAGAATGAAAATCATTAATGTCATTAAATGAATGGCAGTGAGACAACCACAGTGATTATGAATGAAAGGGATATTTTTGTGTAGATAACATAGGAATTAATAAATAGACTTGGCAGCTGATTAGGGGAGACTTTTAGTAAGTGAACTGAGAAAAACTTTATTTATTACAGTTAGGAAAATCTGCATTATCATATCTTGGAGTATCGTTTTCAGCCAGCTAACGACTAAGCACAAATACTCTTCACCTTGTATTAAATAAATGTCATTCTCTTTTTATTTTCTTCTTTTTGAATAACACAAGCTAAACGAAGTGAAAGTGTTTGAGTGTGTCTTTAATAAGAAATTGATACATTGAAAACACAATTTCTGTACAGTTAAATGACATCTTTAATTTAGATATAAGTAATTATCAGTGGAATTGTAGTTAAAATGAAAGTCATTATCATAGCATTAGTTTAAAAGTCAAAATATAAAAACCAGAATCCATATATTCTTAAGAATGAATCTACTAGTGTTGTCTCTAGCATCTGTAATCAGGCGCAAAAAAACCCTGTTATGCCTCTTTTTATGATGACAGCTAATAAACTCATGTGCTTGACATATTCTTCTTATCTATCTGAGTCGTACTCACTCTACTCCCTTTTGAATTAGTTCAGATGACTACAACCAAAGCTCATCTCCATTTCTCCATCCTCCAAAGGTTTATACCTTTGGTTTGGCTGACTAGAGATTCAGGTCTGTTCCCTGCTGTTGATCACATTTAGCTGCCATTATTTTATTTTGAGAAGAGAGGGGTTTTATCTGTTAAAAAATACAATGCTTATGAAATACTGAACTTAGCTTGCAGTGCCACTACAATTTGTAATAGGACAAAAGAGTACAGAAAAGAGAGCAGTTCATCAGCTTTGGTCCCAGAGATTGTCTTATCTCTACCTCTTTATTTATGTGGAATTACTTACAATCCCTGCAATCCTCCCCTGCTGTAAATTATATAACTGTGTTTTGTCTGCAGCATTAGCAAATGATATATAGAAATGTGATACAGTTTCTCAAATGGTTTGCAATCAGACAGAAGTAAAACTGGGTTTATGTGGCAAGGATTTGGTGGTGGGGAAGTTGCAGGGGTGGCTTCTCTGAGAAGACATCAGGAGCCGTCCCAGTGTCTCACAGAGCTAGTTCCAGATTTTCCAAGGTGAACTTGCTGCTGCTCAAAGCTGAGCCATTCAGTGATGCTGGTGGTGTTCCTGTACTAACAATTATAAGAAAGGTTAAAAAAAATCTGTGGGGCAGCTGTGAGAGAGGAGTGATAAAATAACAAGAAAAAGAGAGGAACAACTCTGCAGCCACCAAGGTGAAGAAGGAGCAGAAGGAGGTGGTCCAGGTGCCAGAGCAGAGATTCCTTGCAGCTTGTGGAAAAGTCCAGAGGGAAAGAAGTTGTCCTCCTTCAGCCCATGGGGAACCACAGTGGAGCAGGTATCCACCCTGCAGCCAGTGGAAAGCCCATGCCAGAGCAGGTGCACGAGCTCTGAAGGAGATTGCAGCCAGTGGAGACGAGCCCACGCTGGCACAGGTCTTCTGGCAGGACCTGTGGCCCTGCAGGAGCTGGAGCAGTCCATTCCTGAAGGACTGCACCCTGTGGAAAGGACCCATGCTGCAGCAATTCTTGAAGGACACATTGGAGCAGTTCGTGAAGGACTGGATCCTGTGGGAGGAACCCCACACTGGAGCAGGAGCAGCTGAGATGAAGCATTTTGGGGTGACTGCAACCCCTATTCCTCATCCCCCTATGCTGCCTGAGAGGCAGGTAGATAGTAGATATCTTCCAGTAGATATCTTCCCAGTAGAGGAAGATAGAAGTCAGGAGTGAAGTTGAGCCTGGAAAGAAGGGAGGGGTGGGAGAGAATTTATCAGGTTTTATGAATCTTTGCAAATAAAAATAGTGAAAACTCGATCAGTCCTGGCTGCTGCCTCTGAGTCTTCTCTGTATTCATGCTTTTTTCTGCACATCCACTGCTTAAACGATAATAAATAATTGATGGTCCAGCAATCATGCCCAGAGAAGGATAAGCAGTCTTTAGCAGTCTTCCCCTTCCCCCCTTTCCCCCCATCTTAGATTTCCAAGGAACTTAGATTTTAAGATGATCTAAAGGATGTAGAGGAATGTCCCATTATCCTGTAAGGAAGCTCTGTGTGCTGCCACGAAGGTGAAGGAGGGTAAAATACCCAGGGCAAATGGTTGGTTGGTTTTTTTCTGTCTTTTTCTCTGGTTTAAAAATCAATACGTTTCTTTAGCATGCTCAGAGAGAGCATGCGCAGAAACTCTTTCTCTCTTATTACAGTAGTTAGGATTTATCTTGAATTGCCTACAGGCAGAGGTGGATGATCTAACAAGGAATGAGTGATAGAGCACAGCTACATCACACTGAATATACTGTGTGGATTTAGTGGCAGAAGCTACACTCAGTTATGACACCAGAAAGATACATATATGGTGTTTTAAAATGTAGCAAAAGAAAAGATGCAAAAGAAAGAAAATTAAGTATATTGTGAGGCATTGTGGTAGTATTTCAAAGAATGAAAGATGAAAGTTTAAAAACAAGGGATGAAAGAAGTAGTATCAGATGAGGTCACACGAGCTGTCTCTGAGATGATCAGACAAAGTTGTAATTCTTTTTTGTTGTTTTAAAACCAGAAATATTTAACCTCCTTTTGGAAGAAGAAAACTTCTGTCATGGAAACTGTATGATTCAAATGAAAAGCATACAGCAGTAATAACGTAATTAATTTTTAAAGAAAAAACTGGAAGTGTAAGAAGATTAAATTAACAGGATTACAAATGTAATCATAACAGACAATAGTACTAGATCTTTAGCAACTATGTGGTTGCTGTAAAAGGCTGCTGACAGATGAAATAATCATCATAATCAAATATATGAAGTTAATTTCTGTATTTCTAAAATACTTTTTCTTCAGATATCAGAAAAAATATCAATGACAAAATACAAAATTAATACTTCTGAGTGGACACAATCTTGGCTGCCCTCATGATTTGGAGTATTAAAATAAATTATTTATAAAATTCTTGTGAACTGACCTTTGATCAACAACAGGTGGCAGGTTATTTCACTGCATAACAATTGTTGTTAAATATTTCATTTACATTTCAGACAAATCAGTCTTTACATTAGTAACTACATTTCAGCTCATTTATTTTTTTCAGATTTAGTTGCTTGAGAACTAATTAATTAGCTTCAACAACGGCCAAACTGTACCTCTAGTTTATTGGAATGGTAAGGTATACTTCCTTCAGGAGTTAAGGTAATTAAACAAAAAAAAAAAAATCAAGATTGACCATATGGAGAATAAATGTGTTGTGTGTTTCGTAGGGGTTTGGCAAAATTATTTCTTCTAATTTTGAAATGGTTGCAAAATTTACTAAAAAAGTGCAAATAAGAGCTTATGGGCAGAAGTAACCAAAATCACTGTTTGTATCCACAGGCCATTACATTTCTTCTGGTTAATTCTGTCTGATCCCTTGGACTAGACATAGCTTGTGTTTCTGGAAGCACAGCTTTCAGGAAGCTATTGTGATCCTACCTAAGTATCCTCTTATACTGCAAAGGACTACTTGGTGTAAAACCATTTCTCACATTGCTCTGTGCCTTAAGTTTTTTTATGCTACTGTGTAAAGTACTTAAAAATTCAGGTGACATTTTCTTGCTTTCTCTGTTTCTCTGTATCTGCGTATCCCTCGGCTCCTTTTTCCCTGAGCAGTTCAGAACCTTAGATTAAAATAGTCTCTGCAGTTCCCCACGTATGGAAGAGGACAGACATCTACAGGAGAAAGCCAACGTTTTCGAGTCAGAGGCCAAGAGAAAAGCATTGACCTACCTACAAAACATGCTCTGCTGTAGGTGATCTTATATTTTTTTTCTGCAGGTATTTTTTGTTTCATCTTTTGGTATCTCAAAGGGTGTTGGCAGTTTTATCAGAATGGTTTTTTTCTAAGCATCAGCAAGTCAGTAACCTCTAGTAAGAGATGGTATTTTGGTAAGGTGTGCTATATCACACACTGAATAGCAAGATTACGTTTTGATCTCTGCTGGCATTCGGTGGAATTACTCAAAAAGGTCTCGAATGAAAATACAGTTTAGCTACATAAATGTAATTTGCTTTAGTGGGTGATCTAGCCAAAAATGGGAAAGTGCTTAAGTAGTATTGCAGTCTTTTGGAGGGAGCTGTCTACACGGAGGCCTTTGGTGTATGAGAATAAAGAATTTAGAGCAACATATTTGTTAAGTGTCACATATTCATGACACACTTGTGAAGTTCAAATAATATTTAAGAATCTTAGAGTCTTAGTAATGTTGGGTTGGTTTTGTTGGGGTTTTTTGTTGTTTGTTTTTTAATTTATTATGATTAGTGAAGTACAGGGGTGACTGATTTTGGTATATGGAGAAACTTCCTTTCCACTGAGTGATGGCTTTGTGACAAGGACACAAATAGGAATATTTCTAGTTAACGTCATGCTTTACTTGTGTTGATTTGTTTCTCAGTGGTCTTTTTTCCAGAGATTGCCTGAATTAACTGACTGCCAAGTCTTTCTTAGATTTTTCCTTTCCATTTTAATGCAAGCATGACACATCAAAAGTTAGAACGTATTATCTTTAATGTGGCAGTATATCAAAGCTTTCCTGAAGTGCAAAAATTGTTTAATTCCCATGAGCTCTCATTGTCACTTCATCATACTAGAACTTAAGTAAGCATGGCCATGTTCATTTTTAGTTGCCTAAGTACTGAACTGGAGTTCTGTCTTTCATTTCTATTTTTTGCATTTTATTTCTTCACTTGTTTGCTTCTGCAAAGAAAATGTGGAATAGCGATGCTGCTAATAAGCTTCATATATATTCCAGGTATCTCCAGTGATATAAGTACTGAAGTCATGTTCTTTCCATTCTTTAGGTTATTCCTTTTGCACTGGTAAAATTCTATGTATAGTTCTTTTTATTTCAAAGGTAACATTTCTCAAAATCTTTGGCTTCCATTACTGCTTTTGATTCAGTATTGCCCATTGCCTATAGACAATATCATGTTCTGCTCTTAATTTTCAAGACTTTCAATTCATAGCAATTTTTCTGATTTTTTTCTCATCTGCTTGTTGCCCTTCCTGGCATTCAATATTTTTCAATTCAACTAAGTCAGGTTTATATCTGGATATATTTTGTTCCTCTTTGCTGCTTTTAGCCCTCAGAGGAATTTAATGTGACTTGTTTTTCTAATCTTTCAGAATAGAAATTTTAAAGTGTTTTCTTCTTGCCGTTTCCTTAAAGCAGAAAACAATCTGTTATCCTGTCATTGTACTTGTACCAGCACTATATTTTAATTATCCTAGCTTCAACCATCATTTCACATCCCCTGCCATGTTTTTCCTTCTTTATACATAGACTTATAGGATCCCAGGACAACTCAAGTTGGAGGGGACTGCAAAAGGACTCTAGTCCATCCTCCTGCTCAAAGCATGGTCAGCTATGAGATCAGTCCAGGTTGTTCAGAGCTTTATGCGGGTGGCTTTTGAGACATTCGAATGAGCGGAGCTGCACAACCTCTCTGGGCCGCGTGTTTCAGGGCTCACCTGAACTCGCTCCAGTTTATCAGTGTCCTTCTTGTATCGAGGGCAGGCTGCAGAACTGGATGCTGTGTTTCAGGAAGGGTCTGATGATTTTTTAATGAAGCAGTAGGATACCTCCCCTCTCTCTGCTGGCCATGTTCCTGCTAATAAAGTCTGGAATGTTGTTTACCATCTCTCTCCTGGGACACACTGCTGACTCATGCTGAGCTTGCTGCCCTTCCAGCCTGCCTATGCCATTGCAAGAGTTTCTCCCTTCCTAAATACAGGACTTTGTATCTGTCCTTGCTGAATTTCATGAGATCCTTGTCAGCTCATGCCTCCAGCCTGTCCAGCTCTCCCTGGGTAGCAGTCCTGTCCCTAAGCATATCAACTGGTCTCCCCTAATTTTGTGCCGTCTGCAAACTGGATGATTGGTCATTCCATTGCCTCCTCCAGGTCTTTGATAAAGATTTTATTGTGTAATTCTGTATGAACATTCTTTGCCATATTTTTACTATAATATGATTGTTTCTTAACAGAAAATATTTTTATTCTTGATACTTGTGCTCAGATTTGCATGGGTTTAAGCAGTCAGTGTGAATCTCAGTAATTTTTGCTTGAATATATTTGGTGCAAATGAAAAGGTTCACTGAAATTTTGTGCCCGTTTTAATGGCATCTTTAAGACATTTTTGAAATCAGTATTGCTGTTAAGAAGTTTCTCATTTGGAAGTTGTAATTTCAGAACTTATCTCCAAGCAGATAAATGTTATTTTGCATCTACTTCAGTGCAAAGTGACTGTTTACAAGAAGATGAGGTTGGTTCTGCAAGGCTTTTATGCCTTTATGGCATAAAAGCATTAAGGCTTTATGGCTTTATGCCACTTTGCCGTGAGAATGGCACCTTCCACCAGAGAGGGAGTAGGTTCAGCTGAAAGGCAGCAGCTGACACACAGTTACCCTCACTAAGCCAGTAAAATGCTATGGGAAACATTTCTGTGCAAAACCAAAAACTTTCTGTGCAGAGGAGAAAAGTCCAAAGTCTGAATTGTTTCATTTAATATATTTAGTTGCTGTATCAGTCCTTTTTTTTTTTTTCCCGAAAAGGATATAGTTGTGCCTGGAGGAAAAGGGAGGTGACAAGGCCAGCCGAGTTTCTGCTGAGATAGGTGGCAGTGCTGGGTTAATGTTTCAACTTGATCTTAAAGGTTTTTTCCAATCTAAACAATTCTGTGGTTCTGTGTCCTATACCTTACTCTTCCTACCTCTGCACCAGTCACCTTTAAGGGAAGCTGCTTCAGCTAATCATCAATTTTATACCTGTTGGTTTCCTTCAAATAGATTGTCCTGTTTCCTGGAAACTGCAGTACTTTATGTCAATCCCTAATATTATTATTTATATCGAAAAAGAAACAAAGCATCAGAGCCCTTCAGTTAAAGTTCTTGCAAACGTAAAGGCTGTCGTACCTACTAATGTAAGATGCTTATGAATTATGTTCTTTTGTGGAAATTGAGATGATCATCAATTGACTGAATAAACTGGGCTTAAAATTTTTGGTGTTAAAGTTCCACTGATGCACCTGGGATCATAAGTCACTGTGCCATTTTCAAATATGGGAGCTGGACTTCTAGGTCAACCTAAATATTTCTGAAAATTAAATTCTTGAGCTTGAACCTCATTATTTTTAAGAGAAAAGGAATGCCTGACTCAGATCTCAGTAGCACATTTACACATTTAGGCTCCACATTGTATAATCAGCTGTCTGAATGGCTTGAGATACTTAATACATGCACTGGGGCAGAGGTTGAGTTGCAATCCTTAATCGCATCCATGTTTCATCTCTGAGCTGCATATCTGACAGTGTAAGCATAGCTTAGGCTTCTGGTTAGCCTGACAATCACAGGTAGGGAACTGGAGGATGACTTCTCAAGACATGCAGGGAATGTGTATGCCCCAAATCCATTGATTTTCAATTGGAGTGGACACTTGGCCTACTTAGAGCCTTTAGAAATTCCCAATCAAGACAACTAACTTGAAGCATGCATTTGTTATGCTCTCAGTGTAGAGGGACTGGTGTTCGTAAGTGGCAGGGAGAATAATTGTGTGGGAAGTAAAATGTACTTCAGGCTGATGATGTTTGTGCTGCTTGCCCAGCTGCAAGGCTGTGATTCTGGAACAAGAGGGCATGGAAAGGAAGAGGGAGGTTGCCTTCAACTCTTTGCAGCTGTACAAGTTAAGGAGAAACACTGAAACAAAAAACCCCCTACATAAACCAAAAAAGAAAATGCTTTAAAAGCAGCTGTTAAATTGAAACAAAAATGTCACTGCCCCAACTGATAATGAAATATAGTACCGTGAAAATACTGCTTTCTCATCTGGAAGTAACAAGCTGTTTTACCTGATGTCATTTTATCTGATCTGACATGGAGATGTGAAGTCCCCCTAAGCATCTTACAAATTTAGTAGGGAGTTTGTAGACAAAAATTCTCCTGTCAGTCAAGATCATGTAATCACAGCTTCTTCCTGATGGACAAATCTTTTGTATTTAGATAGCACATTAACAAATAAACTAAACTAGGATAGAGTGTTTGACTTTTTAAGCTATTTTTGCTTTAAACTGAACATTTGAGAGTAGGCAGAAAGGTTTCATTAGCATCAAAATTATGTGTTGTGAGGGCAGTGGGTGTGTGCAATGACATTCACAAGGGAAGTGAACCAAGGTCAGGAGCCTCTGCATTCTTGTGGGAAGGGACCTGTTGGGAGAAGCTTCAAGCTGGAAGGGCTGGCACATGCCTGCACTTTCCAGTTGCTACTTAGCTGCTTGGTAGGCAATGATGGACCAGAGTGCTGTGAACAGGTGTTGCAAAAGGGACTTGATTTGTGGAGCTGGGAGGATGCAGGGCACCCAGAGCACTGTCTGGTCTTCCCACCATGGTTACTCTTCCCAGTCTGTGCAGCATTTTGAGTCTCTGCTTTCAGTTCTGCTGGAAGCTGCTTCTGGCTGCTGCTGGGAATGGCCGAATCCTGCTTTGGAAGGGCTAAGCTCCTGGGGAGCACCAGTATCAACTTTGCCACAGCCATTAGCACAGCAGGAACACGCAGCATCTCTGCTCAAACTTGCCTGTGGTGGTGTGGAGGGTGTGCAGGGGTGGTCTCAGCACACCACAGGGCGTGTTCTGTGCCACATTAGACTGGTGCTAGTGCCCTCTGCATGTTGGAGGCCTTGACTCGGGTGACACGTCAGGGGAGGCTACTGCTGGCCTGACGTGAGGCTGCAGAGCCCCTGGGGCCTCTCCTGGGGACAGGCACATTGAGTGAGGCACTGACTTGCCTGGCGAAGGAGCTGCCAGAGGGCAGTGCTGCTATTCAAGGGGACCTGGGCAGGCTGAAGAAATGAGCTGACAGGAATCTTATGAAGTTCAGCAAAAGCATATGCTAGGTCATGCCAGTGGGGTGGAATAACCTTGCAAAAAACAATGGGCTGGGGACCAAATGTCTGGGAGGCAGTGGTGCAGCAAGGGATCCGATGGGCCTAGTGAACAGCAATTTGTGTGTGAACCAGCAGTGTGCCCATCCCTGAGCAACCTGATCTAATTATACCTGCTTTGAGTTGAAGGCTGGACTAGGCAGTTTCTCCTGACCTAATTATTCTAATATTCTGTAATCTCCCATTTTTATATAGAAGTTGGAATTTCTCTTTTAAATAGTAATATTTCCTGAGGTCTGTATTTAGTAGGCCCACACCAGGAAATTTCTTATTTATAATGGTGTTTTCTTTCTGGAAAAATTACTAATTTACTGAGGTAGTCATTCAACAAATTGAGCACCAAAATGCAGTTAAAATATATATTTATATAGCTTTGTTCAGACTGGCAATTCAGGAAGACCTGTTTAGTTGCTTTGAAGCACATGCATTTCACTCGGGCACATGAATTTCACTGTAAGAGGCAAGGACTTTTAGACGTTGCACTATCACATAGTTTTATGCCTAACTTTTGTTGAGTAACTGCTCTAGCAATGTCAGGTTTAAGCCCTACCAGCAGGATCTGGTTTTAGGCTTAATTTTTGTCTTTTGTTTATTAACCTTTGCATAGTTTTGCTAACCTTTTTATTCCTATTAAATTGCTAGGTATTCTCTGAAGTCTCATCGGAAGATGTTTACTAATGTACTTATTGTTCAGGATATTAAAATGAAAATCCTGAGTTTCTTGATTTAAAAATCTCTCTTTTTCTTCTCATCCAGGTCAATATAAGCAGCCTGTGCAGAGCAGTGCATTCATAAATGTGAAACAAGCCCGCAGCATCATGTTTGGCACTAAGAGGTCAGTTTCCACCATTTTTGTTATGCTTTTCATCTCAAAAAAAAAAAAGATAGTACAGCTGTTGTGACTCTAATCTGAAAATTTTTCATTTTCTAAAAATATTGTTATACAAAACACATCAGCTAGATATGTTACTTTTTCTGTTATAATGATTAGGTTTTCTTTGCTGTAAAGCTCTGGTCTACTTTGACAGGTATGTGACATACAGGCCAGGTAGCATAAAAGGCAAATAGCATCCCCAAGGTAAGAATGCCAAAGAAGACACTGTACTAGTGCTGGAGGGCATCCCTCCTGCTTTCTAGTATGGAAAAAAACACCAGGACAATAAAGTAGAAGTGTAGGATCGGTTCTTTTCTGTCATTTTAGGGAGTCTGTACTGAATATAAGGTAATGTCCATCTCTTAGTCTGTGTGATTCAATGCCATACCACAAATGTCTCCAAAAAATCAACAGTTTTGAGTCCATGATGTCTACTCCCTGCATCTTTCATAAGCATCAGGTAATCTGTATCTGTGATCAGACAGCATGGCCCTGCTTCCCCCACAGTTCCTGCAGCCACATGAGCCCTCATGGCACCCTGAGGCACCTTGTCAGGTATCTGCATCTGTGGGTCTTCTTCAGGGGAGTGTTATTTCTCTGCATAAAAAAAATGTTATAGACCATTCCTCTTGTGTGGGAACTCCCTGATTTTTGCTTGCTGGTAGGCTTTTAGGTTCTTAGTGCAAGCTAGTCAAGGACTTCAGCAGTTGCACCCCTGTCGCATGGCAGCCTAGTGAAACATTTGCCCTGTGCTGTGGCAGAGCACCTTTAATCTGGTACCTGGAGAAATACCTCAGCTTTTCTGAATTGTTGTGAAGGGGGGAGGCTACCTTGCCCTTAAGAAGCACATATGAAGCAGCATCTTGCATGTCTGCGGGAGTCAGAGGTGGCAAATGATAAGAAAAAGCAGCTTGGTTTTCTGAATCTCCTGCACCAGTTGCACAGGCTTCAGTGTGAGCTGCAGCCTCATCGGGATCAGGGTGCTACCAAGGGCTCTCCATTCCCCTGTACTCCTGCAGCTATGGCACTGCTGCCTCACATGGCCAAGAATTCAGCAGGATGTTTTGTGTCTGGCTGAAGTGGTATTGGCCGCCAACTCCAGACTTGGTCACGCTGTATACAAGATGCACATGCAGTACACTTTTAGGGTATCTCTTCAAGACAAGGAAACTTTGGTTGTATTTTTAGATAAGGACAGAATCTGTTGTTTTGTCAGTGTGATGAGTTTGAGATAACTGTTGCAGAGGGTACAGTGATGGAATTGCAAACTTCCCGTTTGAGGATTTCTGCTTTTAATTAGTTGCCTCTGCAGAATATTAACACTCAAGTAAATCAAAGACATTCTACTAAGTGAAATAAATTATTATATTATATTGTATTGAGGTGGGTTAGTTGGTTTTGCCACTGTGTTATATAATCCCATATGAACTTATAGCCTGATCTAAACAATTTTTTGCTCCCAGGATCACCTCTTTATCTTTTCTTAGCATTATAAAGCAATGGCAAAATGAAGAATTTGCTTTGATTGGTGGGCTTGAAATTTCATTCTTTGTCTTTTTCCTCACAGATTTAATCTTGATCATTAGGCAAATGAAAATTCCTTATAAGGAATATTACAGACAATGTGAAATTCTCTTCCATATCTGAAAACAAGGTTTTATGAAAAAGGGCACATTTGGGGAACAGAAGCTCTTTGTTTCTCCACTGTACTGTGTTCTGCTGTGTCTCATTTTATGCAGACTGTTCTGAATCACTTGCAATAAATAAAGGATGGTCTGCTTTCTGGAGGGAGAGTCATAGTGGACTTCCATAATAGTAGCCTTCTATGTGTAGACTGAGAAATTACATCAAGTATTCTTGAGATTGGAGCTGTGTTTTAGTTAGGCAGTGACTGAGTACTTGTCAGATGTTTTGTTCTAACAATTGCAGTACATTTTGAATTTAATTTTCATAGAGAACTATTTATTGTGAACAAGAAAAACTTGAGGCTCTATTGATCATTTTTAAAGGTTATAAACTCCTATAATTAGACTGCTTAAAACTGTTGAGAGTTTTTGAAATCTTGGTTTGATACATTAATTCTCTTCCTAAAAAGAAATATTGTAGTAATTTGGAAATATAATTAAGAACAAATGTATTTTTTCTGTAGGAAAGGATGACTTAAGGTTTATTTTCTTGAAAAATTTGTTTTTAATTAGTTCTAATAATACATTACTAATTATAATCTTCGCAAAACTTTTAATGAAATTGCATAACTGACTCAAAAACTGAGTTATCTACTGTCACTAGATCTTTGGAAGTTATCAGGTGTATGTGTTATCTCAACTGCTTTTTCATTTATACCTTTCTCTTACCTTTGCATATAAAGTTAATTTTTAGTGGATAATCCCTGTTGGATGAGCTGATAGAAGTGACAACCATAATGCCTTTGACAAACTTTATATGCGAGGCAGATATTTCTCAGCTGCTTTATAAGAAACTGTGGTGTTAATGTGAACTGACATAGCTAACAAAGATGTGAATTCCTCTTAATTTCAGTTTAATTTGAGAATCAACCCCATGCTTTTAAATACTGAACTGTTTTGGGTTCTCTGTGTTGTCTTGTATTCTGCTCTCATCTGTTTCTCTATCACGCTAATTTTTCTCCAATTAATTTGATCTACCATAGACACCGGCATTGAAATAGCAGAGGTCAGTACACATACCAATGAGTTCCTGATGTGTTGTATTATTCATGTTGTGTACTTATTTCCATCTTTAAAGAGCAATTGCTGATACCATTCTCTTCATGTGGAAGGGAAAAGTATTTAAATTACTTTAGAAAAGGGATTTTTAACTCTGATCTCCAGGGACCCCAATCACCCTGATATGAACTCAGCCTTTATTTTACTGTATTCTTCTTTGTGGAGAGCATTTTATTTATAGGGTGTGAGTCCAGCCTGAGGCACTGTGGGTAATGCAGCTGGTAGCTTCTGCTAGCTGCTGGTGGCTGGTTTGGTGCTTCATGATGGATGGCCAGGTCAGTCTTGGCCAGCGGTCCAAGAGTTTCATAATACAGCAGTTGTTTCTGGAGGCAAACTTTTTTTTTACTGAATTGTATTGCAATCAGTCATCCTGGAAAGCTGTAGTCAATTTTCTTAGGCCAGGTCTGTCAGCAGCAATTTGAGTCTCGCGATAAATAGAAAACAAACCTTTCTTTCAGTGACTAATCATATTGGCATGTTTATAAACTTAGGTATTAGTTAAGCTGGACAAATAATGTGATTGGTATAGGAGGATGATGAGATTTGAAAAGACACATCAGCTTTTTAGTCAGTGACAGCTACTGACTTCCTCATATCTGGTTTCGATTAGAAAGTTAAGGAAATAATATTTATTTATAAAATCCTGATACAAATAGACTGTAGTGTTTTCAAGATTATTTTCAAGCTAATATAAGCCTACTTTCTTTTCTCCCTTAGTAGCAGAGAGACTATGTTTACACATGGTGTCTAAATTTCATGTTTTTAATTGGCATTAGTCCTGGACTATTTCTGTGTTTGTTCTGATACCCCTGCCAGGTTCTAAAGCGTGGTCAATGGATGCCCATAAAGCTCAGTCCATTACTAAACACCAAGAGCATATGTCAAAGTTTTTTCTTTGGGATTTGTAAGTGTATAAAAATAATTATCTGATTTGACCTAGGTTCACTTAGTGCTCACTATCCCCTTTCTTTTGCTTTTTAATTAGAAGTGACACTACTTGAATGAAGCTATAACATGCTTTGTGTCTTCTTCTCTGTTATAGAATTAACTGTCTTATTGCTGAACTTTGTTATGGTAGTAAACTGCAAAATAATATCTGTTGACATGGACTATTTTTAACTTTACTACTGATTCCAAAATATGAACTTCTAATTTCTTGCACTAACTTATTGCTTGGGGGTCTGGAGGCTGACTAATATAAAATTATAAGGCAGCTGTGAGACTTGGATTTTATTCAACCAGAACAGACACAGTTTAGAATACAGATGTATATAGGGCAACACAGTGTGTAACAGACACAAACAGGGGTACAGAGTGGGGAACAGAGAAGGACTTGACACTGTGTAAGCAATAGCAAAAACACTGATGTGTTATCAACACTTTTTAAATCACAAATTCAGGACACAACATCATACAGGCTGCTGTGAAAAAAATTAACTGCATCCCAGCCCAACTCAGTACAATGTAAAAAGCCCAATCAGTGTCCATACACTGGAGCTTAAGCTCCAATAAAATGGTTGTATATATAACAAAAGATAAAAAATACCTATCTTTAGTTTAAGAATCCATCTAATAGAAATTTGGCTTCCTATATATACAAATAAAGTCACGACATTTTTAAGCAATGGTGAACAGCTTTTAAAAATTTGACTTCAGCAACTGCATCCTGAATTAGAAAATGTGAGTTAATACCTGAATATATTGTATGTTTTTAGAGATGAAAATATAAAAGAAACTAAATTTTTCTAAACTCTTAGTATCTTCCTAATTTTATTTTTATGGAAGTCTATTTCATTATAAGGCTCTACTCTGCCTTGTGTAGAGCCTTTCAAGGCATTTACATGAGCTAACCAGCTAACTTGGCATGTATATTTTGTTAGAGATTGTCATCTCCATTTCTACAGCAACTTCGTGCTGTAGGTCTAATATTCAGAATTATTTAATTTTTCTAATGTGTTTATTTGCTATATCTTGGAGTTTCTGTAGAAGTGTCTGATTATTGCCTGCAGTCTGTTTAATTATTATGGGATTACACTTGCACTTCAGATACAACCTTTAATACCACAAGTTCCTTCTAAAAGGAAAAGGCTTCAAAGACTGGCACTTGAAATTACAAAGAGGACCTAACATCTTACTGACAGGATTGTTTTTTGTTTGTTTGTTTTCTTAGCAGTGGAATGAAAAGTTTATTTGTTTCTTAGTTGATCTCAACAATAAATGTGTGAGCAAAATTGCAGACACCTTTCTTGTCGTGGTTCCAGATCCCTTATGCTTTAGAAGATTCAGGACGCACAGATTTTCTGAGCCAGACTCTTTAGATATACTGTGTATGTGGCTGGGCTTTTCAGTATACAGGGATGAGTTTCCTGTTACACCCTGTTCAAGTTCCTGCTAAAGGGCAAACTCCTGCATTTCCATAATCAGTAGAATTCTTTTGCTTTTATCCTAGAAGTCAGGATTTCACATGAATTTTCTAATAATGCTCTTTACCAAGAGTATGCAGGATGAGGAAAATGTTGTTTTGCTTTTCTTTTTAAAAAATGCATTTGGAAGAAAAATATGCCAAGGTATAAACTGAAGGTCAGTCTCGCTGAATGATGAAGTCAGTTGAAGGTACTCATGGCCCAATTCAGTCATTTCTTCATGCACAGGAAAGCATGAAGAAATTTCCCAGGCAAGGATGAACTTTTCCTTGTGCTCAGATTTCATGCTGAGCTTGGGCCTCAGTGCCCTGCAGATATCTCTGGTTGGTGGTATGTTTCTAGTCTCAGCAGAACTGCTCCTGTTAGATTCTGGCTGCAAAAATAGCTTCATAAGATTTCTCTTATTTTCAGGAAATGAGGTCTGTAGATTAGAGAATTATTATTGCTGCTACATGTGAAACTTACTGTCAATTTGAAACCACTCTAGTTTAATTCCAACTTCAGTGTGAAAAGCACACATGACAATCAGCACCTAACAGAGCTAAGTGGCATCATCCAGCCTCTGCTGCATATTCATATGGAAGAATAGCTACACTGGTGGTCAGAAATACATTTTCTCCCAGGGTTAGCTTGCCAGATAAATCTCTGAAGCCTTCTGAAGCAGAACTGGTACCACATAATGAGAGCAGTTGTTGTGTCTTACAGACTTTTTCAAATGCTTCTGGCAATTACATGAATTCTCAGATGTCTCCCTTTCTTTGGATGTTTTTTTAAATCCCTGCCCACAAGCACAACACTATATCAGAGCAAAAGGCTTTTCTCCCTGGTCTTTATTTCTTAACAAAAATCCCAATATCCTGATAAAAACCAAGCTTCATTTCACAATGTGATATGTCTGCATCCTGCTTGTGTGTGTTTTAAGTCCCCAGGTTAAATTTCCAGCATGGTGAATAAAAGATATCTGCACAAGTCCCATGCTTTCCTAATGGGATTTGTTTTTGCTGCTCCCTGATACCTTTTTAAACACTCATACCGGTGATTTATTTTATTATGGTCGTACAGAAGACACTTTCATAAAGTGTCTTCTGATTCTGTATTCAGCAACATGAATCAGTCCACAGGAATGGGACCAACTCACTGTCTGCATCTGTGCTGAATTGCTCCAGATAGTGGTCATGGGTTGTTGGCTCCATATTTATGTGACCATAAATTGCCTGTTTTGCTGACACTTTAAAGTAAATGAAGGAAAGCATCAGCACTGCTGGCTTTCTGGCAGGAAGCCTAAGAGCAACTTGGTATGCCTTGTGTGTCTAACTAATGCCACTTCAATGGAAAGTTTTAATTAAGTGCATGTCTGTGTGTGCAGAGAAGAAATCAAAGGCACTTGGGAAAAAGAAAGTGTATCTGCTCCAGAGTCATTGAGGAGTAATTTGGTGAGAGCACTAAATGGCGTCCAATTAATTGGAAAATATTTTCTTAAATATTGTCAGAAAGGATAAGAAAATCAGTCTGAAGGGAAGACTATAATGTTATTCTGTAAATCTAACCCATTTGCCCCACACTTGTTGTAAGATGTCATGGTAGTACAAGTCAGAGGTGTAGAGGTTGTGAAACTAATCTGATACGCTGGATTTCATTAAGATCCCTAATTGTAATTTTTAGAAGAACACTGGAAGCTGGTTTGCCTACAGCCAGTATTTTTGATTTGTCCTTTCTGTAGAAGTTTCTAAGCCTATAAACATCAAAAAAATTCATTGTTAATATAATATTTTTATAGCAAATATTTTGTAACTAGGTAACCATATTAAAATTCTAGCTGAAATTGAACTTATCACATGGGAATTTTAGCTCTATTTCATCATTCTCACAGTTATAGGAAAAAAATTCACTCAGTTCTCTTCAGACTCTCTAGAGGGTGTTACGAATGGAATATGTAGGTTAAATCGGTTTCTGCCTTTTGCCCAGGCCTCTGGCAGCAGGCAGTCCTGTTATCGAGGGTGGCCAGCACCCTAAGACACACTCTTATTCATAGGTTCTTCGAATGATGGCTGATTCGGTCTATTATAGAATGAATTATTTATTAACAGACACAAAACAGACATAAGACTTAAAACAGACTATTACTACACAGGGATAAAACAAGAGGGATATTAATAAACACTGTGCCACCGTCAGTAATAGGTTTGAATATACCAATTGCTAACTACACAGGGTAACAAGAGATTTCACTAATGAGTTATATAGTGCACGATATAGATTAATACAATGACCAGTCAAGGAATAGTAAAGACTAGAAGCTCATATGACTTACCAACCCTGAATGGTATGGTGTGCTGAGGCTTCTTTCACTCAACTTCCAGAAGAGAAGAATTACTCAAAGCCAGCGTCCCAGCTTGAGGGGTCCAAATCCTCTCACACTTTGAGGTGTATAGAGGATTTTTTCCAACTTGTGTGTGTAAATCTTTTATACCTTGTAAAGTATGGTATCTACGAGCCATGAAAATACCAGCATAATCTCTCTTTACAGCAGTTGTTCACTCTCATGTCAGCCTGGCATCAATGCGTCTGCGAGGCCATGGAAAAGGGAGAGATCTTTCTGGTTTATGCAAAAGAGTAGATAACCTTCTTTACTTGGGGGACTACCTCACCACAGAGGGATGGCTCTTTATGACAGAGAAAAGTTCTGAGGAGCAGGGATAATTCATTTACCACTAGATATGGTCCATGATTTATTTTGGATAATGTTTGGTATATGATTTATTGTTCTATCTGCATTACAGCAAAGCCCAAAGGGGGCAACCCTTTTGTTTGTACAGGGCCTGTTATGTCATATTGTATTTGCCTTAACACCTGTAATCTTTTTATGGCGTTAATACAGTGTGCTTTCCACCCTTTTATCCATCTTTCAACCAAGGTAGAAACCTGCTTTGCTATTCGCTAAATATTTTTCCAGAAGAAATGGAGTTTTCTTAACAGCCAGTCTAAAACTGTGCGACAAACTCCAGGAGGGGCTAGGGATGACCACACAGTCTTAGCTTTTGACTCTGTTTGATCTTCCATCTTTAAAGTAACTCTGAGATATTCTTTGCGTTAAATAACCACAGTGAAAGAACAATATCAGTGATTTATGCCTTGTCATGGTGAACTCTTTTGTTCCTCTGTATGACATCTTAGTTTAAATGCATATTCTTCTGTGAATTGTACTGTCAGATGGAAAGCTCCCCCATTCCCAAACCCCCATTTTTTTTGTTTGTTTCTTAACATGAACGAAGTTATTTTCTGAACACAGAGTTCTATGCCTGATTTCCTAATATCACAGAGATGTGATGGGATGACTCCTGTGACTGGAGTTTTGGAATGGAAGGATACATGCTCTTTAGGAATGACAGGCAGGGAAGATGGGAAAGAGACATCACCCTTTATGTCAATGAGCAGCTGTGCACGGAGCTCTGTCTGGGGATGGATGAAGAGCCAACCAACAGCTTACGGGTCAGGATTAAAGGGAGGGCAGGGACAGGTGACATAATAGTGAGGGTCTGCTACAGGCCACCCAACTAGGAAGACCGAGTGGATGAGGCCCTCTATGAACAGATAGGAGCAGCCCCATATTCTTACAAGCCCTGGCCCTCATGGGTGACCTCAACCACCCTGATATCTGTTGGAGGGACAACTTAGCAGGGCATAAACAATCTAGGAGGTTCCTGTAATGCGTTGATGGTAACTTCCTTCTCCAAGTGATAGAGGAGCCAGCAAGGAGAGGTGCTGTGCTGGACCTTGTTCTCACCAACAAAGAGGGGCTGGTAGGGAACGTGAAGCTCCAGGGCAGCCTCATCTCCAGTACCATGAAATGGTGGAGTTCAATATTCTTAGGGCAGCAGGAAGAGTGCACAGCAATATCACTACCCTGGTCTTCAGGAAAGAAGACCTTGTCCCTCTTGAGGTACTCTTCTTGGGAGAGTACCATGGAATAAAGGCCTGCAGGGGAGAGGGACCAAGAAAGCTGGTTGGTATTCAAAGATCACCTCCAAACTCAGGAAAAATGCATCCCAACAGAGGAAATCAGGCAAAAATGTCAGGAGGCATGTGTGGATGAACAAGAAGATCCTGGGTAAACTCAAACTCAAAAAAGAGTATGGAAGCAAGGACAGGTAGCTTGGGAGGAATACAGAGAAATTGTCTGGGCACTCAGGGATCAAGTTGGGAAAACTAAAGCCCTGATAGAATCAAATCTAGTCAGGAACGTCAAGGGAAGCAAGAAAAGTTTCTATATGTACGTCAGTAATAAAAGACAGACTTGTGGGCCATCTCCAGGAGGAAATGGGAGACCTTGTTACCTGGGGTATGGAGAAGGTTGAGGTACTCAATGCTGTTTTTGCCCCAGTCTTCACTGACACGTGCTCCAGCCATACTGCCAAGTCATAGAAAGCAAAGGCAGGAACTGGGAGAATGAAAAACCACATGCTGTAGGAGAAGATCAGGTTCAAGACCACCTAAGGAACATAAAGGTGCACAAGTCCTTGGGACCTGATGAGATGTGTCCGTGGGTTCTGAGGGAATTCTCAGAGGAATTTCTAAGCCACTACCCATCATACTCGAGAAGTTGTGGCAGTCTGGTAAAGTTCCCACTGAGTGGAAAGGGGGAAACATAACCCCTAGTTTTAAAAAGGGGAAAAAAGAAGATCTGATTAACTACAGGCCAGTCAGTCTCACTTCTGTGCCTGGTAGGATCATGGAGCAGATTCTCCTAGAAGCTGTGCTAAGGCACATGGAAAATAAGGAGGTGATTGGTGACAGACAACAAGGTTTCACTAAGAGCAAATCATGCCTGAAAAATTTGGTGGCCTTCTATGATGGTGTTACAGTGTTCGTAGATAAGGGAAGAGTAACTGATGCCATCTACTGGGACTTGTGCAAAGCATTTGACACTGTCCCACATGACATCGTTGTCTCTAACCTGGAGAGATGTGGAGTTTGTGGATGGATCACTTGGTGGGTAAGAAACTGGTTGATCACACTCAAAAAGCTGCTGTCAGGGGCTTGATATCCAAATGCAGACCAGTGACACGTGGCATTTTGCAGGGGTCAGTATTGAATCATTGCTGTTTAACAGCTTTGCTGGTGATATGGGCAGGACGATTGAAGGCACCCTTGGCGAGTTTGGCAATGACACCAAGCTGTGTGGTGTGGTTGACACACTGGAGGGAAGGGATGCCATCCAGAGGGACATGGAGGCTTGAGAAGTGGCCCCATGAAAACCTCATGAAGTTCAACAAGGCAAAGTACAAAGTCCTGCACGATGGTTGGGGCATCCTCCTGGGTGGAGGATGGATTGAGAGCAGCCCTGAGGAAAGGACTTGAGGATGTTGGTGGATCAATAGCTGAACAGGCACTGACAATGTGTGCTCACAGCCCAGAAAGCCAAATGTGTCCTGGGCTGCATCAAAAGCAGCGTGGGCAGCAGGGTAAGGGAGGGGATTCTGCCCCTCTGCTCTGCTCTGGTGAGACCCCACCTGGAGCACTGAGTCCAGCCCCGGGGTCCTCAACACAAGCAGGAAGTGAACCTGTTGGAGCAAGTCCAGAGGAAAGAAACAAAGATGGTCAGAGGGCTGGAACACCTCTTCTGTGAAGTCAGGCTGAGAGAGCTAGGGGCTGTTCAGCCTGGAAAAGAGAAGGCTGCAGTGAGACTTATAGCATTTTCCAGCACCTAAAGAGGGCCTATGGGAGAGCTGGAGAGGGACCTTTTACAAGGAAATGTAGTGGTAGAACAAGGGCTAATGTATTTAAACTGCAAGAGGGTAGGTTTAGATTAGACATTAGGAAGAAATTCCTTGCTGTGAGGATGGTGAAACCATGGAACAGGTTTCCCAGAGAAGTTGTGGGTGCTTGGAAGTGTTCAAGGCCAGGTTGAATGGGACTTTGAGACACCCTAATCTAGTGGAAGGTGTCCCTGCCCATTGCAGGGAGGTTGGAACTAGATGATCTTTAAGGTCCCTTCCAACCCAAACCATTCTATGTTTCTATTCTAATATCTTTCTCTATTCCTGCTATTGTTATGAAAATGTGAATCTGAAGACTGGAGTAGATAAAGCTTCCTTCTTAGCCTGTATACTTCTTTCAGATGTATATAGCAGATGGGGAGTCTCCTGACAAGGGGAGAAATAAATGCAACGGATGCACAATAAAAGCAAAAGAGCTATGAGAATAGTTCCAAGAATTGGAGATGCCATTAAAAGGTTATTTACCTTTTGGCAAAGCATTGCATTTTGCCTGACTTTTATTAGTGTGAGAGACGAGAAATATTTTGGCATTTATTATGATAAACTAGTTGTAAACAGAATTATCTTGTTTCTCTGGGTATTATGGAGCAATGCTAGATGCCTCCACAGCTCATGACAAAGACAGGAATCCTTACGAACAACATAGGGAAAGTCCAAAAACCAGAAAAATTAGGTATCGCAGAGTATTCCAATAAAAGTAATGAATGCTGTCATCTTAAAACCTTTGCTATGGTCTTAAAACCTTTATAAGATCATCACTTCACATTAGGGTAGAGCAGGGGTCCTGCGCAGAGTGTAGGAAGACATGAGGAACATTGCCCTTACCCATACACCACGCTTGCACACAGTTCCTCAGGCAGTGCACAGGCAGGCTCTGGAAATTTTTGCAGCAGCATGTGAGTCCTAAAAATTTCAGAAAATGGCTGAAAAAAACTTTTTTAATGGGAAGGTGATTAAACACGGGAAGAAGCTGCCACAAGATCGTATGGTCTCTGTCCTGGCAGACAATCAAAACTGGCTGTGGCCCTGAGCAATCTGCTACTGGTGAGCTGGCTCTGAGCAGGAGGATCCTGAGAGGCCCCACCAGCCCCAGTGACCTTGTTGCAGGCTATGAAACAAAGAAATATCTCTATGATAAGAAGCCTCTGACCCCAAAATTTCTTTAAACAATGAAACTTTGTCCTACTGTTTGTCCTGCTGTTTACCACTGTAGTGATTTCTCTCTCAGGGCTGGTCTTGGCCACCATCCCAGGGCATGCTGAGCTAAGCTGACCATTGCTCTAAACAATGCTCTAAACATCCACCAAACATGGATGTTCTTGCATGTGTTAAGAGGATATTGGGCTAGACTGCAGATAAGGAGTAAGTCTAATTATGGAGGACAGATTATTTAGGAGAGGAGGGTAAAGCAATGGAGCTACACCTGCAATCCAGGCAGGGCAGCCCAGAGAGAGTCCTGACACTGAGATTTTGGTTTTTCATCGGTTGTATGATATAAGGCTGGTGGGCTCTCGTCTTTGAGGAGACATTGAAAGTCCTGGGTGCTTTAGTGAGGAGCCTCTGTAGCTGTTCAGCAGCAGTGGGGACCATCCAACTTATGCTGTGTTGTGCTGGAGAGAGTGAGAGCTGCCAGAGCCTAGCACTGGCACTGGCACTCGCACAAAAGGAACAGGAAAATAAATTAATTCCAGTCTAACATGAGTGTGACATTACCACTGTGAGATAAGAGTTACTATTTCTAGCAGCAAACAGCTGGAGGTTTGGCTGATAGTAAAAAGACAGCATTACCTTTCAACGGGGAATGTGACTTTTGCAAATGGAGCAAGACTGGCTTCAGGACAGGCATGCCTACCAATAAATACTGTTTTTTTCCAATAATTTTTATGACGAGCACTAGCATAACAAGCTGCCCCATATTCTGACCATGTCTGTCTGTAGGAGATCCAGGTGCAAGCTTGGCTTGTGGCAGGTAGCTTTTTGCCTGTGCTGTCACAAGGGTCTCTGTGCTATCAGAAAGAGCTGTGTGTTACTTTCATTTTCCAGACACGTCTGTTTCCTCATGGGAAAGCTGCCCTTTGGGCCTGCCCCTGTGCAGTGTGGGTTATGCCAGTAGAGATCCAGGACCCTTGTACTGAGAGAAGAGCTGCAGCATGCATCATCTTTAATACAATGATTGACTTGCATTGTCTGAATTGATTCCAGTTCATAAAGCTGAAATTTAACTGACATCAGAGTTAACCATCAATGTCCTCAACAGAGTTAGTCCAACTTTCATGTTTTAATAACTGTGAACAGCATGGAGCCCCAGGTAGATTCCTTTCAAGGTAGATTCATTAGGGCAAAAAAGATCATTAGCAGCTGGTAATGGATTGTTTCTCGATAAGATAAATGCAAATTCAGATGTGCTTTGAGCTGCCACTGTAGGCTTGCTTCAATGACAAAGGGAGCAGGTGAGCCATGGTATCCGGATTATTCTTTTTACCTGTTTAAAAAAAACCCAAACCTTTGACAACCACAAAGTGTTGGAAATATACTGTCCTATTCAGTAATGAGTAGTAGAAGTAATGAGATGTCTCAAAACTCCCTCAGTGTCCACATACTTACCATATTCTTGTCTGAACTTCATCTAAGTCTTTTCAAAGGGTTGTGTGGCTTTGGTGTCAGGAGGGAAATACTGGAAGTAGTTTCTGTCTACTTCAGTCGTTCAGTCACTCATGCTGAGTGGTAAGATCAGATCAGGTCTGGATATCTATTATGCTTTGTGATGAGTATATGAGATGGTCTCTGCTGTGCTGTATTCTCTCCTAGTCCATGGGCAACATTCATAAAACCAGGATAAGGAAAATCTGCTGATAATCATTTTTTTGCTAGAAAAAAATATATCTGAAGGAATAAGTACTATGTGGCAATGTCCTCTCATGGAGGATGGTGCAGTAGTGGTAGTGGTAGAAGCCCAGCTTGCCCATAAAATTATCTATTTCCCTGAAACCTCTTCAGGAGGATTTCACACAGGGTGTGGGGTCTGCCTCTGTTCTTTCCCCTTCTGGTCAATAAGAGCTCTGCTCACATGTACAGCTCTGGCTGGAGCTGCAGGGGAATCCATATTCCTTCTTAATTGAAAGGTTGTATTTAATAGAGGCTTCCTGAAAGCAAACTGTCGTTTGGTAAAGCACAACAGCTTTGTGTGACTTTTACCTCCTGTTTGCATTGGTACCCTGAAATATGTTTGAAAAAGTGTATATTCTCTTTCTTAAAGAGAGAGAGAGAAAAAGAAAAAAGAAAAGATTTGCTGTTCTCTGTATCTTACTTACCAGAAGTACTCCCTTGTGCACCATGCCATAGAGATAAAAAAATTTTGAGTTTTTTGTTTTTCTGTACTTCTCACCTCGTGACTTTTTCTCACAGGAAATATTCACAGCATATGCAAATGTTGAGAGTTTGGTCTTGATCTTTGTGACTAGCAATGGCTAAGATGTATGCAGTTTCAATCTCAGAAAAACTTGATCATGTGCTTCTTTTAATAATGAAAGATATTTAAGTCTGAAGATCTTGTCTATCTAATATGATTATTACGGTTTTAAGTTGACTAAGGAGAACATATTCATGTTAAGAGTCTCCTACCCTCACTAAACAGCTTGGATGTAAAACAGTGCAGATACTGGCATGTGATTGTGAAATACCAGGCATACATAATGATAATCAGATTTGTTTTTCAATTATTGTTTTTCTTTTCCTCAAATGCCTCTCTGGATTGTGTTCAGTCCATCTTGTAAAAGTTTCTGAAAGCAAATTTATAGGAAGAGGCTTGTCTCCACAGAATGTGTTTCTGTCAGTTAATGTGTGTTTTGCCACAATTTGGTGCATATTTGTAAAAGTGACTGTTACATACATAACATACTAGTGAAGGATTTTACAGATTATTTTGTTCAAGTCTTTAATTCAGGATAAATTATCTGCTTGAGAACAAGGAATTGAACTTTATATGGAGATTTCCTTATGAAATCCTATGGTCTCTGTTGTTTATGATGGCCTAGGATTTAACTCTACCTCTTCCTCTTTTGTTTTGTTCATTAGTATAGTCTGTGATTATGTAAGAGTTGTCTTGGCAGAATATTATGTTTTATTTTGTGATTATATTGAAAATACAAATTAAATCTTATCTGCATATATAATTTAGCCATTACAATGTGCTACTAGAAGGGAAATGATGTTAACTACAAGCTATGAAGAACTCTTGGCTGCAGTTTTTATCCTATGGCTCTGTGCATCTGTTATGTTGCTGCTGTTTCATAGAAGATTTGCATCACAGGATGAAATCCTAGGACCACAGAAGGAACTTGTGAACTGCCACTGGAGTTGGAGCTTTTCTTATCCTGAATGGTGGCTGGAGCCCTGTGTAGTTCTCTCTCCCTCTGCGCCCTATGCAAGCTTCTCAATGGGGATTAAAGTAGGGTCAGGAAGGGACTGTAGAAAAAAGCTACAGTTCTGAATAGGTATTTGAATGCATAATTATTTAGTGAATGTCTTCTCATTAGTAGTTTTCTAGGATGCTTAAACCATCTCATACTGTAGGTACATCTGTTCTGATTTATATGATCTCAATATTCACATTATAGTTGAAATGAAGCTAAGGTGGTTCAAAACCTCAAAGTTGCTGTTTTACTCATGACATAATTATTTAATGGTTTATATGTATATCTATATATATCTCTACCCCAGTTATATTTTTTCTTCAGACTTTAGGAAGAGCCTACGCTATTAGTTTAGATCGAATTACTTCTAATAACATTGGTTTGATGCTTCTATAAGGTAGATAATATACTACTATAGTAAATTGTGCTGGTGGGACTTGATGATGCTGATCTCAGATTTCATCCAAAATGGATCCCACAGGAAGGCCAGCCAGCCCTGCGACTTCAGAGTTCAGGGTTACTGCAGTAGGTGGCTGGCTGTTGATATTTTTGTATGTTTGGCAGATCCACAGATGTCGGACTTGGTGTATGTTCGTAGCAGGCAAATTTTCTACTTTCAGATTTCCAAGACTGGTATAATTGCTGTCAGGAATGTAGAATTAGATACTTGAACGGTTCAGGAGATGAAAGCCTGCCTGTGTATGGTGACAGCTGTAGTGCTGCTTGCCTAGTAAGAATGGATGGGTTAACACCACCCCATGGGTTAAGATTCTGGAGAAAAACAGATATATATCTTCTGTACACAAGGTGTGGTAGATGAATATTTAGTGTAGGGAAACATTCTACTCAAGGAATGTTTGGTAGTACTTGCAGATGGAAGGAATTAGCCTTGTTAGAGTTTGTGTTAATATCACGTAATTAAAACACTACCTCAGTCTGTTTCTTCTCCTGGCATAATTCATTATTTCATCTATTTTAGTTGCAAATTTACAATGATCTAGTGTGATGTGTTTTCAGAGGTCGTTATTGTACATCTGCTGAGTGTTTGCAGTGCTGGATTTTCAACATTAACTAAAAATCCTAGCCTTCCACTTCATTCACGGGAAGAGTGTTCTTGTGAATGTTGTTTGTGATCTTGTTTCTCAGAAATACTTTGTATTCCAGAATTTCACTTAATGTGTATTTAACTCTAAATATATAACATGAAAATTTAATTAGTTTTACTGATTCATATCTGCTTTTGAGAGGTTTTTAAATTTTAACAAATCAAGAACACAAAGCAACATCCAAACTATTTTGGAGAGCAAGTTAAAAGTAAGAAAAAAAGCATCTAGTGTTGATCTGGAAGCTGTAGGTTTAGAAAACATCTGGAGCCAAAATAACAGCTCATCTCTGGCAAAAGGTGGAGAGAGGGCGGTTCTGCCTTCTCTGTTTTGTGCTCTCCTCTGCTCACTCCCCTTCTATTGTGACTTAAGCAAGTGCCAGAACTCTCCGTGTGATTGCCTGGCAGGTAGGTGCCACTCCCTAAAGCAGCAGAAGCCCAGCTTGGGGCAGTAACATTTCTCACTGCACCGGTGAATGTCTGGCCTGGCATCCAGCATCAGAGCTAGTGCAGGGAAGGTGGAGGGCTGGTGCAGGCGTGGTGGTGGAGAGCAAGCAAAACCCCACCAAAATTTGGGGGTTGCACTATGAACTGCTCCCTGCTTTATGCTGAAACAATTAGATCTCCCATTTTAAGACACCATTTTTAAATTATAGAGTGGAATGGAATGGAATGGAATGGAATGGAATGGAATGGAATAGAATAGAATAGAATAGAATAGAATAGAATAGAATAGAATAGAATAGAATAGAATAGAATAGAATAGAATAGAATAGAATAGAATAGAATAGAATAGAATAGAATAGAATAGAATAGAATAGAATAGAATAGAATAGAATAGAATAGAATAGAATAGAATAGAATAGAATAGAATAGAATAGAATAGAATAGAATAGAATAGAATAGAATAGAATAGAATAGAATAGAATAGAATAGAATAGAATAGAATAGAATAGAATAGAATAGAATAGAATAGAATAGAATAGAATAGAATAGAATAGAATAGAATAGAATAGAATAGAATAGAATAGAATAGAATAGAATAGAATAGAATAGAATAGAATAGAATAGAATAGAATAGAATAGAATAGAATAGAATAGAATAGAATAGAATAGAATAGAATAGAATAGAATAGAATAGAATAGAATAGAATAGAATAGAATAGAATAGAATAGAATAGAATAGAATAGAATAGAATAGAATAGAATAGAATAGAATAGAATAGAATAGAATAGAATAGAATAGAATAGAATAGAATAGAATAGAATAGAATAGAATAGAATAGAATAGAATAGAATAGAATAGAATAGTCCAATTGGCAGGAACCTGCAATGATCATCAACTGCCTGACCAATTCAGGGCTTACAAAAAGTTAAAACAAGTTTTTAAGTGCATTTTCCAAATGCCTCTAAAACACTGACAGTCTTGGGGCATCGACCACCTCTCTGGTAAGCCTCTTCTGGCGTTTGATTACCCTCTCAGTAAAGAAGTGTCCTAGTGTCCAGTCTGAACCTCACCTGGCACAGCTTTGAGCCGTTCCCACACCTGCTGTCAGCCGATACCAGGAGGATGAGATCTGCAGCTCCCATTTCCCTCCTCAGGAAGCTGTAGAGGGCGATGAAGTCTTCCCTCGGCTTCTTTTTCTCCAAACTAGACAAACCCAAAATCCTCAGGCGCAGCCGCAAAACAGAGCTGTCAGAAGTGGGATTCGAACCCACGCCTCCAGGGGAGACTGCGACCTGAACGCAGCGCCTTAGACCGCTCGGCCATCCTGACCCACTGGGGGGTGTTGGCACTGCTGGTCATTCTCTATTTGTAGATATTTAGCAGTGCACTTTTGTACTATTTTCTGCACACCGCAGGAGTTAAAAAATACTCCAAATGAAAACCAATTTTGTGTTGACTCTACTGTAACTATAATAACTGATCTTAATTTGTAAATGCAGCTGTTGCATTCTGTGAGTATGTGAGTGTTAGTATGTTGAGAAAGAAGCAGGTACTGTTGCACATAAGTTACATATGCCATGAAGCAGACGTTTGAGGCTGTACAGAAATTAATAAAAATGTGGTATGCAGTATGTTTCACAAGGACATTGCTTAAGGCTGATTTTTTTCCTGTAACATCGATGAAAATTCCCCTGAGATATGTACAAGTTATTCATGGTAAGAGTTCTCTGATATTTGAAAAGGGACTGTGACACTGAAACAAATTGTATGTTTCCTTGCTGCAGGTTTTTTTCAAAAGAATTCATGTGCTTGAAAGCTGAATCCAGGAACCTCTAAATATTCAAATTTGGTCAGGATTTGGGAGCAAAAGTAAATATGAAAGGCAAGAAGTGCACTTGTTTGGAGCATCAAGTCAAAATACAGTGTCTGTTTGGAATGTAAACTTAAAAGAAAAAAATAAAATTTTGAAATGGGACAACTAGAAACTACCAGAAATGAAAAAATGTACCTCTGCCCCAAAAATATAATCATTGTGTAGAACCTTAAGAAGCAATATTTTCCAATGACAAAAAAAGGCTACAGTCTCCACTAGATTGGCCAAAAATTGATACTTATTTTATTTAGTACTGGTATTGGAGGAAAACTGTTGCTTCTATGTGGAGAAACCAATTCTTTTGGCTCCAGTTTGTCAATGTCTTTCTTGCACCGGTGAGCCCAAAGTGCTGGGCCCAGCACTTTGGTGCCATCTCATGGGTGCTGAGTTGAGGGAAATAATGACTTGTCTTGACCAACTGGCCATTTCCTACCTTGGAGATACACGAGAATTGACTGGACAAGGCTCTCTCTTGTCCTGACTTCAGAGTCAGACCTATCTTCAAAGCTGACTTTGCTTTGAGCAAGACTTTAGAGCAGGTAAGTGCCAAAGGTCCTTTCAAACCTAAACTCTTCTGTGATTCTACAACTACATGCCATAATTTTGAACAATTTTATGTAACAACACTTGTGAATTGAGAGTATTAATGCTATATCTTGGACATGCTTTAATGCATCCTGAACCTTTGCATTTTTATCCTTGTACTCATTCTAGGGCAACAGGTAGTCTTGTTTGAGGCCTAACTGTATGAAAAGACTAGCCTGTGTAACCAATATTCTTGTAACATACTAGAAATGTTATGCTTCTTGGTTTGATGGGAGTCAGAAGATATGCTGGAATGCATTTCAGCATTTCAGTCTTGGTTGACTTACTGGAAGGTGCAATTTTCTCATATTTAGAAAATTGATAATATATTTAAATTCTATAGAAACAGAGACTTGGAAAGGTCACAAAACATATTTATATGCACTGAAATAAGAGTCTTAGCCAATGTGGTGGTGGTTGGTTGTTTGTTTGGTTGATTGGTTTTTTTTAAACAATAACTGGTGGAGTCAATAGAAGTAGAGTTATTCCAGCTTTGGTATATAGCAAGATTGGCAGAGTCCAATAAGCAGAAATACAGATGGCAGAGATTTGACCATCAAAATCTACTCATAGTGTAGTATCTCCAGAATGAGCTGCAGTTGCAAACTTCACTCTTTCTGCTATCAGCACATAGCTGTTTGAGTCTCCAGTCAGCAGCTCCAAAATCTTATGTTCCCTACTTCAAGACATGTTGATGATGTAAAGCTGACTAAACATGTCTTGAATTGCTGGGAAATTAACTAAATAGGTCTTAATTTAAATCAAGTCTAAGTGATAAAGATAACATTACCCATTGGCTTCCAGACTTGTGGATCACAGAGGAAGGCATAACTAGGTGCATACCAAACGTAGAGTGACCTTGATGAAGAATCTGCTCAAGCCTACTCCTGGACAGCTCTCCCTTAACAGCGGGAGTTTTTTGGCCCAGAACTTCCATTAACTAAAGAGCTAATGCTCAGACTGTTCCCTAAAAATCTGCAGAGCTGGCTTACTTGCTAGTCAAAATGTGGTGGTACTTGTGGTATGCAATTGCCATACTGACTGAATTGAGCTCTAGGAAGTAAACTGGAAACCTCAATAAAAATGTCATATTTAAAAAGATGTGTGTATTCCCCAAATGCTTTGGCACAGACTTACCTAGCTGCCTCTACATCACACAGCGAGACTCATCAGACTTGAGGCTGGATGTTGTTCTGTTGCAGGAAATGTTGACGGGCTCCAGCAGATGTGTTCTTTAGCCACCAAAAAGAAAGTCCCAAGGATGTCAAATGCATTGGTATTATCCATTGAAAGGGTTTGCTCTACTGGTTCCTGAGTACATGTTCTGATGATAGCAGGTGAAGAAGCAACTCTTTGGCAAAGGTATCATTGTTGATAGTCTCTCATATTTTCTTTATGCTGGTGTCCAACCTAATCAGTGATTTACACTGATGTCGGTGTACAGTAGCAGTCGATGTATTTAAATGCTGGGCCCAGGATCTCCAGTACTAGAGTTAAAAGGCATCATGACATCCCTTGATGTGAAAGGTCTCTCTCCCACCTTTGCTATCCCTCCTGTTACTAGGTAGCCCTTCCTTGGCCATTTTGCGTTTCTGTCCTTCCTTAAGCAAATTTTCTGAAAAAGTGAGAGCATCTTTTGTGTTGTTCTTTCTCTGAATAGGAGAGTTGCTTTCCTCCTTGTGTTCCAGTGCTCTCCCTGGGGCCCTGAGAGGAATACTTACTAATTCAAAAAGAATGGCTGTATCCAGTGGGACCAATGCATCTCCTTCCAAAGAGAAAGTGGAGCATGTTATATGGGTGATAATGAGATTAAATGTTGTTAAATGGAGACTTGACTTAGAATTATGATGCCTTTTCAATATTCTTATAACTTCACATTTTACCCCTAGTTCTGCAAAAGCAAATGTGCTTGACTTTACAGGTATCGCTAATCCTGTTGCCAGGCCTTTTTTAGTTGCACAAAGAGAAATATAAAGAGATGCATAGACTCAAAATGTTGTCAAGAACCTGGGAAGCTCTCTTCCTGCCCCCTGTAATCTTTAG
Source organism: Ptilonorhynchus violaceus (assembly GCA_013397565.1). NCBI lineage: Eukaryota > Metazoa > Chordata > Aves > Passeriformes > Ptilonorhynchidae > Ptilonorhynchus > Ptilonorhynchus violaceus. The sequence goes on along the minus strand of VZRJ01011410.1, from coordinate 1,060,737 downwards.
GGACCAGACTTGCTCATATGTATTAAGATTATGTTTACATCAGTAGCAGAAACAGATTGTAAGCTGGAAACAAAACTGCTCTGCGTCAGGACTGTGTTGTCTCAGCTGCCAGCTGTGTTTGCAGGAGAACTTCAAGTCTTGTCGTGGTCACAGGTAGGAATGGGCTTGAATAGTAATAAAGGCTTTTTCCTGGGCATATTCCCTCTGTTCTAGTGGGAATTAGAGATCTGAGGGGCCCAGATAAGAAAAAAAGTAATCGTCTTACTCTATTCACATGGGTCTTCCTTATTAAATAACTCATCTTCAAAACACCTTGTAAGTAAGAATGCTCATAAACTTCCTTTGAATGAAGTACATTCCCTTAAATTCCCCAAATAAGTAAACTACTTTTGAAGATATAATGCAGATTAAATGTGTGGAACCCTGTGGTGTTTATAGGAGATCAGGAATACTAGAGAAGGCTGGCATAGCATGTCTGTACTGTCTGTGATAATAACAGAAAATGCCTCAGGAGCGTATGTTATCAGCAGGATCCAGAAGAGATACAGCATCCGCGTGTGTGGCAGGGGAGGGAGGATTCCTTCTATCCCCTGATATGGATGCTGAGTATCAGCTTTTCTTCCCTCCCAAATCACTATTTCAGCAGGAACATGAGTACCAACTGGAGAGCTCATTGCTCTGTGATTGCTGCCTGTTGAGTTGGAGTAACCTTTTTTCTTAATACTTTTAAATCCAAGTGAGATTGAGGAGTTCTTCAAAACAAAAAGATAGAACTGCCTTTATGTCTTTATGTCTCACGTCTGCTGTTCACAAAAGTCATGGGTGTGGGCTTTTGTTCGTGCTCAAGGTAAGGCATTAAGAGCTGTGAGGGTAGTCAGTGTGTTTCTTGTCTGCTTTCACTAGAACACATTCAGGTGAAGAGCTGAGCTCAGTTCTGCTCCCAGCCTGTCCTCTTCCTGTCCAGTAACCTTTCAACTCCCATGGATGGAAGTAGTTACATTTATGATTATCAGTACAGGGTGTGGATGGAGGTTTGTATTTAACATGGCTTCAGTAAAAGGTAACTTGACAGCTGACACTGGGGCAGAACTTGACCTGCAAAATCCTAATTACTAATTGATAAGTAAGCATCTAACCTGACTTTCAGCTTCCAGCTCAAGTGTTCAGCAATAAAAAATATCCTTGTGCTTGTTTAGAAAAGTGAAAAAATAATAGAATCTGTAAATCACTGGAGATGTGATAAGCATGGAAACACATAGTGACAGAATTATATATTATAATATATATAATATATAATATATATTATAAATTGCTGTTGACAGTGACTTTATTTTTATTTTTATATAGCAAGTTCCTGAAATATTTGAAGCACAACTGCACATTTATACTCAAAGTTCTGTCCTTATTTATAAAGGCGATAGCAAACAAACTATTGAACCGGAAGTAGCCTTGTTAATTATTTATGTTAAACGAATCAGATGATGTTGCATTTCCTGGACTCTAAAGTGGAAAAACCAGTGACAAAAGTAGTTTATCACATAACCTGTGATGGAGGCCCTGTGTCCTCTCTTGGCAGGTTCCAGGAAGGCTGAGACATGGTAGAGAAGTTTTAGCTTCAACGGGGCTAAATAGGGTTTGGCTGGTAGACCTGGCTGTGGAGAGCTGGTTAGTGAAGGGGGAGCTCAAGAAGGGCTTGCCTCCTGCTAGCTAGAGAAGGGAGAACCGTATGGGATTATCTAGAGTGTTGCAGGTGATTGGCTCTTCCAGATTTTTTGCAGGGTAATAAACAAGCTTTGAATAAAGAACAGTACCTGACTGTGGCTTGGTTTCTATTTCCATGTGATAAAGCCACTTTCTACTTACTAAAATTCTATGGAAACAGTAAATCCCAAGCATGCTGTTACTGGATGTTAGTTGTGCTTGGCACCTCCTTTTGAACACTGCAGCCTTTTTCTCCTCTCCGGATGGAATGGGTGGGCTCTGGTGCCACTTGCACTCTGATACACAGGTCAATGTTGTTTCTGAGGTGCAGAGGACAGAGGGAACAAACTTTGAGCTGATTTTACACGAGCCTAGTTGCAATAAAGAGTACAACCAGTGAGTGCAGCATTGCACTCAATAAGATACAATAAATGCAATAAAGATAATGAGAAATAACAATGATATTATATATATTATATAATAAGAACACTAAAATATCACATAATGATTAGTGTATTATAAAATGTGGAAGGTTTCTTAAGAGTGTTGTATATTTGTTAGTGCAGTTGACAATACTAGAGTCTTGTGACTGTGTTATGCAGTATGTAAAAGTAATAAGCAATGTGTTAAGTGCTAGATACTTCGCCCTTCACTGTGTACAGAAAACAGTAACACAGTAGCTGTGAAATATTAGCCACGCCTTAGACTTCCCTCTTTTTCTAAAAGCATGATATTTACATGCTTACTTCTATTATCCAAAAGAGAGATAGTATCTTTTTTTCTTTACCTCAAAAGGCTTTCTATTGCATGATTAGTATGTTTCTTGTGTACTGTGAAGAGGAATATCTGCTTCACTCTGGTACCCAGCCTGACTCCCCATCAACTGCTCTCCAAACTAACAAAAGAACTATTTATGTTTGCAACAAAAAGAAGTCATGCTGGTTTTGAGTGTGGTTTTCTTGTTGACATTTTAGAAACTGTTTCAGGCTCTTCTTAATATTTAGACAAACAAATATGTTTGCTTTTTTGTGGTGCTGCTGTTGACATTTCCTAAGGGAATTGCTGAAGATGTTAACTTCCCAGCACAAGCATGCTGTAATGGAAGAGTTCTTTGCTTGTGGCCCTGACACAAATTCCTTTTAGCTGATGTTTTTGCTGAAAGTAATGTGATTGTGATAATTTATGTGAGTCAGGGTAAATGTGAATCAGTCCTGGCTATTTTTGGGAGCATAAATGTCTGCTAAACTCCTTAGTGTTTTGCTTCTTGCAGATATAACAAGCAGAAGGTACCAATTTATTGTGTGCCTGAGAGCCTCTGTGCTGCAGAAACATCTGCAGTGCAGAGCGGGGAGAAGGTCCATGAGGAGCATTGGTAATTGGTGAAGCCTGACGGCCAGGGCAGCTCGTAACTCTACCCAAAGAAATTGGTCAGTTTGGGGTTTGGCTAATTTTGGAGCCAGTAGCCGTGGAAAACAATGACACAGCAGAACATGTCCTTGTATGTATAGTGTGTGCCCCAGGGGCACTGTGGGTTAAACACAGACTGATGTGTGTGAGTTGAACCTGTGCACTGCCATAACTTTAATATCTGGCTGGTACAAACCGGTTATAATTATGTTAGCAATTAACCCAGGGCTATCCACTTAGAGAATTTATTTAACCTTTTATGGGTGAAGGTTTTGAAGACTTTTTAAGCAGGTTAGGTTTTGTTCTGGAATCCCTGACTAAAAGTATGAAGCTCTTGCTTCATTACTTATTCAACCCGCCTGTTTAGTCTGTGTCTGTATTAAAAATGCTCAGATTGTTACTACAAGAATCAGCCATAGCTTACAATCTTTTAGCAAGACAATATCTCTTTCTGACTGGTCACCATGTATTGCAGCTATGGAACAAATTTTCCTCAAAAACCATTGCTGTTTTAAAAGCTTTTCAGTTGAAAAACATTTCTGTTTCTGGGATTGTCCTATCCTCAGATGTTATATCCTCTGCATTTTCAGTGAAACTGTAGAGAATCTTGTTTGCAAGACAGTCATGCAGCAGCATTTTGGCCATGTTTGTTCTGTTCCTGAGCCTTTCAGCTGAGGCTCTGGGAGAGGCAGTCTTTGTTGTTCTGTGGCTGTTCCCCTGCCTTGAAAAAGAACAAAAACTGTCAGGAAGAAAGATATTCGTCCTAAGGGTAGACTCCAGTTACATTAAATAGAATAGCAGCCACTTGGAGATGGGACTGGAAGGCAGCCAAAAGGACACTGTGAAATTTTTCAACAGTCTGTCCCTATGCCTGTCTTCCAGTGATCAACAGAGAATGTAATTTCAACCTTCAAACTATTCACTGCAACCAAAGGGAACTGAATGCTGTTCTGGCTCTATTTTAAAGAGCTTTGTAACCTAGATGAGAAGATACTCTTCTCTCAAATGTGCATGTTGTTCTACTATTGCATTAAATCATTGCAGGTATTACTACTTATTTATTTAAGTAACTTGTCCTGTCTTGTATGTGTTTCATAAGGAAAATATTGACCTTGACCAGAGGATATAACATATTTTCAATTACTGTTTTGATCAAGGATTTCTCAGATGGTCCTTCCTGCTTGTATCATTAGCTGGAGGTAGTCAGCCAGGAATCGCCAAGCAAAGTCATGCTTTGAGGCATTAGTGTCATGATGAGATCAAATAGCTTTCTTTGTAATGTCTGCAAAAGGGTTTAATTGTATGATGTAACTTCTTTATGAAAATCTGTCAGATTTACGTATGTAAAGGCAGATGGCCCGTGACTTCTAGCAACATTACAGCCTCATGAATCTCCAGCAATTTCAGGCATGTATGTGTATCTTGCCCTTCCTTGAGAGAGATCTCTCTACCCTCATGCCACTGTACTGGAGGCATAACCCACTGAGCCTGGAGGGTCATCTCAGCTGAAGTGAGATCAGAACTGGGTCTGCTGCCACTTGGTTTCGAGCACTACTCTTACTTCCCAGTGCAATCTCCACATATATCTCCCAAGGAAGAGGAGGAGCTGAGGCCTTTTAAGGTAAAACGTTGCACTTTAGTGAAAGCAGTGATATGAGAATATAAGAAAAATAAGAAATTGCATTATGAAGGTAAAAATCTCATTCCTACAGTCAGATATTTGGGAACTGTTAAAAATTATATGTATTTTAATATTTATGCAGTGCAGTGTTTTTTTCTTTCCTCCTGAGATGTAGAGTTGTATTTGTATGCCATTTAAAAAACCCAACACCCTGTCCCTTTTTTCTACACATAATGGTAGTAAAATAGTTGCTTCAGTAGATAGTAAAGCAAAGAGGTGAGAGCTATCCTCTATGAGCATGTGTTGCATGTAAGAAGTAGAGATGATATTCGTCTTCAGAAAGGTGATCTGTAGGATTCAGGAACTGAAAATCATAGGTACAATAGGTATACAAGCTCAGCTTCCCACAGAGTAACCTGCTCTGTTTTGCAGGTGTTGTAGGTATCAAAGTACAGGGAAGGTAAATGTTCTGCCCAAAGCCCTGTAGTCCTGCCCAGGCCGTGGACAATCCCTGAGAGTGCCACAAAGTATGGCACTTATTATGAGATATATGGGGTGTTACACAAATGTAGAGTGTTATCTAAAGTACCCAGTGACCACAGCTAGTAATTATGAAGAGCAGCAGTTACCTCTGTGTGTACTACATTAGCTTCAACAGAAACTATGTTGGTGCTTTCAAGAGTAAAATAATGTCCTTCAATTTTTTCATTAATGTAGGAAGGGCAGCTTTCTGCGATGCAAAAATCTGGATCTACGACACGTTCCCAGCTAATGTACTCTTCAGACCAGACAGTTTTACCCAATTTTTTAAAATGTTTGTCAGAAAGAGGAGAAAGAGCCATCTAATATCCACCTTTAAATCTGGTATTTAGTAAACATACTGAATCTAGTGTCTGGCTCAGATTTCTGTCTCTCACTGTGCTTTGTGCAGAGTCTTTTGCTTCTAAAAACCATGATCTATGAGATGAAAATAATGACAGATGTTTTCTGTAATGTGGATGGCATGGCTTGGTGTCATGGGGATCCTGGACTTAAAATGGGCACTGCTGTTATGCATGTCCATCCCCGGGGTTCTTTGGGAAGAGGGCTTCGTTCAGCCAGAGCTGCATCTTACACCTCAGTGCCACACAGGCCTGCAGATGCTGATTACTTCCTAATCTGTTTGTCATGAAATGGCCATAAAATTTTCTATTATTATTCCTTTCTGAACACAAGTGATTCATTATAAATACTCTACAATACTCTGCTTGCTTTTTTTTTTTCCTCACTGTGCAAATTAGAGTAAATAAATGAGGGCTGAGAAGAAGACTGAATGAATAAAGGAAGGAGACAAAGAAAAGAGAGGTGAAAGAAGGGGGGTGAATGAAAATTGGGAACAGAGAAGTTAGATATGTCTAAATATCTTGATGGCTCTAGAAAAATGAATAGACTCAGGACTATTAATTAAGGAAAGATGTAGCACATCAGAAATTGCAATTTTTAAAATATGGGGAAAACATTCCAGGTATCTTACTTCATAGTAATAAGTTTTACGTTTTTTCCTAAGTATTTACGTTTAGAAAATAAAATTGAAGCAAAAATAGAAAAAGGAAAGCTGAATAGTGGACCGTGGAGTGAAGAAGGTGATCAGAGAATGAAGAAAAAGCAGATAAGGAAGAAAAGCAGAGAGAGGAGAAAAGCAGGGCGGGAAGGCTACCTAAATCCACTTTGCTCTAGTGCATTTTATGCTCTGAGTCATACTTAGGGCCCCAAACATTTAAAAGAATTTAAAAGGTGGTTGTTTTATGCCTACTGAAAATACAGGTATTTTTTTTAACACAAAAAGTTAATTAACCTGTGGAGCTGATGTCACAGAGACAAAATTTCTAGGGAGTTCAACAAAGCCTTCACATTACTCAGCAGTAATGAAACACTAAGGATTGTGTGAAGACAGTGTGATGTTTTTTCTAAGGATTACAGGAAAAATCCTTATTGCTCAGGGAATGAAACTTCTGGCTAACAGTCTGGAAGAAGCTGTTCTTGGGTTTTGCTCAAGGGTGCTGGCTGCTTGTCAATAACAGGACCCCTGTTCTCACACTGGTTTTCTACACTGTTTTTTGTGATGTTTTAGTTCTTGTTGTGTGATTGGGCTAAATCACACAACTCATGCTAGAAATAAGGGGCCAAAAGTGATATACCACTCTAAAACCATTGTATTCTGCCAAGATTATTTCTGAGGTCATGGCCAAGCAAAGAGAAGACTGCAGACATCATAGATACCTCCCACCACTCCATCAACTTCCCATTTCTGCAGTGAAGGAAAGGCTTATTAGATGAAGGTCTAATGAGTCACATCAGCTGGCATTTCATCTGCCATAATAATGGACCACAATCAAAACATTCATATTTCTATGTGAGGTGTTTAAGTACAACTGAATGAAAATTTGCTCACAAGATGAAGACATGTATTGCTATTTTTGCCTCTTTAGTTTTGTTTTAGTTTTTCTTGGGTCATGAAGAGGGCGTGCCTTTTTATTTCAGCATAGAACTACTTCATCTAATAGAAGAGTTTTGGGGTTTTTCCTGATTATTTTTGTTTTGTTGTTAAACAATAGTTAAATGTTTGCTTCATTGTGCTAATGAGAGTTGAGGTTTTCAGTGCTGAAGTGTTGCTTTATTACTTCTTCCTGCATATGCATCTCCATCGTCTGTTTGCTCTTAAACTTGCCAGTTCTTTTTAATGTGTTGCTTTTACGTGTCAGAATGAGACAGAGCGGGATTATCCCAGTTTTCTTGATTTCTTTCATTAAAATTACTGACTTTTAAACTCTCTTTTAGAGTTTAATAATAGCCACTTTTGATATAACAACAAAAAAAGAAACCCTAGACTTTTAAGAATATTCCAAAGAGGCTATAGAACAGACTACTGTTCACTTGAGATGATCATAGTGACAGAGAGATGAAAAGAAATTTGCATAACTTTTCAAACAGGGAAAGAAAAAAGACAAGATTGATACCATTATATCAAATGTAATGCTGAAGAGTTTTGCATTAATTTTCTTACAGTTCTTTTTGGCTTGCTGGATTGGTGGAGGACAATAAGCCATGCTGGACTCACTTCTTCCTCTAGGTTCTGATTTTTATCTGGAGAAAGGATACTTGAATTGATCTGGTTACTTCATGGTTGCAAACCATGATTACTTGAGAGTATGATTTACAGCTAAGAACCATAATGCCACTAAATTTACGCAGTAAGAAAATTACTGGATTAAATTTAAAGATAATGTCACACTGAAAGAGGCTAATTCCTGATGCAGTATGGAGTCTTAAATTAACTTTGTAACAAAAAAAAATGTAATTCAAAATAAAAAGAGAAAGAAACCACTACATTTTCCCCTGTAAGCCAGCTAGCAAAGAATTTCCACAGCCTTCCTCCCATTTTGTGTCTGGATTTAAAACAGTCGCGTAAAATGTAGAAGTAATCAAGTGTTCCATATACAAGATGAAATTCATATGTCTGATTTTTTTCTGATGGACAGTCTTCTTTCTATGTACGTTTAGTAGTGTAGAGCAATTCCCTGGAAAGTACGGGAAAGCACGTGAAAACTGATAAAGTGAAGAGAATTCGAAGAAGGAATATGAAGAACATGGATTGACAAATTATGGAGGTAATTTTGGTCCATGAGAATATGGTAACACTTCCAAGTGGCTTCCCGAGGATACCAAATATATCTTTATTCTGTTTCTGGTCCCTACTCTCCCTTCGTATGCATCACCCAGTGAGTTAACAGCGAGCATTCTGGTCATGAGATTACACCCTCATCTATAAATTACATGACCTTAATGCTAAGTCCCAGTTCTGACTAGTTTTGGGTAACATAGGAGAGGGAATTCCGTTCTCTGTGTAGGTGAAAGTTCTTTTAAATATTGTTTATAGGAGGAATAACTAGAGAAAAAAAGAGCCTCATTCCCAGAGGAAATTACTGCAGCATCTAGTTTGATAAGTGAGCTTTTAATTGTCCTGCATTGGATGTAATCTTACAAAATTGCCAATAATTTTGCTGCTGATGTTAGCAGAAGCAAGTTCAACACCTGGATGATTTCTTTGTTAATTGATGTTAGTGCTAGGAATTATCTCCTTATTGTAGCTTGAATTAATTCTTTCTCTTTTGTTTTTTATCACAATTTATGATAGCAAAAAGGCTTAGAAAGGTTTATTAAACTTGTCCCTCTGCCACTTTAAAGCTGTTACCCATGTTCCATCTTTGTAATAATTGCTTAAATACCCCTTTCTGTCATACTTATTTTCAAACATTTCCTTTCTGTATGGACCAATAAAGTAGTTTGAAGGGAGTGTACAAAAACATTGGGGGAAGGTTTTTTTCTCCTCAGTATGTCCCAGAAACCAGCCCCACTTCTGGAGGAGGAACACTATGATAAAATATCACAGGCTTGTTATATTAATTACTGTACAATATATCACAAGCTGCTGAGGTCTTGTTTTACAAAAAGGCTACCAGTTGTAATAGCACACTGAGGATATTTAATAGCACTCATGCAGAACTCACTTCATCACTTCTTTATAGTATGTGAGATAACAGCTCAATAAATATTCTGGGTCAGCCTAGATAAAGTGAACATTAAATATGAAATTTAAAATACTTCTTTGGTTTCTTGCCAAAAGTATCGGACACATACTCCAGCATTTACAACTCCTGCATGATTAGGATTTGAGTTTTGTTGCTTAGACAAATGTTGTGTTGCAAGATTAATTGCAAACTGACTTCAAGTTATTTTAGTATAATTCCTACCTTTGCAGAGTCAGATTTTAAACCAACAAACACATGTGACCATTTATTGCTCATGGACTACAATTAGAATCATTATTAGAATCACTGGAATATGGCACAAACTTAGCATTTCAACTTCAAAAGGATTTTCACATTTAGGCAATTCTATATTTTCTTAAAGCCAAGCTAAGCTGATTCCACATGACAGTGGTTTTAATGAGGCTCAATAAACAGTACAGTTTGTAACCTCAGGCCAACTGCTGAGCAGAAGCCAAGAACAGTGCTACAGCTTTAGTGAACCCATTACTGTGAAAGATGCTGGATCCTGGAGCAGCCTGAGTCACTCATTGCACAAGAGATGAAGCTCCAATAAATAAAAATGAATATCTAAGGTGACGGGTGACAACTTCATGCATATGTGATTTTCTCTGATTTGACAGTGCCTTGATAAAGTCTTAAGGCATGTGGCCTACTAGCAACCATTTACATTTTTAACCATTGAATCTTCTGTTTTACTTGCAGAAATAAGTATTTGGGGCTTGCGGGTTTGTATAGGCATTAAAACTTTGCTTTGCTTATGTATTGGGTCTAATTCTCAGAGCTACTCAAGATCTAGAACAGCTCCTATAAACTGTTAGGGTAGCCGAAAATAATGAAATGCATATGTTTTCTCTACCAATGTATTCTTATTTTTATTAAATTCTTTTAAAAGTGAATTGATATAGGTTGTTTCCTACTCTTGGGGCTGATCTTAGACCATGTTTCCCCACCTGCATATTCACTGACTGGAGTCACATGAGAGTCCTCCACAACAATCTGCATCCCCTGTGAACAAGGTGAGGAAATGGTGGTTAAAAAACCACCAGAGGCTATGTAACTCCTTTTTTAAGGTGCTATGGCTCTCCTAGTCTTCATGAAAATATTTCTAAAGGGTAACTGAAAATACAGTATAAATGGATTTAGGTACTAAAAAGAATAGAAGAGCAAAACTGAGATATTTAGTCTTGAAGTGAACAGGGAGGCTGAACCAACTCTATGGATGGTTTATGCACCAAAGGAATAGACCAAATTAAACAGAAGAGTTGGCAGCACAGGATAAATAGTTGGTCTTGTACAAGAAAATAGGCAGAAATTTGTTTACATTGGTGGGAATAGTATATAGTGGATAATGCTTGGACTTGATGATCTTAAAAGCTTTTCCAACCTAAATTATTCTATGATTCTGTGATTCTGCATAATGTGCTGGACTGTTTATTCATATTTCCCTGAGATAATCTTATCAAAACCCCTTAAAACTAAGCAGTTAATCATGTTTGCCAAAACTCTGGTTCTTACAGAAGTTTTACCTGTCATCTTTGCAAAGTTGCTGAATCACAGTTTAAGTGGTTAATGCTGAGCTACAGGCTGGTAACACAGGTTTACCATTTATACTTTTGATCTTCAACCTAGTAAGACAGCAGAAAAAGATGTTAAGATAACACAGAGCTAGTGCAAAAAGATTCTGCAACCAGATTCTGTTCCCTGTTTAGTGCCGTTAAATTACCAAATGGCAACAACAAAGACTAAGTCGTCATCTGCTGACATTTAATTCAGTGGAAAACAGGAAAAATGCACCGTTAGAAAGTAATATCAGAATCACTAGGGATTTGCAGAGATATAAAGAGACAGATAAACACAACAAAAATCAATATGGTTAGCATGCTCAGCTCTATCTTCACTTCCCAAAATGATACAGTTTCTATTTACAGTTGGGAATTATGTCCTCAAGCAGTGGTGGCATTGCAAGAAAAGGTCTGGGGACGAGTCAACACCACCACACAGACCATGAAGGGACAAACCCCAGGTTTTTAATCAATTGAGGAGGGGAAATGAATGTTACTAATACATGTTTTCCCTTAGAAGGTGTCAGGCATGGTACAGTGTAGACTGATACGTATGAGCCAAGTCACAAAATGCAAAGCGAACTTCAACTGGGTAGATCAAATACTCGGAGTTCCAGGCAGCAGTACCCATAATCTGAGATTAAACAAGGATTGCTAGTTTGGTTTTGCAAGCAGATTGATAGTTGGTATTTGAACATGCTTTATAACTGGCTATCTTTTTTGGTTATCTTCATAGAAACATAGTGTTTCCTTCCAAAGGAGACTGGCATGAAAATACTTTTGTATAATTTTATAGTGTCATTGCCTATTGAGTGTCCCTGCCAGGTTAAAATACATATATGGAAGGAAAATGGTCATGGTCATCTTCTTTGCCTGTGGTAAGCGAGAGGTTTAGCCTAAAGCTATGGGGAAAAAAAAAAAAAGTTAGGTAACAGACCCTAACATTATTCAGGACTAATGCTAGATCTGAACTTTAAATGATCTTGTATTCTAAAGAAACTGGCACCTAATGGCTTTTCCAGTGTTGCTGTTCCTGCACTCAGGAGTATGTGATTGCTGACCCAGGGAAAGAAACGGGGCATCGGTGCAGAACTCCAGAATTTCAGTGGTTCCACATTACAAGTTGCTGGCTTATTTACTGAATCATAATTTATTGGTGTTCCCCATCTCCATAGACGTTTAAAAGGACAAAAATCTAAAATAGACTGTAAATCCAGAACCTAATCCCTTCTGATGCATGTCTGTAGGTTCTGAGGCCAGTTTTCCTGAAGGTACACTATGGCATCACTCCAACTTTTTTTGTTGTACCTTGTGATGTATTCCTGCTCCTGTGATAACAAATCAAGAGATGAAGTAATTTGTTTTTGAGTGGAAATAGATGAGGCACATATAATAGTCCATGCCAGACCTCAAACATTTTCATGTAGTGAAAGCAGAGCTCTCTCTACTTTCCATTACTATCCCCTATGTTTGTGGTGCCTGGGACAGATTTTGTGTGGATGTGGAAATTGTGCTGGTGGAAGTCTCATGATGTTGCACATACGATCATGACCACCCATGCTTGAAATCTCCTACCCACAGCCAAATGGGGGATGAGCTACCCTTGTAGATTCTTCCTTGTGCTGATGTGGCTGTGCAGCAGGATATCTCAGTAATCCATCTAGGGTGGGTTGAAGGCACTGGGAATGGAGGGTAAGGAGTAGTGGCTGTTGATATCATTATTGATTCTTTCTCCTTTGCCTTGAGAGGCTCAAGTTCACTTCTGTGCACTTCAGTTATTAAAAATTATGTTCTAAGTTCCTAACTGCAGGCAGGTTTTTGAGTGAGTGGTGTAATTTTCATGATCAAAGCATGAGCTTTGTTTTTTCAAAATGATATACAAGCATCAATGAATTGTACCCGTGTCTGTTGAAGCTTCTCTCTCATTCTGAATATCAGAGAAATAATCGTCTTTCTTTTTTTCTTCTCCAAGGAGATTTGCTGTTTGGTTGATATTCCTTTTAGAAGGAAGTTCAGATATGAAAGCCTGGGGGCAGTGATAATCTGGAAAAGATATTTTCTATCAGTCTGTGTGAACTTTATTGTTCTGGCTAGAAGGACTTTATTTGGCCTACGCAGATATCCTGGACTACTGCAAACTGTTAACTGAGTGAAAAATGAGTAGTGTTTTGTTAAATTGTCACTTGAGTCATTGTTGTTGCACAGCCATTGTTCTGCTACTGTTGTGATGTTTTTCTCAAAGAAGGTTTATTTATTTAGATCCTGATTTTTACACACAGTAAATGAGAGACAGCTTTCACTGCCAGGTAAAGACAGAACTTCTGAATGAAATCAGATACTTTGAAATATTTTTAACTTTAGTGGTTCCTTTTTAGTCAGAAGGTAGAAGATGTTCACAAGGAAGGTTAGACTGCATAGACCTAAACTCAGAACACTCTACCCAGGAAGTATAAGACCAGAAGTGCTCATGGAGGTCAATGCCACCCTGTTACAAAGAAGCACAACTTCAACTCAAGTTGAAAATCTTGTCTGTAGGATTTTTGCTTTAATCTAAATTTACTTTTAGGGACTGTTTTAGCCTTTAGGTGTTTTTTAGCCTGTTTTGTACATGGATAGTAATGGCTTCATCAGTGAGTCTGATCATTAATTGTTAATTAAATTTCTAATTATTTCTCATAAGAATATAAAAAAGAAAAATATCATATTAAAAACCCCTGTCATATTTTATTAAACTAGCTGACCCTCTAATTTTAATGTTTCTGCAAGAACTATAAAAATGTCGTTTTAAATTAGATTGCAGCTTATTGATGGACTGCTAAGTACAGTAACCATTCCGTCCTTTCTGTTTGAATGCCAAAATCTTGAGCTATACCAAAACATCCTGATGAGTGTTTCTACCACAGCTAAAGCAAAGCCTTTAGCACTGCTCTCTGCACTGAGAGAGTCTGGATTTAGAATCCCTTACGCATGAAAATTCGTAACTAAATCAGTACAAGATTGATTAGCTGAAATGCTTATGTACAATATCTCACACATGACTGTGCAGTTTTGGTAGAGTGTTTGCTGCTGTGATGGCAGAGGCTGTGCTGGGAGCCTTGGGGTCCGTGTGGAACGGGGCACGTGCCCCGCACTGCGGGGCTGCAGCAGCGGCTGATGTGCTGCCTCTGCAGAAGGAAAGAGGTGTTTTTACCCTCCCTTGCTGAGCCAGCCCTTGCAAGGACATGAGAAGGAGCCAGTGCTGGGGGCTGGAGGCATCGCTAGCATGGGCAGCCTGTGGCTCTGTGAGCAAAGCAGTTTGTCAGAGCCTTGCAGAGCTTCGCTTGTGGAGGGTTGTCTTAAGAGACAGTGTTGCACAAAACTTTGAAATAAAGAGCAGAGAACAAGCATGATGATTACTCCCTTCCTCTTCCCATCTCTCTTGAACGTGAGTTAGCTGCCAGCTAGAAGATCTGAAGAATAAGGAAAGGGGAAAATGACACAAAATAGTGTAGCAGTTATCATCTTCTATCCTGAAATGTGTAGAACCAGACAATCCTCTGAGGTGATTCAGTGAAGAGTTGAATTCATTTATGTTTGCAGAAGAACTGGAGTTTTTGATACTTGTATTTGATTTTTTAAAATGAATATGTGGTCTTCATCTGAGTGGTGGCTGCTGACAGATGGAGGAGGTGGCAGTTTAGCATACGGGGCATTTGCTGCTGCTCACTTCTGCACTGCGAATCCATGAAGCTGCTGGTTGTACTGGAAAAAGGAGGGTGGGAATGCTCAACTGCCTGCATAGCTCAGCCTCCAACATCAAGAGTGGCACCGAAGCTGGCACTGAAATGATGTTGGCATTACCTGAAGGCAAGGAGATGTACAGTGACATTGAAACAATGAAAGGAAATAAAAGGATATTTAGGGATAAGGGTCACTGTTAGAGGTCTGAATGTGTGTCCATTTGATAGAAGGTGGAAGGGGAAGAGTTAGAGTTGGACGCAGAGCCCACTCTGATAAACTGACAAAAAAGGGCAGTTACAGCAATCAGGTAATTTCATATCACAGAAGTGATATGAAATATGTGGCAGGTTCACAGTCACAGTGCTGGCTTTGTTGCCACTGTCTCCCAGTGGTCGGAGGCACAGTGAATAGCTGTTCCCTTCTTCTCCCCCAGTCAAACACCAGCATGCTCTGAATCAGCAAAATCCCAAGCTGCCTTATTCCTGTGTGAGCATTGCTTTGACACAAATGGGCTCGGGGGAAAAAAGCAAAACCAACTAACTAGTAAGGTGAAGCAGTGTCACTAACAACTATAAAGTATCAGACATCAGCTGTCCTGAGTAATTCTGAATCAGATACCTGCACTGGCTCTTGTTATTAAAATCATGTTATAAATGCAGACATGGATTTTTAAAAAACAAGCAGCGATACAGGAGCAGCTGCAGCTGTGGAAAGAAATATAAGTAATTTCATGACTACACATGGTCTGTGTTTTCAATAGTGTCTATTGGTAATAGGAAGGTAAAAAGTGTTTGTGGAGTTGAAGACTGCAGCAGAGATTAGTGTCTCAAGACCTCACCTTTTCTAAAAGATGTTGCATATACTGATAGAGTGGTTACACATAAATATGTTACTTATAGCTATTCCATGGATATATGAAAGACAGAGGAACTTTTCTTGGAATGGGCTCCTTTTAGTACTTTTGCTGTTGTTTCACTGTTTTTTTGCTTTTCCCAGCAGGAGCCTAAAAATATTTTGAACTTTTGTGATTCAATACAGATACCTGGTTCAGGTACATGGTAATACAATTTGAGTAGAAGCTCTGCATGTGTTCTGTCAGGAAGGTGTTAAGGTGCTTAATGACTGTCTTTGCACACTGCTAATTTGGGCTGGTATTTTTAGTTGTACTCCCAGTAGGAATGGGACAGAGTTTTTGACAGCATCTCACAGACAGCTTTGATAGCTGACTCCTGCAGGAAGGGGCTACTATGGAGTTACAGTAGCCATCACTCCTAAAGGTTAATGCCTGCTTTACTCTGATAAACCAAGTCTTTAATTAAAAAAAAAATTCCAGAAACAAAATAACCTCCTAAAACTTCACATCCTGTTCATTCCAGTGAGATACTGATTTTTTTTTTTTCCTCTGGAAGTTCGGGGGAAGGGATTCTGGATGTAAGTTAAAGCTGTAGTTATACAACTTATCGTATGTCCTACCAGCTTTAATCTGCAAGTTCTTGATGGGTGTTATCTTGTTAATTGCGTTTGAGGATTTTGGCATTTTTCTTCTTTTGTTTTTATAACAGTAGGTTAGGAAATGAGAGAGAAGTACTTCACAGAGCTTGTAATAGACTGTGCAATAGACTATGCATAGACTATGTAATAGTCTATGTAATAGACGAGAAAATCTTCAGAGATGCTCAACCTAGAGTTCTTCAGATAAATTATAAAAGGAAGAAGGGAACTTAAAAGGATGTGGGTTTTTTTTTAATTTTCTAGGTTTTTACATTTGCTAAAACTGCATATTTGAATATGTCACATATGAAATAATTCAGGAGACTAATACTGATACAAATAATCTGAGATTAAAATTAATTTGTGACACTAGAAATCATAACTATAACTAGATATTTTTGGTTTCTCTAATATTCCTAATCAAAACTACTGTTCCACAAAGGGTTGTGAAATAGTCCTGTTGGGCATGCAAGGTTCCTCATGAGCAGTTCTCAGAATTTCTGAGGTCTGACTTTGATCTTTTACTAGTATTTGAGTTTTAGCAGGCCAGAGCCCTTGGGATTAGTGCTGCCAGGAGGCCTGGAGAGTGCTTGGCTTGTGTGCTGGAGAGAGAGGACTGCTCTGATGTATTACTAGTAGATTGCGACCGATGTGCAGAGTAGATGCCTGGATTGTTTTGAAAAGTTCTTTTTTTTTTTTTTTTTTTTTTTTGCTGTTATTTTGTTTTTCAAGGCCAGAGGATACTCAATTTTTAACAATTATTTCAGGGGTAGGTTTTGCTTTTACTGAGACTTCTTTGTAATTGCATTTTTTGGGTGCTAGTGTTTAGGGAACTAAAATAGCCCCCAAAACTGAGCACTATACTGATTTTTCTCCAGTAGTCTTTTAATTAAAAATTTTTATACTACATCTCTGCTGGACACTGCAGTTTGCATATTATCCTATTTTCAGTATCTACTGCCTCTCCTGGGTTTTATTTCCAAAAAGTGGCAGCACTGGAAGTCGGGTGGAGGGTACAAAGTAGCTGCAGCAATATGAAAGAGGGCCTTCTGCGGGCTGTGGAGAGGCACAGTGCAGAAGAAGCAGCGGCTGGATGGTGACAAATCCAAGAAAGTTGAACTCTGTGTGTGTAGACCTGGGGGACTTCAAGCTAGATCACAGGTAGGTCCTGAATTTCTGCACATTGCTCTTCACTGTTCTTTAACTAAAAATATTTTCTGGAACAGAGAGTGCAGACACCTTGTTTTGGACTTTCCCAACTCCCACTGTGTTCAGTCCATCTTTCTGTTGATGAAAGCAAGCAAGTACCACTCAGTGAGCAAATCAGACTCTTTTGTGCAGGAGAATATGGAAACTCCCTAAATGTCAGGTGAATGTGCTGGGCAAAATATGGGAAGCTGCTCAGATAATGCTGCAGACTGTTAGCAGAGATTGGTTTTTCTCAAGGAACATAGGAGGTAAGAGGAGGGCAGCAGAGAGGAGGACTCTCCTGGGGGCTGTATGACCTAGATGGGTGGCTCCTAAGACCAATGGATCTCCATTCATCTTCCTAAAACACTAGGAATACTTCAACTAAACATTTCAATGTAACCTCAATCACTTTCTACTTCATAAAATTTTTTTTCCTTCAAACCATTACCTCTCAGCACCAAAAATTTCTGTGAAAGACTCTATACACTCAATTGCTCATTTACTCCATTTGTCTTCCTAAAACACCAGGAATACTACAACCAATGTTTCCACGTAACCTCAATCAATTTCTACTCCATAAAAAAATTTTTCCTTTAAAAAGACAGCGTCTTAATTGCTGCTGTCAGCTTACAATGACTGCTTCCAACCTACCTAGAACATTGAATATTACATTCCTTGTGATAGTTGTTATCCAAGAGTAATTTTATAGCATACAACATAAAAATTTTATGTGATTTATGTGGTCTTGCCCTTGGTAGCATTATAGCTGGACTGCTCATCACCTCCTATATTCTCCCCACAAAAATTTCAATGTAAGTAAACAAATAATTGAACGTATAGACTATTTTACAGAAATTTTGTTGCCAAGAAATAATCTACAAAAAAGAATAATTTCCTCTCTGTATGCCTTGTATTCACATTGGGTTATGCTGTCATTTTACATAAAGGCCAATTGTATTGCCACTGTGAATAATGAGAGTCACCAGGCTTGGTGACACCTTTCTAGTTTCTTTTCCCTGCCTCAAATATAGGCAGAAGTTTAATTTCTCTTACTGTCTGGAAATTTCATCTTTTTAAGGTTTTGTTCATCTAAGCTCTGTTTAGAGCTGTTGAATACTACGCTTTTGTTTTCAAGACTGGAAAGTAATTTTCCTCTAAGTGTTTTCCATATGTAATCATTTAAATTCAGTGACAATTCACTTTTCATCCTTTCCTTATGAGCTGAGTAGATTGAATTTAGCATTGTGGGGCTTATTTTTCAGCTGCAGGGTTACTTTTGTTCTCCTTCGAAGTTTTCAGGAAGTAAGTAGAAATAATAAACTTTATAATCAGAAATGTCATTTTAATCTGGTGGAGTTTTAATTCAATCACATATGAACAAAGAAAGATTAAACTATTTTTACCCTAGTTCTGGACCCAGATTTTATAAGAAGGCAGGCATGGCTTTAGATAACCAAGTCTGTCTTTGAGCTGTCTCTTTCCAAGTCAAAATCTTTCAACCTTACTTGGGAACACATTATCTTGGAGGAAAAAAAAAACAAAACCAAAAAAAAAACCATTGAAAAAAACCATTGAAATGACAAAACTTTTTCCAAAAAATCTTGTTGACTGGCATTAATTAGTTTTCTTGCATCTAATTATTGGTAATCACTATGATGACAACAGTGAAAAAAATCCTTACAGGTCTTGAATTTTTCTGTGAGTGGTAAGGATATGTTTAGGTAGCAGTAAATACTATCACATTTTAATGAGGAGATAAGATTTTGAACTAGCTTTTGAATCTAAATATAGAGATTTACAATTAATTTTAAGTGTGTGTGGGAGAGGAGAGGATGGCCTTTTACCCTGTCTCTCTCTAAAGCAATGTTTTGTGTTGCTACATTGTTCATCAGAGAAAAATACTGGTTTGGGCCTGATTCGATATGCACATTTCTTTATTAGAATTACTGAATAGAACAAGAGGAGTCAGTAACTTTCACGGAATTGCACACTGAAATCTACCATAAACAAGAAAGCAGGTTTTCTTCATGCACTTGATGCCATTCAGTGATATATGTTCCCAGATTTTATTTGCAGGGTGGTTCTTGGGCACACACACTGCCACGTGGACTGAGAGCTGTCTCACAGGCTGTCAGCAGAAAAGGCTGATCATCTCTGCAGGGAGCTGGTGCCAAGCTGGGCACTGCACGGCTATTAATTCCAAACTCTTCCACCATCTGCTTTCAGGAAATAGAGAGGGGAACGTCACTGACCTTCGGGGTGTTTTTGCCTTTGGCTATTAAACAGTCTTCGATAGTTCTGAGCCCTGGCTCTGAGCTCTGCCTGCAGTCTCTTTCTCTCACTCCAGTTCCCACAGTGAGCTTGAAGGTGTCCAACCCATTAGAAACTTCTGAACATATTTCTTCTGAGTATTATAAAACTAGTTAGAAAATTATAGAAATGGTAAATCAGCCTTTTATACCCGGTGAGCAAGGATTTAAAAACAAGTCCAGGAATGCATCCAGACATTTCTTTAAAAGAATGAGCACATGTTCCCGCTGCACAGGAACTCCTGCAGACTGGTGTGGTGTAGCTTCCTTTGCAATGGTGCCATGCCTTGCTCCTTCCTGTGCAGTGTAGGTCTGCACTAGCTATAAATTTCCAAGGAGATATAAAATGGTGAGGAACCCTGCCTGCTTGTGCACAAACCCAGCAGCACTTATTCCCTGTGTGTGGCACTCAGCTGGAACAGTCATCCTGCTCGCCTTGTGTGCCCAGGAGTGGTGACAGTCTCTGCTAGCTCCAGCATCTGATACGGTTCTATCAGAGTCTGGTTTCCGTAGTCTGAGAGGGTAAAGACTAGGAGGGATAGCTAAAGCACTGGCATGAGAAACAATGGGGAATAATGCTTAAGCTGAAAATTAGGAAATCCCAGGCTTGCAGATCTGTGAGAGGTTTTTTGAAACCCCTAACATCCTTACTAGAGAGCTGATCTGCTTTGACGTGTGGGGGGACAACCATTTCTGCCTTCTGCCCACATTGCCCAGCCATGCAAAAGAATTACGGTGAAAATAAAATAGCTGCATTACATAAACCTTAATGCCCTTCCAGCGGGGGGAGAGGATGAAGCTTAATGTTTTTAGTGTGGTGGTCTCAATGGCCTTTTTTTATTGGACACAAGGAGACTGTCAGCATGGGGAATGAAATGCACGTGAGACTCATGCACATCTGCACTGGCCTCTTGCACATCTGCGCTGGCCTCTTGCACTTGTAGGATTTATTTTTGACTTATTCCATTGTGCTTGGAGTGCTTAAAGTGTCATTTGCAAAATTAATCCTTGAAATGGAAGAAGAATACTTATTGCATTTGCAAAAATCGAGTGGGGACTAAAATCCTCATTCAGCGAATATTGCAGATGTTATATTGTGCTAAAAAAAAAGGGCAAAAATATTGAGTGGTTTCAGTCTAATTTTAAAACCACATAAAATTAATGATCAATAGACATCTGTAACCTTTGAATACTTTGAAAACAAGAGAAGCTTTGAATTGACTAGGGTCAATTTAAATAACAAAATAGTTTCTAAGATAAATATTAGAAAGAATATTTTATGAACTTTCAAATTCTGTTTTGTTCTTTTAAATGAGAGCTTAGGAACAGACACATTTGTATATTAGTTTGATAACATTTCCGCTTGAAAAGCAGAAGAAAAAAATCTGTATTTAAATAAAATTTTGATGAAAAGTTTAGAAACTCCTAAACAAATGGTTTTTTTTTCTTTTTTCATGAAAAAAAGGATATTTTAGGGGCATTCTAACTCTTGTTTCAGTCTGTGACTTCTTTTTCTTGAAAGCATATTTTTTTCATTCTCAGGTAATGAAAATTTGAGATTGATGGTTGAGGGAACTATTCTGTGGAGCTGGATTTTTTGCACTGATAGCTAAATAAGTTCCAAACAATTAGTGGCAAAAGTTAAAGCCAAACACCTTCCTGAATGATTTATAACTTTATCATCAGATATATTTTATTTTTTTTTGAAGTCAGAGTTTTATTATGTCAGGTGATGTTCAGCATCCAAATAGTGACTCTCCCACTGTAAAAATTCTATTCAAAACTGGAAACATATTGTTAATAAAATACATTGTGTCTGCTAGAGGCTGCCATTTAATGATGTGCTGGAAACAGTCCAATATTTGTTGTATGACAATATTAGGGAAGGGAAGTAATAATACAGCATCCTTTTCTAGTGGCTGAGCAAGTTATTAGTCTTAGAATAAATGTCTTTGTGTGAAACAATAGTTTAGTGTTGAGTTTTTCTGTGGTCTTTTGCCAGAAGCATCAGGAATATCAAAGAAGTTGCTTCATCAGTCCTTTAACCAGTCTGTTCTGTAAGAAAATGTGCTTTCATCACGTTTACGACTCTGACAAGAAAATACTATTAAAAGGAACAGTCTTTAAGTCTTCTTTGACCAGTTTTGTCCTCAGACGGGTGTAAATGTGTGCAAATAAAATTATTGCAGCATCCTACTATTTTCTGATTCTCCTGCCTTCTCCCAGTGGCAGAACTGCAGGGGCTGAGGCATCTGCTGCTGCTCTGCAGAAGGACAGAGCTAATCATTATATTGGCATTCAGTCTCTCCCTTGTGTAATCCTTGTCCCTTCCCCTCTTTCCATATTCCTTCTGTAAATATTAATGTGTTGTCTTATTTGAATTTTAAGACTGATCTTTTTCCCCTAAGACCAATTTTCTGTAATTATTTTTGCTATTACCTATTTCTGAAAGATTTTCTTAAAAGCTACAAACTCAGTTTGGAGATATAAAACACTTTTCTTTTCTTGACAGTGAAGATGAAGGAAACCTAGAAATGTTTGTTTATTAAAACATTCAAACTTACTTAGAATTCAGACAGCAATTCCTGTCTGTTCAGACAAATATTTGTTCCTCCTGTGAGGGTGGTTCCCAGTGCAATGTGACAGACTGGGTACTCATGCCAGTCTCTCTTCATCAGTGTTTTAAATCAGTGATTTAAAAAGCAACAAAAGTTAATATTTTGGACAAGGTGATCTTGCAAATATGAAATAATCTAGAAAATATATGGAAGCTTCCACTGCTGTGGTACCCTCCCCACGAACAATTTCAGAGTTGGGGGTTGTCACTTCTCTCCTTTCATCGCTCAACACAGGCAAGAGACTTCCATCCCACAAATTAACCTGGGGTGCACTGAGAAGCCAAATAGTCCAGTGGCAGCAGCACTCATGCCTTTTTTCAAGTATTAGTTTCTTCCTTCCCTCCTGTACATTGGCACAGAGCAAAGGGGGGGCATTTTCCCAGCTTCTCTTCTACTCTTCTTTCTCCCTCTCCTCAACTCTTAAGGTTGCAGAGCACTCAGGCTGTGTGTGCAAAATCTACTGATGTTTTAGTATTTATTTATCTTATTTTGGTATTTCTGAGCTGTTCGTAAGTGAATAATGTAAGAACAACACTTGCATCCTTAGTTAAGCTACTGATAATTTGCAGTAGATGCAGGACTGCTGTAATTCTTATCAGGGAATCTCAGACATCTCCTTCTCTCAATAGGCAGATGTCTACTTTTGCCTATAGTAATATATGACCTCTAGAAGAGATTATACAGTAACCATATTAAATATTTATGTTTTCTTTTGTTTCCACAGTACCCCTAGTAGTAAAATAGGTTGTAGATTACACTAGCCGTGTTTCTGGGCTTGAGGTTTGTTTTGGTGTGGTTTTCTTCTTTTCCTGTGTTGTACTAAAAATCTCTAAGCTGTTATTAGTAAGGCACTATTTTCTGAGTGAAAAAAATAAATACCACTTGACAGTTCACAACTGCTTTTAAACAGGAGAAGCCATTACTGCAGCAACGTGTGATGGCAGACAGAATGACTCTGACGTGGCGTGCCTGACCCTCACACGCCAAGTGTTGGTCCAGCTGTCACAGTTCCTCCTGTCGGTGATGGCTGGGGCCCAGCAGCAGCAACACGAGCGTGAAACCCTGGTATTCAGGGGGCTCATAGATCTTCTGCCTTTGTGGTGTTTCAATGGTTGCCAGGGAAGACAAAGAAAGGGCTGTTTGGAGAGGAAGAGGGTTAGAGACAAACTGGTTCCCAGTCCATTCTGCATGTGAATAGTGCAACACTGCAGCAACAGTAGCACGAATGGGAGATTTGTTTATTTTTAGCTATGTTACAGAGGTTTCCCATTTGTTCATTATCTTGAATGTAAGCTGCAGGCTTCTGTGTCCACATGGGCCCTCAGAATGCATGTAGAAAGAAAATGTACATTAGGAGCAGAGCTAGAGTTGCTTTTAGCAAGATGCTTTTAGAGGTTTTTTAGCCTAGAGAAACTTACTTCCATGCACTGATTATATATTTGCTTGAATCTTTTCATTATTAGCCCTAATAGGATCATCCCTGTTTGGGATGATGACAGTCATCACCTTAGTGACTCCTTCCAATTTACATTGCTGCTGTGAGCAATTTTCTGTTGTGCTGTAGAATAAATCTTATGTACCAAGTGCATTGGAAATTCAGTAAGAAACAGTTATTTCATGTTTCTTCCATCTGTTGTGGTTTTCAAACCTGCAACTACATGGGAGGAACACAGAAAGTAAAAATTATAGCTGCTGTAAGTCCTGGCAAAACCATTAGCAAAATATTACTGCGTGGGAAGGGTGCATGGATATTTCTGAAACTACTACTGCTGTGGCCACTTCTTATCAGGGGAAGTTCCTTTTATTCTCAAGAGTCCAATACAAGAAAAGAATATATGCAAACTTGAAATGAGTAGTGGGATAGAAATCTACTCCAAGTACATTTGCAACCAGATCTCCTACTTGTTTGGAGTAGTTGGATTTCTGTGATGTGCAAAACAAGGTCCTCAGCAATACTTTGCTCTAGAAGCCAGCTGCTGAACCTTCACTGCTGGGCTTTCTTTTTTTCCTACCTCTTGTCATTGCTTCTTTATGTTGGCCAAGGATACTTTGTCCAGCTTTTATCCGTGAATTCTCAGCTTTGGTTTAAGTCTAACAGCTTTCTATCCCTTTGTAATTAAACTGTTTTTATGCACTGTGTCACATGGTAGGCAGTGACAGAAGGCTGTAACCAGCAAGAATCTGGGGCTTTTTTCCCTTGGGGAGACCCTTTGAACACAAAACGCTTGTAAGAGACACATGGTAACCAGCTCAGCACAGCATCGCAGTCTGCCCTGTTCTCTGGGGATATGTTGGTTGGGCAAGTCAATGATTTCCATCTGAAATGCGGGGTTTTGTGGGAGGAATGAGGCTGCATTAATACAATACAGTATTATTATATATGCTACAATAAAATGCCTGAGTCACCAGTGTCAGAGAAATGAGAGAGGAGGGCAGCAATAGATGTTAGTTTCATATACCTCAAATTTGACAGAATCATGTAGCACAGACATATGGTCTGGATGTAGATCCCAGGATGGAAGAGTCTGCATCCACTGTTCAATGGTGAAATATGAAAATATAGCCTGCATTTCTAGAGCATCGCTCTTAACTGTTGCCTGGCCCACATGGAAGTTGTCAGAACAGCTACAGCCTTTTAACTAAAAGCCTCTGAAGGAAGGTCTACATATGTGCGTTTCTAAATGAGTATGGTCTAAAAGGAGACCAAGAATCTGCCATGGCGAATGCAAATAAAGAGGTGCTTATGTTGATGCCCAGCCACACAAGTGCCACACAGATCTATGATTTCCAAGCTGAGCTTTCTGAACAATGGCAAGTTCATTTTGCCATGTGTTTCTGCTTTGTGCTGGCAGAGATCCAAAACCCTCATATCAACATCACAAATGAAATTGTGTGAAAGTGTCTGTTTTCAGATTAGAAAGATTTTTTTTTTTTTAAATTTGGCATCTTCTTTTGGAAGTGACAAAAATGGACCACAAGTGACAAAAATGTACCATACAGAAACCTTTCCTTGGATTACTTCAAACTATTTGGTTCTCTTTTTTTCTCTTAATAGAAAAAAAAAAAAAGGAAAACTATTTTAGCCTAAATATATATATATTTTTAAATATACTGCAGGCCCCAGGCTTCTGACACAAGCATGCATCTAGCACTGCCTGCTAGGTGATATAAAAAATCACAGGCCTGGGACCAAATGTCTTGTCAAAAACTAACAGGAACAAAAGTGTCAGTCAGACTTAAAAGTGTTAGCTAGAAAAGCTAAATGCTTCTCTATGTGCCCTTATCATTTATCTTTTTCTAATTTGTCAATGGATGCTAGCAAAGTCTGTTTCCTCATGTTCCTCAGACTACAGACCTATGTATGAAAGAACAAATTGACAACACTGTGCGTAGTTCAAATGCGTGGTAGAAAGGGATACACAACCCTTGGGACAGGTGCTAATGCTTGGTGATGTTTTTGAGGATCAGATGCATTGGCATGTGCAGTCTGTTGCACATATAACAGTCAAAATTCTGTCCCTGCAAACATTACTTCTGTACTCACAGCAGCACTATGTGGTGCGCATGGGTCCAATAGGTTAGAGCTTGTCAGCTAAAAAATACACTGCTGCTTTAATAATATTGTAGTGATGTACTTCACACTGCTTCTTTGAAAGCAACAGGTGACACATGAATAAAAAATTGTATTTAGTATATTGATAAGCTTATTTAAAAGATGATCTCAAGATATCTCATGAGACCCCGCCTGGAGTACTGCATCCAGCTCTGGGGCACCCAGCACAGGATGGGTTCCAGCTCCCCAGGGCAGGGGGCTTGAAACTTGCGGTCCCTTCCAACCCAACCCATTCTATGATCCTGTGATGCTATGATGCTATGGTTCTTGTCAAAAGTCCCTCTCTAGCCTTCTCATAGGCTCCCTTCAGGAACTGGAAGGCTGCAATTAGATCCCTCGCAAAGCCTTCTCATTTCCAGGCTGAACAATTCCAATTCTCTCAGCCTTTCTTCATAGGAGAGGTCCTTCATCCTTCTAATCATCTTGGTGGCCCTTCTCTGGGCTTACTCTAAGAGGTCAATGTGCTGTGTGACCCCAGAGCTGGACACAGCATGCCAGGTGGGGCCTCACCAGAGCAGAGTAGAGGGGCAGAATCCCCTCCCTTTACCTGCTGGCCACACTGCTTTTGGTGCAGCCCAGGACAGGTTTGGCTTTCTGGGCTGCAAGTGCACATTGCTGCATCATGCCCAGCATCTCATCCCCCAGCATCCCCAAGTCCTTCTCAGCATGGCTGTTCTCAGTCATCTCCCAGCCTGTGTTGGTACCAAGGGCTGCCCCAACCCAAGTGCAGCACCAGCACCCGGTCTTGTTAAACCTCGTGAGATTCCCATGGGCCACTTCTGAGCTTGTGCAGGTCCCTCTGGCTGGGTCCCATCCTTCAGGTGTGTCAGCCACACCACTCAGCTTGGTGTCATCTGCAAATCTGCTGAGGGTGCACTTAATCCCTTTGTCTATGTCATTAATGAAGATATTAAATAACACTGGTCCCAATACTGACCCCTGAGGGACACCACTTGTCACTGATGTCCATCAGGTCTCTGAGCCATTGACCACCACCCCTCTGGATGTGACTGCCCAACCATTTCTTATCCATCTAACAGTCCACCCATCAAATCCTTCTCTCTCCAATTTAAAGAGGAGGATGTTGTGGGGGACCCTGCCAAAGGATTTACAGAAGTCCAGACAAATAATATCTGTAGCCCTTCCCTTGTCCACTGATGCAGTCACTCCATGCAGTCACTAGAAAGTCACTAGGCTGGTCAGGCAGGACTTGCCCTTGGTGAAGCTGTGCTGGCTGTCTCAAATCACCTCCCTGTTCTCCATGTGCCTTAGCATAAGGTCAGGAAGGATCTGTTCCATGATCCTCCTGGGAACAGAAGTGAGGCTGACAGGTCAGTAGCTCCCAGGGTTCTCCCTTCTACCCTTTTAAGAGATGAGTACAATGTTTCCCTTTTTCCAGTAACCTGGGACTTCACCTGACTGCCATGACTCCAAATATCATGGAGAGTGTCTTGGCTATGACATCAGCCAATTCCCTCAGGACTCTGGAATGCATGTCATCAGGTCCCATAGACTTATCTGTCCACGGTCAGGTGATCATGAACCTGATCTTTACTCACAGTTGGAAGTAGCTCAGTCTTCTCCTCATCCGCTGTTACCAGTTTTCCAGCCTTGTTTATCAGGAGGTGTACACTTTCTTTAACTTTCCTTTTCTGGTTAACGTGCCTTCCTTCTTTCCCTTTAGTTTGACCAGCAATTCCCTACTCAGCCATGCTGACCTCTTGCCTTCCGTGCCCAATTTCTTGCTCCTGGGAATCGCTAGCTCTTGCACTCTATGGAAGATTTCCTTAAAGATCTCCCAGCTCTGTTCTGCTCCCTTGTCCCTGAGGACAGTCTCCCAGGGTATCCTGTTTACTATCTCCTTGAAAAGCTGGAAGTTCAGGGGCCCAACTTCACTCCCGTGTAAAGTGTTCAAGGCCTGGTTGGATGGAGGGTTGAACTAGATGATTTTCAACGTGCCTCCTAACCTAAACCTTTCTATCATTCTAAGTCATTACAAGCCATGGGCAGACTCCAGCAAGATGATTTGCTGTTAACAAAAGCAAACAAGCAAAAAAGTGAACGCTCTATGTGTGAAACTAAAATTTATTTTGGCTTTGAGGACTAAACCCGACCCAGAGTGAGAGTGACCCCGGCGTACTTTAACAGGTGATGTGACACGGCAGGACGGACCCACACGCGGAGTCTTTCGGCAGATGCTGCGCGCAGAGTCGGTGCGGCATCACCGGCTGCCCACGGCACCGTGAGCACGGCAGCGCCCCGAGGCTCGCCGGAACCCCTCCCTTCCCCGCCGGGGCCGCGGGCAGGGCCGAGGGCAGCGCTGGGGGCAGGGCCGGGGGCGGGGGCACGGGCAGGGCCGGCACNGCGTGGGTGCGGCAGGGGCAATTGCAGAGGCGCTGTCTGTTCCCATGCCCTGCTCTCCCGGGTGCACAGAATGCGCCAAGAGCCGTACGCGGCTGTGCTCCAGCTCCCCGCCGCCCCCACCGCCCGCGCGGGTGCGCCAGGCGGTGTCCTCAGCCTCTCCCCGCAGCGGGCCATGCAATCCTGCGGGGTGGGACCCTTGCACAGGGTTGTGGGACCCTTTGCAGTGAAACAGCACGTAAAATAAATAGTTCTCTAGGCAGCAGTGTGACTTGTTCCCTAGGTCCACAGGCGGAGCCAAGCCCAGCCCTCGCTGCTGTCCCTGGCCGCCGCATTCCCGGCTTTGGGTCGTAAAAAATGCTCCGCTCTGCTCCAGCTCCGAGCGACTCTTGTAGTGCCACGGAGGACACAGCAGCACAGACAAGAGACTGATTTCTTGACTTTTTGCGTCTTTGGATGTGACTGGACTATCTAAAATTTGCATAAGTGCTGGGAAGGTGTGGGGCAAAAAAACTCTGGTTCGAAATTGGGAGAAGAGAGTTTGTATTTTTGAATATGTAGTATGGATATCACAAAGGAATATTTAATTATCATAGGCCTCTTGGAAAGAAATAATATTTCCACAGGTTGCAGTTAATTGAGCATATTTGTAATTCTGTGAAATTTTTACACATTCTCTGTTCTTGAGAGCAAATACATTCATTTTCTGAAACTGTTCTGAATATAGAAGGTGATTAACTGTTCATGAAAGTTGAAGTAGACTATTACATATGCCCAGACAGGCGATAGATGCCCCATCCCTGGAAACATTCAAGGTCAGGTCGGACAGGGCTCTGAGCAACCTGATCTGGTTGAAGATGTCCTGCTCATTACAGGAATATTAGACTAGATGACAAGTAAAGGTGCCTTGCAACCTAGACCAAACTCCTATCTCATGTGCTTGTGGAAAACTATCTGTACCTGGAGCAGACTTCGAGAGCCAAGTGAAAGATCAATATCCTGGAAGGATTATCAGATGCTTTTACTTGGGAGTGACTTGCAGAGGGCAGCTCCTGTGAAACGGCAGTATTGTTAATAAACCTCACAAAGCGATAGCGGTTCTATTTTCAACCATACAAATCCACATGGTGTGATATTACAGCCCTCACATCTCTGGTCTCTGAAGAGCTCTGGGTTTTGATAACCACGATCCAGGATGTGTTTGCTCATCCCTCCTTGGACAGAAAGTAGAATGTTAGTAATGCAAAAATGTTTCCCCTTCTTCTCCTGAGGCACTGCTTTTCCCTTTCCTCCCTCTGACTCCCCACTTTGTGTCATGGATATCTTGTAGAGCTTTGGTCTTCTCTGAAAAATGCCGCACTTGCACCAAGAGAAGCTGTAAGGGAGGGTGAGCCATGCCTATCTGTGACTTCTGTTTCACAGACCTCTCTGGAGATCTTTGGATGCACCTAAAGTTACTTGAAAGTAACTTAGAGGAGATGTAAATTAACATGATTTTACAATTCTTCCTTAAAAGTTGTAAATAAGATTCAAAGAAACAGGTTTCTATGTGTCTTAAACCAACCACTGTGTATTGGGTGTCAGTGGAAGTTGTGGGGTGGCCTCTGTGAGGAGGGGCTGAGGCTGCCCCGTGCCTGGCACAGCCAGTCCCAGCTGGCTTCAGAGGACCCACTGCAAAGCACAGCTGAGCCCATCTGCCAAGGAGGTGGTGCCTCTGTGATAAGATATTTAAGGAAGGACAAAAAAAAAAATGGAGGGGTGGAGGAGTCAGGAGTGAAGTTGAGCCTGGGAAGGAAGAGGGTTGGTGAGGGTGGTTTTAATTTTATTTCTCAGCATGCTACTTTGTTATTAATGTGTAATAAAATTAAATTAAGTTCCTCAGGTCAAGTCTGTTTTGCCTGGGATGGTGGCGAGTGATCTCCCTGTTCTTATCTTGACCTATGAACATTTCCATCTTATTTTCTCCCTCTGTTCTGCTGAGGAGGGTGAATGAGAGCAGCTGGGTTAGCACCTGACAGACAGCCAAGGTCAACCCACCAGACACAAATATCAGGTGCCGTTAAAGAGACCAGATTTTAAAACAAAGAATTTGGAGTGGATCTCTAAGATTTAAAAGTCAAACAAAAACCCATGTCTAGCACCACTTTTTGTACTCAACAGACTCGACTCAGCACTAATCCTTTAACCCTTGTTTGCAATGCAAACATTGAACAAGTTTAGTTTTTCAGAATGAAGAAAAAACCTAAAAACTTCTGTGTTCTTCATGGTGCTTATTCTGTTTATTTTAACAGTCCATATAGGGCCAGCTTTGGAAACTTTTTTGAGACTTTGGTTCACTGGTTATAAGTAAGCTGCAATTTTTCATGGTCCATTAATAACTTGCCTCAAGAACTGAAAAATACATCACTAAAACCTGGCACCATGTCCAGTGAAAATACAACTTGTTACACCAGTGCATCAGAGCTAATCTTCGTATCAAGCAGTGAGAACTCACAGTCACTTTGGACAAGCAATATTCCCATGCCATTGGTTTGACTTGATCTAAGATATGTAATAAGACAGAGACTCTAATATATTTTATACCTCCAGCTTTATATGAAGAAAAATTGTAAGAAATTTCTCAGTTACTAATATTGTGTTGTTGCTTTTTTCTTTTTCTTCCCCCTGACTTTACTGTGCAGATGTAGTTGCCCTTACAACACTTGCAGGAATCTAAATAATATTTTGTAACTGGGATGAAATAAAATAAGTATCTGCTCTGGTTACTTAGCTGAGCATTTAGAAGAAATTATGCTATTCAGAGAATTGCATATAGCATCAAAGCCATGATTTGTTTCCACAAAATCTTGTTACACTCAAGGTGTCAAACTGAAAAAAGGATCATCCCTTGTCCTCCACTTGCTTTTTGATTTTTGTTTTCCTGCATGTGCTTTCTATACAATCAGTGGAGACATAAGGGAAACAGGCACATATATACACATTAGCACATAGATGCACAGAGCATACGTGTGCACATTAGCTCTAGATTGCAAGTTTTATTAAAGGAGTTCTTGCTTTCTTTCATTATGGATGTTTTCCTTTCCTGCTTAGCTTTCTCTACTCTTGAAGTTTTTACTCAATGTTTCATTCTGGTAAAGGAAAATTCGTGGAATATATTAGACTTAAAATCAAGAAGAATACAAACAATATCATGAGCTGTTTCTTCAGATACAGATGTTTGATCTTTTCACTGTTCCTAATTTCAATTTTGTTGCCATTTGAGGGCAGTTCTGCTTTATGAGCATTTCTAACAAAAGCAGCCTAATCCCCAGTGCACAGCTTCTGCTCGTATGAGCTCTCGGCCTGAATCCAGAGAACTGCACAGTGTTTGACATACAGAGTTGTATTCATTCACATCACATTTTGCTGACAAATTTTCCCTTGACTCCCCCCTCATCAGCAGAGAGATTAAATCACCCTCAAACAGGAAAAGTCAAGCTAGGCAGTAGGCAAGTGCTGTGACTATCTCTTCTCATATAAATAGGACGCTTAGGGACATAGTTTAGTTATGGAGTTGTCAGTGTTAGGTTTACAGTGGGACTTGATGATCAGAAAGGTATTTTTCAACCTAAATGATTCTATGGTTCTATTTTCCAACATTTGAACAAATTCACAGAGGCTGAGCTATGTACTGATGTGCTTCATGGGATATAAAAATAGACATACATGATGCAATAATGAAAATTAGTTATCTCAATAAGGATGTGGATTCCCAAAGTACAGACCTGATGCTTGCACAGTGTAAAACAATATGCTATTTACAAGGAATGTGGGGCTTTCCAACATATGTTAGCTCCAGTTTACCCTTTTAAGATGTTGAGATGAAGAAGAAAAGGAAATTACTTTAATAACAGCCTGACCCAAATTTTCCCAAGATTCCTGAAGTGAAAGTAATTTTTTACCTGAACCTGTTTCTAAGCAGAAATTAAGATTGTTTTCCCTAAACAGCTTAAACTTATTTCTAATCCCCTAACAACCTTAATCAACAAATTTGTGTTAAAAATCTATTTAAGGCTTATTACTTCGATATTATTGCTATTAATCCAATGGCACAATACTTAGCAAAATCGGTGCAAAATATCTTCATTCATATACCATCACATAAGAACATGCAAACAATATGAAAATGTTATGAAAGTGTGTTGCAGGGAATAGGTGTCTGTTGTGTTGTTATACTGTATGGTACTTTTTTACGCCCAAGGCCCATAATGCTACCTTCTAGTTAATCAGAAGAGTCTGTGCTGCAGCAGCATTCTTGAAAGAATACCCAGCCTAGAAGGTACCCACTGGGACCCTTCTGCATGCCCTGACCCACATTTCAAGGAGCTGTGCATCCCCCAGGCCTCTTGTGCAAGAGCCTCTGAGCATTCATGCCTTTCTGCAGCCACCCTCCTGTGATTGCCTTTGGCCACCTGTAACTTGTGCTCTGGTTTGGGAAGAGTGAGAGGGAGCGCTGGCTGCAGCCCTGACCCCACAGAGATGCAGCCACCATCTAACAGGGCTTGCCATCCTCAGCCTATTTCAGGAAGTGTGAACTTGTTTCTCTTGAACCTTTTCATGGTCGTATAATCCTTGGTGGCTGCTTTGGCCTGAGGGCTCCTGCTTGGTCAGAAGTGGCCGGTGCTGGCATCCCTGCAGAACTCTGCTGAGCGCTGCTGGTGATGCCCTTTTCTCCTGAGAGTGCCATCAATAGGCAGAAGAGTGCAGGCAAAGTCTCACATGATAAAATTGCCCCTTCCCAGCAGATGGAGGCAGCTGTCATGCCTGATCTGGCAAGATGCTGCATTATGTGTGTGAGAAAGAGTGGCGTGCCCTGCTAGTGTCAGTGACTTCTATGATAATATGGAATATTAGAGCACCAGGGAGCACAGTGTGATCGTGCAAGTTAAGCTGTCTGGATATGCTTTGATAGACTTGAAGTGATTTGTACAGGGCTGTTACGCATCTCACAGCTTCTTGGCAGCAGCAGCCTGAAGGGCCCTCTTTTCTTGTTTTACTTGGGCTGTTCTGAGCAGGTCCCGTAGGCCACTACAAAGATTAGAAACTGGTAGAAATGTTAGGCTGGTGAAAGAATTAGATCTCAGTGACACTTGGGGAGATAGAGCAACAAGGTTGACCATGATGTGAAACTGATGGACTCTCTGCTTCCAAGGCCTTCCTGACATATGTTGGAGCTTTATACTGTTGTACTTTCCTTAGCAACTAAGCATGATTCATGCGAACTTGTCTGCAATAACAAATCCCTGATAGATTCTGTGCACCCCTCAGAATTCCTGCCCTTTAGAAATGAATGGGTTGTTATTTCAATTTACAGTGGCCGCAGTATATTTCTTATTTATTCCTCTTTTAATCTGATTTTTTTTTGGTTGTACATTTTGCATACTTGTTTTAAAAGGATGGTGATGTATCTCTATATTTCTTCTTTCCTCCTGTCCCACTCACCTTCCAAAAATAAAAAGATGAATGAGTCTGAAGTTCCTAAGTCCCATAATATTAACAGAATTAAATTCTCAGTGTGACTGCAATTTTAGGCTGAAACTAAATCTTCAGATAAGTATTTGCAGAAAGATTTTCAGTGTGACTGCAATTTTAGGCTGAAATTTAATGTTCAGATGAGTATTTGTAGAAAGGTTTCCTGTTGCTGAGTTGTTGATTCAAGTTTTATTTCTTTGCATTTGTGCTGTTAAAATGACAGGTCTGACCTCTTAATATCCTACATCTTGCAGATCTTTTACCTGGGGACTTAGTGATTCCCTTGCTGGGCTCATCTGGGCATCTTTCAGCTAATTAGTTCCCTCATAGCACAAGTGCCTCGGGCAGTGCTAGTGTCTTGCTCCTTTCTATTGCCTATTTACCTTTTCTGTTTTCTTTTTAGTGTCTTCAACAGCAGTATTTGAATTAAGTAATATCAAGCCAGAAACTGGAAAATTGGGATGAAGGAAACAGGAACTTGATCTAAATGGTCTAATATTACTTTGTCAAGTGGCCAAAGTCTGAGGCACCCCTCATTTAAGACAGATAGTTTTGAAGGAAGAGAGGACCTTCTTTATGCATGCAAGACATGCTCTGTGTGTCCTGTTTTTTTCTCAAACTTCAGGATGATCTCTTAAATGCTGATTCTATCATTTCATATGAATTTGCATCAAGATCTGGGGAACTCACATTTCTCAAATGGTTAAGGGTATAGTTTGATACCAGAGATGCCGGGATTTGGGAGTATTGTTCCTGCAGCAAAATGGAGCCTGTCCTAGGGTTCAAGGTCCTTTTCTGTGTCGTGTTGAAATATGGAGCAAAGTGTCCTTCCTTACATGTGAACAGAACTGTTTAACTCACTTTCGTACAGAAGTGCTCGGTTTGACAATTAATTTTGTAAATTCATGTCTGAAGCACGTTTTCCTTTTGGGTAGAGCAATAGTAAAGTCTGTCAGGAAACCAACAATTTGCTGGGCCCTGCAGTACAGATTTTAGCCTTTATCGGTAAACTTGACACTGTGCCTTACGGCCATTTCTAGATTGAGTGGTGCCTGTCTTCGCCTTCTGAGCTCCTCACTGTCCCAAATGAGGACCCTTCTCACCCACATGTCTTTGTCTCCTTCTCAAATAACTAGCATCTTGGTGAAGTCATTGCTATATGGCTCAGATTTCAAATACAGCACTCTGTGAAGCTTCTAAGTTCTTCTTGGCTCACCTACTTAGATATAGTGGAAGGTTGCATGTTAAGTTAGACTTCAAAACAAGATGGATCCACCTTTCTTAGTGGTAGCAGAAGAGAAAGGTGGTGATGGAACATTAGAGTTCACAAAAGATTTGGTAGTATATTCATGGCATGTCGTGTATCTCTTGGGAAATGAGCAATTTGGACACCCATTTAGAGGCTCAAGGGAAAGCACTCTACTGTATCTTGGAATGGGCAAATTGTGTTCCATGGTGACAGAAATGGCTCTTTCAAGCAGAAAATGTAAGCCTTTGGTCACTCTTACACTGTGTAAGTTGAGTG
Organism: Ptilonorhynchus violaceus; assembly: GCA_013397565.1. Lineage (NCBI taxonomy): Eukaryota > Metazoa > Chordata > Aves > Passeriformes > Ptilonorhynchidae > Ptilonorhynchus > Ptilonorhynchus violaceus. The sequence continues at coordinate 1,025,518 of VZRJ01011410.1, read as the reverse complement.
TGGTAGTTTGTTAACCAACAGACAGGTTGCTCTAGGTTTCTGCTTGAGCACTGCAGATGACTCCAGAATGCATAATTATTAGCAGTGCTGGAACTGGTATGATTTTTAGCATGCAACTCAAAGTTAACATTTTTATTTCAAATTATGCTTTCCCAAGACAGCTTTGTGTTCAAAATTCATCTGTATTTCTACAATTCATCATGCTAACTTAAAATAAGGAGTATCCTAGCGCTGGAAAGCCACATATGGAAGTATTATAACAAATAAAGTGAAATGAACTGGTTTGGGTTTTGGGGTCTTTTTAGCTATTTCAGCTACATCAACAATTCAGCAAAGACACAAAGCTGAATACTAGCTGCACTGCCATCTTCAGCTGTCTGTACTTATGTGGAAAACTTCCAAGCAGTTTTTCAAGTTTGCTTTAGCACGTGTTTACCAGTGGGGATGGATGATTGTTGAACACAGCAAAATTTTGGCATTAGTTAGATTTTTGTTTGTTTAATCAGTGTTTACCAGAAACAGGCAGAGCAGAGAGGCAAAGCTGCTTGGAGGTATGGCGTGACCTCCGTAGAAGGAGAGAGTATGCAGGGACTCTTCAGTTCGAGTATGTGTATATAAACACACACATGTAATGTCTGTAGAGCATCCATTAAATTCAGCTGTTGGTAGGTTTGAAATTGTTGCCCAGGGACATACAGGTTCTTTTAGGGATCCTTGGTAGAATGAAGATTGTCCACAGGGTTGTAGTTACAATTAGAGCCTTATTATTGCATTAAAAATTTAATAATCAGCATAGGTTATTCTTATCTACTTTTTCTAGCAGTTAGTGCAGCTTAGCTACTCTTAGCATAGCTTGCAGTGGATCCTTAGCAATTATCGTAGCTTTCAGTTAAACAGAATTTCTAGTAATTAGTGTAGCTTTCTTACTAGTTAGAGTTTTTCGTTACCTGGACCCTCTAGAGATTGGGTCAAATTCTTAATAATCCATGTGTGATACAATAACCACAGTCTAGACTCAGACTTTACCTAAAACAACATGAGGCACTGTCTCAGAGGAAGCACAATAGCAGCGATGCTCCAGACCCCCAGGGGATCACAGGTTTTCCTGTCCAGCAGCAGTTCCAGTCTGTGTCCCACTGAGGACTTGCAGCTGCTGGATTTTATAGGCAATATCTCACATGCCGGTACACTTCCCTATTCCCTAATGGGTGTCCCCACATCCTGGTGATTGTGCTTGTTGGGCGAATGGTCTTGTTGTAATGCTGACAGGAGGGTAATCTGTTCTATAACGGGGGTCATCACATCCTGGTGACAACCACAGTGTTGAAAAGGGGAAGAGAGAAGGGGGTGGTGTGCGATCAGCACACTGACATATTATGGTGTTTGTCTTAGAAAATGATGTTGGTTCTGCTAACCATATTCCCGGGCTCGGGAACGGGGTACCAGACATGGAAACAGAGGAACTTATTTTTCACCTAAACTGAAGTAAATTGCCACAGGTTCCTGCAGGGACCAAAAGCATAACTAGGTTGAAAAAAGGATCAAACACAGTGGTCCAGATATAATCTCTTTGATCTATTCAGCAAGTTCCTAAGCTACCAATTTTCAGCAGGATAAATACAGAAGAATAGTATGTTTGCCCTTTTTCTTATGTTCTCTGTAAATTCCAGTTTTTGGCTACTCTTGGGAATAGGATTGACGAAGTGAAAAAGAGTTGCTCAGGCTGGTGTTGCAGTTCTGTACTGTCACAGTTATGCTGGGTCTGTAATGGAAAACGAAGCAATATTTAAACCACAAAAAATGAGGAAACCGAAAAAAATCCCCACTTGTTCAGCTATTGCAAATATACCTGCTTAGCTGAGCTGTGCCTGCCTGCCTCTTTTTAAGGCTCTGCATGCAGTTAGGAGGGTCCATGTGATATTGATGAGCCTGTGTATTGATTGAGGTGTGGAACACAGGACTGCAGCTCAGCCTCTTTGACATCATGACTTACAGTGAATTCCTAGTGGATAAGACGGGAATCTGCTGTTGGAGTTTTGACTGCTCAGCTGCACATGCTTGCTCAAAAATAGAAATGTAGTAGCTATTTGCATGCTGTTGGATGTGTAGGATAACAAACTGCCAATTGCAGTGCTATTCAATATTGATGCTTGGAAATACCATTTCTGTTGAAGATGTCGATGTATTTAAACATTTTGCAGGAGGGCAGTGTAAACTGCACATGCACCTCTCTCTCACAGCCATGCGTCACAGAGTTCACATAACTCATGGCAGCAGGGTGCTGCATAACTGTGCTGTTATGAAACTTGCATGAGAATCAGGATTCTTGGTATTCAGGAACTGAAGGTTGACGTGGGGTATCCAAGAGATTTTGCATGTAGTTGCTTTGTGTCTAGATTGCAATCAAGTAAGGCATAGATCTTTTAGAATGATTTGAGATCATTTCAAGGAGATTTGAAATAGCTGTCTGTAATATCTTTTAGATCAGGATTGATAATTATTTATGTGGTTTCATAAGGCTAGAAGTTACTTTTGTTCAGCATCTTGTTTCCTAAACATTTTAATATGTTTTCTTTGAAAATTATATCCTGCAAAGAGAGTAGCAAGCAGTAAAGCAGGTGTAGTGTGCTCTTGTAAGTGTTTGAAATGACCAGTGTTCACCATGTGCCAGATATTGTAGGAATTGAAGAAACTGCTGTTTCTAAAGTTCCTAAGGCCAGTTAGCCTCTGATTTAATGTGAGGAGAAGGAAAAGTGCTGGTACTTAAAAGCGTATTAAGATGTAAAATAGCATAGTATGCTTCTGAAGGATTGTTTTCATGGCATATTTTGCTCTTCTTTTGAGGCACTGAAAATATTGCTGTTTTAAACTGATATCTCCTCTGCTTTAAAATGTTTTTTGTTTTGTTTTTAATTATAGCTTTTCCAAAATTACAGAAAAATGCTAGGTCTGAAGAGATATCTTAAAAATAGCTTTATTTCTAAAACAGAATTGCCAAAGACTTTGGTTGCACACAGAAGAGAGCCAAGAGAAAAGTGAGATGGCTCTTAATCTTTTGATTTCCAGTGGGGCATTTTCCTTGGTGTGTCAGAGAGTGTTTAACCCAAGCAGTCCTCTGGGTCAGGCCACCTAAATCAACTCTGCTCAAGGGAGCTGAATGTCAACAGGTTTTGGATCAGTCCCTGGGGGAGATAAAAGCTCAGAAATACTTAATTGTTCAGTGTTGTCTTCTTTAGTGCTTTTAAGTCTGTATGCATATTATATGTAATAATATTTTTGTAGAATTTTGCTTAGTTTATGTATCTGAATAGCTTCTATATTACTTTTGTTTATACACGTTCAGATTACTAGGGTAAAAGAAGTTTTCAACACAGATCTCATTCATCTTCAGTTCACTAGTGCAGTGAAAATTTGTATTTGTAGCAGTTTTGCAGTGGTGGGCTATGAAAATTTCCAAGACTGTCTTCCATGTTTTTCTTTATTTTAACTACATTTAATTAATGAATTTAATTGCAAAAAGAAAAGGTGGAAAGCCAGAATCAGATAAAATTGTGTCCTTTTTTCCCCTATATTTTGCCTAATTTATAGTAAGAGATTGATGATTTCAAGTGTAGGAGTCCTTATGTTAGTGCCCAAACAAAATATTGGAAAATTCTGTTGTGTTTTGTCTGCGTACCTTGTTTGTGTACAAGGACAATTTCAAATGCTTTTGTAACAACAGAGGCAGGTTTTTATACTAATCTCAAACCTCTGCATTCATCATGAAAAAATCTAAACACGTCTCTCAAAGGGATCACAGTGCAGCTTGAACGTGAAATGGTCACTCAGTGTCTTTGTAGACAGCCGGTACAGAAGTAGCACAGCAAATAAGTGAACACTCAGAGCTGCGAGGTAATGCGAGCATTGTGCCAAATGGGAAGACCCAAATCATGTACAGTGCTTCCTATTCCTGTGTCCTCCGTCATCCTGGCCTGACTCTGTCAGCCCATATCAGTAGCACACACAAAGGACATAGTTTTCCATTCTGTGTTCAGTTCTTTGTTTCTTTCCACCATTGCTATGAAGTGCTTAAATAACACATTACAGGAACAGTAAAACTGTAGAAAGCCTGAGCCCCACTTAGGAACTGAAAAGTGGACTATGTGAACTCAACTGCTAGCTAAGGAGGAGGGTGAAACAAAACAGATGAAGCAGTTACCTAGGAGCTGGACACCTATTTTATTGTTCTGGATTCATCCTTCTGGATAAGGCTGAATTACCAAACACTTGACTGTGTGAAATAAGCACAGAACATTACCAGAAGGGAAACTACAGGTTGGAGACGAGGATAAATTCCCAGCTGCATTAGGAGAGTGAGCATAATCTATTTTGTCATTTAAAACTTTTGATGGGAAATTAATGAATTCTTCTTCCATGTACTCTCTGAGATACAAATATCCCCAAAGCTCAGGATCTACAGCAGGCACGCATTTTCTGAAGCCACGTCTGCTTCATGGTCGCCAGCATGTGCTGCAGGATTATTGCCTGCCTGCTGCCAGTGCCTCACAATGCTTTTTATAGCCAGCATAGCCTTGAGATGGTGAGGAGCATGTTAGTGTGAGATAGTCTGAGATAGGAGACAGGGAAACATGCAAACTGATCTGCATGTCTCTGCTTTGCATAGACTGAAGAAGTGTCTCAGCAAACAAAACAAAGTATGAACTTCCACCTCTGTACAAGAAAGGCTGTAGTAAACGTCTTTTCTGAAGGAACTATAGCTAAGAGTTATCTGAGTGTCCGGAGGGAGCGGGGAGGAAGGAAACATCTTGTGATCCTGAACGATATGAAGGTTGAATTGAGACAAAATGGGAGGAGCGCTCAACTTTGCTTTTCCTTTTGGCATATCTGTAGATTTCTTTTCCGTGGTCATTTAGGTTGTCTCTGTCATTTATCTATGGCATCATCACTGATAATGCTCAAGAGATGGCCTGCAAAGCAGCACACTCCCCGACCTGAACTCTGTGTAAATGTACTCTTCAAGAGAAATCTTTGCAAATCCCACATCCCAACACCACAGGCCTGTGATGTTGAAAAAAGTCTTGCCACCCTCTCTATTGAGTGTCTCCCATGTCGTGTGATCACCACATAAAAATATTGCCTGTATGTTTAAAAACCTGGCTGAGCAGAGGTGGTCATGGCCAAGCCCTGCTTATTCACCACCCTTATGAGGAGCAGCTGGGGAAACTGGGGTTGTTTAGCCTGGAGAAAAGGAGGCACAGGAGAGACCTTATCCCTCTTTACAACTACCTGAAAGGAGGGTGTAGCCAGGTAGGGGTCAGCAACAGGACAAAAGGAAAGTGAACAAAACAAAAGGAAGTGGCCTCAAGCTGCACTAGGGGACTTTGGATACTGGAACAATTTCTTCACAGAAAGAGCTGTCAAGCACTGGAGCAGTCTGCCCAGGGAAGTGGTTGAGTCACCATCCCTGGAGGTATTTTTAAAAGACATGTAAACATGGCATTCTAGGACATGGTTTAGTGGTGGACTTGGCAGTGCTGGGGTAACAGTTGGACTCAATGACTTTACGGATCTTTTCCAGCCAAAATGGTTCTATAATTCCATGATCTGCCGCCGTGCATGGGCCTTCTGCTCAGATCTGCTCCCACTGCTCTTCTGAAGCCTGCACAGAGCCCACAGCTGAGCCCAAGCTTGGCTGGATCTGTGTAGTCTGGACATCAGACAGGAACTGGCTCAAGCAAAGGCTTTACCCATATTGCATTTTAGGGTTATGTGTAAGGTGGGGATGTTTCTTCCTTGCCTTATAGCAAAGGTGATAAAACCATTACTGATGATGAGGCTCTCTAAAAGGCAGACTAGCGTTGATTTTTATAAAATCTGATGCATATTGTATTGATAAAGTATTAAGTAACAGATATGTATGTGTTAGTTGCACCACGTCTGTGACAGAGGAAGAACCCCCTCCATGTGTAACAGCAAAAAGATAATGTCACTGGACTCCTTCCAAGGGAAGAAAAATACCTGTCATAATTTATAAGCAACCTAAAGTGAGAATGGATGGAGGACCTGACAATTGACCTAATTAGAGAAGGCTTGATTATAATGAGGTGTGTTCCAGCAAATTATTAGTTTGTCCAAGCTAAAAGAACCTCATCTTATGGCTGGGTGGTAAGGAGAAATACTCCTCTGCAATATTGCTTAAAGAACAGTTCCAGAAAATACAGCTATAAGCAAAAAATTTAATAGTATCGATATTATGTTCATACTAATGCTACACAAGGTAGAAGTAGGTATCAATAGAAATGCAAAGTCTGTTAAATGTAAAGCTTGGTAAATGTAAAATACTGCAAGGCCTGGTTTATATTTTTATTTTTAAATTAGGTTTTCATTTTAGATTAGATTTCATTTTGGATTAAATTTTGTCAGCTCTCCAGATTAATCCATATTTTTGTTAGTAAATGGTTGTAAGGAATTGACCCTCTTCTATCACGGGTACAAAAATCTTTCTGCAATTTTCTTTTGCTTTTATCTTTCTAGGATTGCTTTTTTCAATCAGCCATCATCTGACTTAAGTTCATTTTGGCATATACACATCCTTTACTTTTGACAGTTGTCAATAGTACTGACTGGTGTCCATTTATTAAAATGGACACTTGATTTGAAATTCCTTGGTTTCAGATGTCAGTAGACTTGTGGAATAAACAGTTCCATTTGAAAGAATGTTAGGTTGAGAAATTTTGGGATGAGAAGACTTGCTGTCAGATTCTAGGTTTGAAGCATTTTCAAACGTGTGGTTTTGATCATCTTTTAAAGATTAAAATTTTAAAATACAAAACCAAATGGTGCATTAATATAGCATTAGACTAGTGTGTTTTATTAAAGAATGAGAAGTGCTATAAAACAGTTAGCAAAATCCACTAGTCACAGTGATGACATTGTAAGGTGATCAAGGAAAAATGTATGGCCAGTATTTGAGGTCAGGATCATAAAGGAAAAGATTTACTGAACCTGCCAGTAATATAATCATCTCATGCTTAAACACAATAACAGAAGATTGTAAACTTTTAGAATATTAGCAGCACTCATCTTGCTGTAGTAATGAAATATTCTTGACGAAAAAAACAAACAAACACAAAACCCTGAGGAAATCCTGACTCCTGACTGTGCCATGCAATAAGCAAACACTCCTGTCACAATATAGTCTTTTTAAGAGGTTGGTATATTGATTGTCATGCAGCTCTTTAGTGTATGTGGAATTCGGAGCAAGGCTAAGTGATTTCTGTGTGTAATTCTCCATGACAGTGAATTAGATTAAATTCTTAACCCTGTCTCTCGATCCTAAACATGATCGGTGGTGTGGGAGTGTGTGCCTCTGCTGCCTTCATAGCTGGTGTGGGGTTTAGGAGGACCAATCAATCTGGCAAATTTTTACTGGGGTCATGGGGCAGATGATCCAAGTAGAAGCAAAAGGAGACAGTCAGCTCATTGTACAGTGGGCACTATGTAATGACCAGCCATCAATGGCCACCTTGGTTGGTATTCAGCCAGGAAGCCTTGCTCTTAGAAAATTGTTTCCTTATGAGAAAAAGTTGTTCAAAATGTTGCTGTCCCCTCTACTGAAAGATATGAGTATTTGTGATCTGTTTCAGTGGAAAGGAAGATAAATTAGTTTAGCACAGTTTATGAGAGCACTGTGGTGAGTTACCACATCTCAGCAGCAGAGGAGCAACTCCTTTAAATCATTGCTTCTGCTTGATAGGTGAACATTTGACCATACCCTCATGTGTGACATAGATTACTATGCTGGGAACTTGCTTTATAGACGTTTTGTAAATCTAAGCAAATGCATGAATTTTTGGTAGCTTTGGGGTGGAGAGAACCAGAAGCTCATTTGCAGTTTCCCATCCTCCAAGGCTGTTTATTGCTGATTAAACCAGTGGGCATACTGAGTTCAGTGCCCCAAATTCTTACTCATATAATGTGTATCCTTGTAGAAGATTTGCTCAAATTAAAATAGCTTAAATATTCATATGACCCAGCTTTTTAGACTAATTACAGAGAAAGTAAATTAAAATATATAATCAGATCCTTGCATGAAGAACTGGAAGAAAGCTTTGCAAAAATTCCCCTGAGAACAAAAAGTCAAGAAAGGTTTTGCATAGTGCTTTCCAGTCCCTTTAATCTTGAGAAAAAGTTCTTTTACTTATAGTGACAAAATTGTGCAAATTGTAACTAATTATCCTCTGATTAGTTTGTCTTTACTTAGCTTTTATGAAGGGTAGGGGAGATTTATCTCGGGGTGTACTATACATTTGCTTTGCCTTGCCTCCTTTTCTAGGGTATAGGAAAAGATGTGGAGTAAGACTCAGTGAGACCATACAGTGAGTAAAAGGAACAAACAGTTCCACATGGCATAAAAAGTTATTTCTCTGTCTATCTTAACTTCTGTGGGTTGTTGTCTGTCCTGAATACTGACCAGCAGAGTTCAAGTGTAGCTGGTGGTGGATGGTATGACGCAACTTTCTTCTTCCATTGTTGGTATCCAAGCAAGTTGAGAAACCAAAGCCATTCGTGATAACAATTTTATAATATATAATAATAATAATAATAATTTAATAGTATTTACCACTGTGTGTGGTAGATAAAGTGTGCTACTCTAATTATACAGACAGGAGTAAGAAACAACACTCTTTCAGGTTATTTGAGCATTATTACATCAATCCTACAGTCCTATCAGCCACAGTTGTATGTCTTTGCTGCAAAATGGCACCGCTGAGGTGCCATTTTTGAGGGTGTAATGTCAAGACAATCCGTATCATGTTTTCTGTGTGTTTAAACACTGCACACTGTTGTAAAACTCTCTGCTTTATATCTAAAAGATCTTTGTTAGCTAGAGATGTACACTGATAAAATGATGAAGGGAAAAGCCAAGTAACTTTGATTTTAATGCTCAACTAGCTGCTCTCAGAAATTAATACATTAGCTATCACTTCACCACACCTTCAAAGAACAGTGTCTAAACCTTCCTGACATTTTTTCCAAACATCTTCCGTAACTGCACATAACTTACAAACATCTAAACAAGTATGAGTCATCCTGTTTTTAAACCCAGTGACTCTTCTGCACTGAATAAATAGTGCTAGTTGAGAAAGGAAATTTCTCTTCAAAGAGAAGCTGAAAATGTTTTTAGATTTATGCTGTCATCCTCTACGTCAGCAAAGCCAAGCTTGCGTGAGTGTGTGTTCTAGATACATTTTATGTTCTCTGGTGTTTGTAGCACACATAGGTGAAAAACAGTTGTTGCAACAAAGATGTGCCTTCCTTGAATAAGGAGGGCTGGACTGAGCTCTTAGAAAGGAGCTGGGACTTTGCTGCACTCCCAGCTGGGACTTGTGGTAGAGCTGGTCTCCTGGCAGAGGAAAGGTAAGGAGGATGGTGTCACTGCTGGAAGGAAGCTGGAATCAGCAGATCTGGCTGACGTAGTGTATCACTGAGCTCTCTGATGCATGCGTTTGTCACTGTAAGTGTTCATTTGTGTCGCTGCAGTTGAAGTTGGTCAGTGCTGTGGTACTTGCATGGTGTCATTTTCCTATCCATAAGAAGCAGTGATGCCATTCATCCCTGAAGTTATAACTTTGCATATAAGGCTTATATTCATATCAGCTGCTCTTCAGTTTTGAAGTCACTGGCAATAGCTGAGGAAATGAATGTCAAGAGCCTACTGCTGAAAAAGATGAGAAATGGGATTCAGATCATTGTTCTTAAACATACTGCTCAATACAGCTGTGCTGCAGGGGTTTTTCAGAATTTTTGGTACCTTTTTATTAGCCAAGCCAGGCCGAGGGAGAACCACTGATTCTGAGCAACAAAGAACCAAGAATATGCTGTAATGTGTGTTGTAGCCTGCCAGAATATCCCCAGTATGTTTCTGCCAGCACATCTCTGATCAGAGCTTGAGCCTCTCTGTTAGCTTCAAAGCTCTTGAAAGGCCTTGCCTGAGTTGTCTGGTTGGATATGCCATGCCAAGTCGTGGTAGATCTGCCTCTACCTCTGGCTCCTCTCCTGCAGCTGCTGGGGGATGCTCTGGCCTTTGAGAGGCTGTGTAGAAAGTTGTGCACTGTTGAAGCAATCTTTGGGGTTCACTGTGTCTAAAAGCATCCTGATTGATGTCCAAAATGTGTTTGAGATTTGTGTTCTGCAGTAGTTTTGGTCTGAGATTGTTAGATTTAGGTGTGTTTGGGAAAGTTAAGGAGCAGGTATGTTATTAAGACTTTGTTTTTATGGGAGAAACTATTTGTGGATTCATAAGAACATTAATCACCCAACCACTGAAATCTTCTGGAGTTTGTTTTATTGCCACATAAAGTAGTTCTAGTTCAATAACTGAGCTCTTCAGTTGCCATTTTCAGACAGTACTCTGGAGTCTTGTTACATTTGCTTTCCTGCATTTGGTACCTCTGTCAGAGTACCAATACTGTCAGAGTACAGCTTGACTGTATCAGATTTACTGGAAGATGAGATTATTGCAGCAAAAGTGTTCCACAACTGTTCTTTGTTTTACTTGCAATAAATTTCAAGAAGAGTTTCAAAATCCCTGAATCATCTCCACCAAGTTGTGTATGCAAATGTGTGCAGCAGGAGCTCAGATGGGCTTTGAACTCCACAAGAAGCCAGTAGAATAGACTTCTGAAAGAAGTACCCTGGGGAGCCTAAAGGTCTATGCCCAATCCACTGCAGGATGTGTAGAGACTTAGGTACCTACAGCTTTGTGAGGCTTTTCCCTGCTCTTCTAGTTGGAGCTAGAAGCTGCAAGATGAAATTGGAATAGAAATGGGGGAAGGAAGACCTGACTGGGAAAACTATTTGTTTTAGAAGCTGTTTCTCAAACCTTTAAAATTTTCCTAAACAGATCTTGAAAAACAGATGGCCAAAGCCATCAACTACATTTGTCTAGAGTTCATTTTCTGCTATTAATATGTATTTAAAAAGTAAGTATAAAGATAAGGCTAATAAATAGAACTTTATAGGAATGTTTTAATGATGGAATTAAGAATTATGTAACAAATTTTATCTATATAAATCTGAGAAATTTAACAGCTTTTAGAAATCTTATTTTCAGAAAAAAATTCTGATCCTTCTCTTGTTAGATATCAATACAATAAGCAATTATAGATTCATTGATCCTTTCAGAGAAATTCACTACTCGAGACATAAGCAATTGGTTGCACATTAATAACTTCTTTTTTTTTTTTTTTTTGAAATATTCATAAATGTATTGGATGCTGAATTTTGGTTTGTTTTTTTTTTAAGAAATATGGCCACTGCAATTTTCTCCCGCGGTGTTTCTTTAAATACTGAAGATTTACTTATTTTTCTCATTTAACTATTTTTATTATTTCTAATAAGATCTTTCTATTGCATTGTTTTTGCTAAGGTAAATATTTTACATTGTTTATAATGCAGCATGTATTTTAAAACTATCCTCCATGCTTTCTATTTACAAGAACCTTATTCCAAATGTTTTAAATCCTTGGTCTGGTTCTCAAACTTAGCGGTTGTATCTGGTGTCCCTGCCAAGGTTTGGCCAGAGGGGGGGCTTGGGGATGGCCTCTGTGAGAAGAGGCCAGGGGCTGCCCTGTGCTCAGCACGGCAGATCCCAGCCAGCCCTGCATGGGACCCACCCCAGGACTCAGCTGAGCCCATCGGCCAACCTGGTGTCACCTCTGCAGAAACAAGCTGGATACAGGGCACAGATACGGAGAGAAGGAAGACAGACGAGCCAAGGCCAGAGCAGAAGGAGGTGCTCTACAGCAGAGGACCTGTGGCCCATAGGTGAGCCCATGCTGAAGCAGGTGCTCTCCCAAAGGGACTGATGCCCATGGAAAACCTGTGCTGGAGAAGAAGGAACAAATGAGAAGGAAGGAGCAGTGGAAGACAAGAGTGGGAAGTAGAGTGTGACTGAGAAAAACTGCTATGGTCTGACCCTTCCTCCTCTGCCCATCACCCAAGGGGCTGAGTGTAACCCACAGTGATAACATGGAGTGTGGAGACCAGGAAGGGACAAGGAAAGGGGTCTGGAATAAGGTTGTGGCAGAGAAGAAAGAGAGGTAGTTTTTTTTCTCTCGTTTGTTTCCCAGTGAATCATTAATAAAGTATTTGTACTTTATGACAATAAATTAAATGTCCCCTAATCGCAGCTGTTTTGCTTGCAACAGTACTTGGTAAGTGATTTCTCTGTCTTTATTTCTACCCATAGGTTTTCTCATTCTCGTTATTCCTGTTTTCTGTTATGTCCCATTGGGGATGAAGGGAGCAAGCAGCTGGGTGGGTGCTTGGCTGCCGGGTGGGACCAACCCCCTACAGCAATCTATCTCTTTAAAGTTCTTCACATTTGTTTTCCCAGTGTTTGTTATTGTCTGCCATTACAAAAAGTCAATTATCATTGGATTTTCCCACAGCTATCTTCCTTATACCTTCTAGAAACTCTGTAACATCTGCAATTAAGATGAATTTCCTTGATAAGTGTTTTTTACTGTTTCCAAGCATTTTAAACATAATCAAAATAATTTACTGATGCAACATACCAGCATGTGTTAGTGCCCCACCATAGCTTATATTTCAGACATTCAGGGAAAAAGAGACACCCAAAATCCTTTGTTTCCAGTGATGCTCCTTTTGAAATCAACTTGCTCTCTTTTGCTCAGAAAAAAAAAAGGAAAATGGGACACTGGCTGAAAAGGGAAATGCCTAAGTTAATTGTCACAGAATTAGAAGATTTGTGTTGGCATTTGTATGATTTCTTTTTTTTTTAATATAACTTCTTGACAAGGAATAGGCATAGAAATGAGCTGGTTTTTTCTGCTGAAAAGAAAACCCATGATTATTATTTTTTACAGTAATAATATTTTGACCTCAAGCTACTTTTTCTGCAGCAATAATTTGTCGCCTTTAATTGCCAACAGTGTCTGTGCAGGTAGCCATTTTTACTTACACAGAATTTATTTAAAGTTTGCATCTAAATTTGATCCTTGCTCACAGTTAGACCTGTCAATGGCATGTGAATTGTGACAGGAAATCTGAAAGGATTTTGAAGAAGGGATGTTATTTTATAGTGATGAATTTCTCCTTGTGAAATACATTAAGCCTAGGGCTCCTTCAGCCTCTCTTGCTCATTCCATCGGATTCTTGTCAGCCCAAAGGATCCAGGCTGAAAACCAGAGAAAAAAATTAGGAATTATGCAAAACAGGAAGGAATTTTTCAGATTAAACAGTGCCCTAGTATGGAATATTTTCATTTGCTGGATTCCCAGGAATGAAATAACAAGAAAGCCAAGATATTACACTTATTTTTCTCTCACAGTAGCCATATGTTTCAAGTTAATTTTCAGCTGTTATGGTAGCTTCTGGAAGAATCCAGATGTGTTGTGGAGAATAGGAAACACTGTTCATGCAAAAGCAGCTAAATCTTGAAATGCAAAGATACCAGAGTAGGCCTGTTTCTTGAACATTTTTATTGAGAGGAGATGAAACTACTTTTATTTAACTCTCAAGATATGAATGCTAGAGAGTTAATGGAAACTGATAAAATTAAGATTCTCATTTTTTCTATCCAGTATCTTTAAAAAATAGCCAGAAGGTAGAGTTCTGTTCAGTTTTGAGAATGTGCCCCATTGTGCATTGCCTTTATTATGAATGGCTGGAATGGAGCCTTACTTTGTGTCCCTGTTTGCAGATAGAAAACCAAATTGTATTTTAATGCAGTCCACTTGCTTACTTCATATTAGGTGCAGGAAAGTATATATATACATATATATATATTCAGTATTTATAACTTTTACAAGGTTCAGAGTTTTCAGAGTTCCTCAAGAGAGGGAAAGGAGCCATAGGACAATTTCCACTGAAGTCAAAATTACTGTCACTTTTGCTAAAACAGGATGTTTTCTCCTAATCACTTTACTGCAGTATTTGTTGTGGTTTTCATTAGAATTGATGAAAATAATGTATATAGCAAAAGCAAATCTCACACTTGGTAATTGCTAAAGAAAATGGGAAGTATTTATTATCTTCTAAAAAATAAGAAATTTAGATTTTTCCAATAATTTCTGTCACTGCAGTGGCAAACTGTCAGTGAATACAGTCTTTTTCATTGACTCATTTGGGAGTGCTGGGCAGCAGCAGCTGAACATGACCCAACGAGTGCCCAGGTGGCCAAGAAGGCCAATGACCCCTGGCCTGTATCAAGAGTAGTGTGGCCACCAGGACCAGTGCAGTGACCCTCCCCCTCTACTGGGCGCTGGTGCAAGGCCACACCTCAAGTGCTGTGTTCAGTATTGGGTTCTTTGCTGTAAGAAAGACATGGAAGTGCTGGAGCGTGTCCAGGGAAGGGCAACGGAGCTGGAAGAGGGTCTGGAGCACAAGTCTGATGAGGAGCAGCTGAGGGAGCTGGGGGTGAAGAAAAGGAGGCTCGGGGGCGCCTTATCAGTCTCCACAACCACGTGAGAGGAGGCTGCAGCCAGGTGGGTGTGGGTCTCTTCTCCCAAGTTACAAGCGATGAGCCTCAAACTGTACCGGGGAGTTTTAGACTGTGTATTAGGAAAAATGTCTTTATGGAAAAAGCTGTTGAGCATTGGTAGAGGCTGCCCAGGGAAGAGATGGAGTCACCATCCCTGAAGGCATTCAAAAGACGTGTAGATGTGGCAGAATGAAGCAGCCCTACAGTAGTGTAATTAAGCCAATTAGACTGTAGACAAAGACGTCCCTTGCTCTTCTGTTAGGTTTTTTAAAATCTTTTCCAACAAGGACGTTTCCGTGGAGAGCCACTTCTCCCTCTGCTCCCTCCTGAATACAGCTGACATGTTAAGTTTCTGCTTGGGTGCCACACTAACAGGCTGCCAGGTCCAGTTCTACTTTCTGTTACTGGTTCATTTGGAATGGAGAAAATTGTGAGACAAGCTGTCAATACATGCAATGAAGAGAAAGGCTTTGCCTTAGTAATGCAACAGAATGAGAAGAAAAACACCTTTGTCTACATATACTATAAATTCTAGCCCTTTGTTTTATCTGAGCCTTCTCCAAATTCTTTTTTTTTTAGTGTTTTGGTTCTGACCTTATTGATACCGCGTTTCTCTGGGAAAGTGCATTCCTGCAAGGTTCTTCTAGATTGTCACAGAGAAAATACATGTGACAAGTCCTGTAATGTCAGTGTGAGCCCTCTGTGCAGCCCATGGAGGCAGAATTCATCTGTGTCCACATGATGTTCTCTGACTGCTGATTATGCAACATTACTATGACAAGGCATAAAAATGTTCCTGCAGAGAGAACAGAGGTTTGCAAAAAATTTCATCAGTTGAGAATTTTTTCTAAAGCATCCCTAAAATATCATTAGTACGTTGTAAAACTAAAGTACTTGCAAACTTTTTTTTGCAGTTCGCTGAAAAATTAAAGTGGAAAGAAAAATAATGCAATAAAATAAATGAGACATAAGAACGGGAAGAACAAAGACAAAAGTTATGAAGAAGTAAAGCACAGGTTATGTAGGAAGAAACAAGATAGAAACTAAGGAAAGTGGTAATGCACAGGTGCCAAAATGTATTATTCTATTGAGGACCAGTAAAATATTTGTGATCACTTAAAACTTGTGCAAAACATCAAGAGCAAATTTAAAGGGAAGAAGCATTGAGAAAATTTAGTGGAAAACCCAACTGAAAATATAAGATAGAAATTTCACATAACACATAAGAAGGTAATTTCACATAACCTTACATGCAAGTGCATATAGCTTCTGCTTGTGGTTGCAGTGGAGTATGGAAGTCTAATGTTCCCTTGATATAAAGTATTAACTGTTTTGAGAATTTGCAGTACATGTCATAATCAACTAACTGACCTGGCAGAGTGCATGGGAGGGCAGAGTGGGCCAGTTAGCCTAAAGGAAACCCAAAGTTTGCCCATTGCAGACGGATGTGTCCTTGCTATGCAAATGTTAGGTTTAAATGTAGATATGTGAAATCTTTAGAGTTCTTCCAAATATTTAGGGATGCAATATACCTGGTGGTGCCACAGAATGGTCATATCACTCTCCACATAGTACAAGGTCGTGAATAAATAAAAAAACCACAGTTATTCAGAGTTTTACTCGGCTAATATTTAATTTTATCCCTCAGTTTGCAAAGGCAGGTATTTTATTACTTGTCTTTGTTCACTTCTCTGCTATGGAGGATTT
The DNA here is from genome assembly GCA_013397565.1 of Ptilonorhynchus violaceus. Classification (NCBI taxonomy): domain Eukaryota; kingdom Metazoa; phylum Chordata; class Aves; order Passeriformes; family Ptilonorhynchidae; genus Ptilonorhynchus; species Ptilonorhynchus violaceus. Next base: position 1,009,302 of record VZRJ01011410.1, on the reverse strand, counting down.
ATGAACAGCATATACATGGAGTTATAGACAGTTTTTTTAGCAAGATTCAATGACAGAGTGACAAAACTTTTATTTTAATTTTACATTCCTACCTATGGCCAAGCTTTATTTCTCTGGCATAGCTCTACCAGCTACCAAGGAATGAGCCTGATTCTCATTATCCTCTCCAGGCAATATGGTGAATAAATAAAAGGATGTTAACCAGGGCTCAGATAGGGCTTAAAATCTTGAGGTCTATGAATTTGCCTGCAGTTATGTATCGGTCTCATATTCCTGGCAGAATGGAGTAGTGAGGTTGCAATGGACATTTCTGTCTGGTTGTAGAGTCCAGCCTCAGTCAAAGCAGGTCATGGTGGCAGGGAAGGTGTGCCGCAATCTCTACTGGCATCTGCTGGTTTTTTGTGTGCCTACAAAAATGCAAGCCTTAGTTCCAGCCTCATGAGTGCAGTGCTGCATCAGGAAAATGGTTCTTTTTACGCTGGTACAAGAATTTGGCTTTAATGTAGGTTGTGTCAGAATACATTGTGTCTTGAACTGAGTGACACTGGTCTTTATGTTGTCATCCTTTACTTGCACCAAAGGAATCCCTAGTGAGTTTGCAAGCACACTTCTGCTTTTTTTTGCCACATCAGGACCTTAGTTTCTGGATTTTCCTAGCCCCTTTCTTTGTTGCTGCAAGTCAGAGTTTCTTAAAGAGCTTATTTAAGATGGGAGATCACTGCTGTAACTTAGGAGTAATTATTTTACTATCATCTTTAGAAAAAAGAAACAAAATGTTGATATTAAAAGCTGTGATGCTTTGTTTTCATTCTTGCACTTTGCTTTTGCTCTAAGGATTTGGAAAATGTATCAACTGAGGTACATCGCAATGTATACTTAGGCCTTAACCACTGCCAGTCAGGCTTTGCTAATCTAGAACACCTGTCCTGCAAGACACAAGAGGATGCATATGTACTGAACATGCAGAGAGAAAAACTATTCATAAATAACAGATGCATGTTCACCGTCATAGGTAGAAGGAATGCATATACTTTTGTGGTATCGCTGTCCATTCAAAGGAGTGAAAGGTCAGACCTACTGGCCAGAGGAGCTGCATGGTATTTACTCTCTTCTCAGAGGCTTTTGAGGATGCAATGTTAGCAAGGTACCACTCCTGCCTTTCCTCAGGAGCAGTGGTGGAAGCTCCAGAGATTTCATAGTACTTGAATTCTCCTCCCACATTGCCATGCATGTTCCCTGTTTGGCTGATTCGTACTTGTTCTTTCTGACATGGATGTTCTGCAGAGCTGGAGTAGGGGTACAGGTAACAGTTCCTCTGGTGTACGCAGAAACCACTTCCAATTAATAAAGTGGTGAGCAATGAGCACTGGGAATGAAACACATCTCTGATGAAGGGATCCAGCTGGATCACACTGTAGGTTCTTCCTCTCTGTGTCCATTGAGTGGACAGGCTCGAGGCTTGAGTGTGCCAAGATGCCATTCAGCTGTGGGTGGTTTCCATGATATGAAGCTTTAGAGGACACTGTAAGGAGCTGGTGGTGTTTTGGGAAGCTGTGGGTCAAGTGTGAAGCTGTGAATGTGGGAAGAGAGGGTTAAAGAACAGTGACAGGAAATACAAGCTTTGTGAAAATGGCTGTGCAGAGATGCTGGGAGCTTCTCAGTACCAGTGATTTACCGTTAAATAGACTTGTCACAACTCATCTTTGCTGCAAATAGGGCTTGTCGGGGAGTAAGGGGAGCTATGGTCTTCCAAGGGAAGCTCAGGAACTGTGTGTCCATGTACCACGTGCCAGCCTCTGTCTCTGCATCCTGGACTCACAGCTGAATTTATCTTGATTCGATAGACCACACATTCCATGGCAATGGGTCCTTATTTAATGTCATAGATTCGTGGCAAAACCCCAGACGGGTCATATCAGCCATTAGGCTTCAGTCAGAGAAGGACAGTGGTTCTTGTAATTGCCGTGGGTGTCGCTTTCCAGAACTGCTCAGTGTCCCAGTCAGCTGCCTTCACCTTGTATGGCTGGTGGCTTCTGTTTTGTCTTTAGTTTTTTCCATTTGCATTTGATGGTGATTATGATCATGGGAGATGAACAGCCCTGGAAGATGTCATAGATGTGCAGTGCAGGGAGGTTTGGCATAGGACCTCTCCTGCATTCTGCTTAGTTTATTTCTGATTTTCAGTTTATTATTGATTTTCTACTCATGAGTGGAGGTGTGAGCAACTGTCTGGTAAAGATGGAGGCAAAGGCATTCACTCTGTGAACAAACCAAACTCGAATCCGTGAGTTTGGAGGTTAATACTAAATTAACATATTGCATGCTGAAATTAAACTCATTCAATGCAAAAATATAAAATTAAATATATACTTTGCTTTGATTCTGAGCACTAACTAGCTCTAATTTCAATAGGTGTTTCTGGCTGTTCAGTGCTTTCGAACACAGGATGTTCCTCTAAGTAGGAATAGCGCAATTCATGGCCTGAAATAGTAATTCCATTCTACCACTGAGCATCTGATTGCATTGCCTTTCAAAGCAGAGAAAACTGCTGAAGAGAAAGATTTGTGCTGCAGAGGACAGAACAGGGAGACAACTTGTACTTTTCCAGTGGTCTGATTCTAAATGTTCCTCCTGAATGCACAGGAAACATGTCAATGTAAATAATGAGAAAGACATACGGTGCTTTACTTTTTATCTACTGAAGTTGGAAAATACCTACTGAGTTGGTATACTTGATGAAGCTTTGCTTTCCAAAGCAGTGTAGGTACATGTGTACACTCATTTTCCTGAAAGGTTGACGCTAAGACTGTTGCTAAGACAAAATTAACTGCAGTGTTCATGCCATGAATATCACAGTACATAGTTTTTTCTTTTATTTGCTTATTTATGCTTCTTAGCCTTTAAAATGCTATCTAGGTTCCTAGCACACAAGTTTCTGCAGCTCGAAGATCTGGAATTGAGCACAGTGAGCTCACTGCATGTTTCAAAGAAAGGTGTTCCACGTGGTGGAGATGTGGAGGATTAGTGGCAAGCATGGAGAAGTAAATCTGTAGCTTTTCAGCTGGGAGGATTCTGACCAGTGATGCAATAAGTTCCCCAGTGGGAAGCTGACTTTAGGCACTGCCTAAATTACTGGAGAGATGTCATTGCCGTATCAGTTTTCTGATGTGTCTGCATTCATCAGTAGACTTTACAGAGAATGGACATTCTTCTGCTCCACATTTCTAGACATTAATTTCTCCCCAAGTGTATTCTTTCAGTTACAGCTGTGTGCCTTACAGTTTATACCCTTCTGTACCTTTTACATTATGAAGGAACAAGAGAATTACAATGGAACCTTTTTTCTAGAGAGGATACCAAGCAATGTAGGGTTGGGTTTGCAAGCAGTAGAGCTTTTTAGAAAACACCAAGATGAAAATATTGCAGCATGAGTGGTCGAATCTTTGGTTTTTTTAATAACTGTTTCTTATTTGGGTACTTTTTTTAAAGTCCTTTATGTAATACAGAGAAGGTTGTTAGCAAACCACTTAATTTAGGAAATGAGCCTTTCTAATGATATGCTCCTGTTTCATAAGTTTCAGGATGAAGAAATTTGATCTGACAGTTTACAAGGCGGAAGTGAGGAAGAACAATGGACAGGGTCTGTGTCAGTTATGAGAACGTCCTGAAAGGACAGAAAGAAAGAAACCATTGCAGAAGAAAAAAACTGCATTAATAATGTTTTATAATAGCATAGATGTTAACACCATGGGCTACATAATGTGATTTGGTTTGCTTTGAAGGTGATCTTAATGATCAGTGCTGTTTCAGTAAAGGCAAATGGTGATACCTAAGGTCATTGGTGATATCAGTTCCTAAATTTGCATTCAACCTTTTAAAAGTCTGTTGAAATACAGTATGTGTCCCTTAGATACCATTTCTAGAGGGAAAATTTACACTGGGAGTCAGCATGTTCCCCACTGAAATCTTTATTTCAAGATGTAACTAAGAGGCCAAAACGATTAAAATAATAGCTGTTATGATTTTATTGTATATTTTACTGTTATGGCCTTTGGAACATTAATTTTATTACAGGAGCTGGGAATCAGATAGAAACATAAATGCCTTTTTTTTTTATGAAGCTTTGTTTTAAAAGACAGTTGTCACAAGGATGGCTCACTCTTATATGATGTTAAATGTAACGGGTTTAGGTGTTGTCAATGATACATCATTTTATGGGAAAATAATCAACTTAGTTCATACTTTTATATTCACTCTTCCTGTAAATGACAGCTAAATGGGAATAAATTGCCTATCTATTTGCAATTGTTACTTTTAGCCACCTGCTTTCTGGACTTCAGAGATGCTTTCTAACAGCCCTGGTATTGTTTTGCTTCCCTGCGCTATTTATAGTTAACATCAATGTAAGAAGTTGTTTATATCTCAAACCAGTTTTCTTCTGGGAAATTAGGGATCCATTCCTCCTTTCAGAGATGACCTTCAGTGTTGTATCCTACCTATGATCAGAAAAAGAGACATATTGCAGTACCCCAATTTCCAACAGGAATAAAACCCTATTGTTCTCTAAAACTGCACAGTGTGATTCATGGGGTCTATTAGGCAGAAACCTTTTACAAGGCTTTTTTAAAACTGCAGTTTCACAAGCCTGTTATCCCTGATAAAATTTTGTGGTTTGCTATCTTCTCACATCTCATATGTCAGGATGGCTCTAAGAACTAGCTAGTACACTCAACAACTGCTGGTGAAAATGAAGAGCATGAAGAATAAAATGTGACTTGCAGAAAAGCTGGAGAATTCCTATTTATGTGATTGCCCTGGATGAGTCACTGAAGTAGAAGTGAGATGGCTTGTGATGAGGGAAGGTAGGTTTGAAATGAAAATCCAAGGGTTTTCATTTCAGTCTCTCCCTGGTATATTTGGTATGAGGGACACGAGATGGGATGAGGGGTAGGGAAAAGCAGTTAATTAAGGCTTTCCTACTCCACAGAGTATTTAGGGGTAAAACAAAACAAAACCAAATGCTTCATGTGGTTCCTTGATGAGCCTAACGATTTTGATGAAGGGGGTTGGCTTCGTCAGTGACAACGTGGCCTCTTTGGCCGTCTTGATTCACAGGATAAAGAGAATAGAGACTTGCAGTTGGAGAAGGAAAGATTCATCCTTCTCTTTTATTAATTTCAGAGCTGAATTGCATTTTAAATCATGGCACTGATTAAACAGTCTCCTAAGTGAAGCAGTTGTGAAGGCACCAATAATTCTGGAGTGACAAGAGATAAACGCTCGTTACGACAGACAGGCCCTGACCTGAGAATGGCTGACGTCAGTGTCATCGCAAGTGGTTCCTGAGAAAGCCACTTAGAAAATAAATTGCTTTTGCCAAGGGTTCCTGGTATTAGAGGAATGCCGTGGAGAAATGATTTTTGAATGCTGCTGTCATTTCTTCATGCAGGTCCTGTTTTGCTGAGAATAGGAATATTTAAAGACAGCTTTTCCTTTTGGTATATGGTATCTGAAAGTGCCGACAGTTTCTGAATGGAGCGGGCTTTTTGCTTTAAGACTGCTGGCAGCATCCTGACAAAGGTCCTTCCAACTTCCTGCTTTAGTATTAGAGCTCTCCCATTTTCTCATGAGCAGACTAATGGTTAAAACAATTCCAGCTGGCTTATGAAGACACATGCACATTATTTCATTAACAGAGGTGATACCTTTCCTTTTAAAGCCATGTATGGGGAAAAAAACAACAGGAACAAAAAAACCCACAAATAGGCCATGATCATATAAGATACTACATGCAGGCAGTGTCTGTATTTACCTCATGAGGGATCTGGAGAGCCTGGGGTATGCCTGTGCTGAGGGGCTTGCATTGCTCTCAAGAGAAGAAATAAGAAAGAGAGGCAGGGTAGGAAGAGGAGAGGGGAGGAACTGAGGCTGCAGAAGGTATGGGACACCCAGCTTGGACCTTTGGGGTGGGAAAGCAGTTTGCTGGAGCAAGAGGGAGAGAATTTGAAATGACAAGCAGGGAAGACCCAGCTCTTTTGGCCACACCTTTTGTAATAGCGCCCTGCCTTCTTGAGTGAAGGCCTCTGTCAGGGGGTGATAATTTCAAACTACTGCCAAAATAAAGACCTAAGAAACAAAAAGGAAGTGATTTCTTATCAGTGTTGTGTGCAGCTAGTTTAAATGGATTTTGAGCTATTGTTTGTATTCCTGATTGAAATGCACAGGTTACTGCATCTGCAGTAGTTTCCTGACATTTTTGGTCTTGGAAGCTTTCCAAAATCTGATTGCCTATATCTAATCTCTCCCCTGCAGAGAAGAGTCCATGTAAAAATAGTTATTGAAGTGGCTTAGGTCGGTTCTATGAATGTTTTTATCTGCATTTTTCTTATGTGTTCCTTTAGTCCTGAAATCATGGAGGAAGTGGAGCAACATGAATGGAGAAGTATTAGAGAAACAAGGATGTTAAGGTGAGGGGGATCTTCAGACTAGTGCTGCTTGCATGATGGAAGGACAAGGAGAAATCAGAAGATAGCTAAGTATGGGAAGCAGGAGACTTGCTGTGGTTTTACTGGGTTATCCAGATGAAAGACAGCACTTACTACCTGCTGAGCCTATAAATCCTGGATCATGGGTCGTTTGTATGGATGTGAGGATAGGGAAACATAAAAATCTGTAGTGAGTTAATATTGTCTGTATTTGGAAACTTTTTAGACTTTTAGTGATAGGATGAAGTGAAAAAGGCAGTAAAAGGCAGGATTATTGTTCTTGCAATTTTGGAGTTCTCTGACAAAACCTGAAATCAGCAACTTGAATTTTTAGCTTTGTCACCCCCAGTGAAACACAGTTTTATCAATGACTCTTCTCTGAGTAGTGATGAGTGACTAAATAATCTGTTCTTCTGTGTGAGTGGTGAACTGAAGCACTGATAAATAAACGAGAATGTCAACTGTAAGAAGGTGGCGATATAGATAAACTGCTTCCTGTCAGTCTCTTTTCAGAAGCCTTAAGTTGCAAATGGGGGAGTGAGTCTCAAAGAATATTCAGTCCAACTCCGCTAATGACTAGTGAACAAAATGAGAGGAGAAAGGCAAATGTTCTTTGGACCAACATGGCTGTCTACAAATCTAGCCTCAAATACGTAGCACCAGTAAAAAGTTTAAAATCTTAATATTTCAATGATGAGCTCATTCACAGTACAATCAAGATCTTAATCTTAGAGCTTTGAAAATGCCTTCCCTGAAAAACTTGAAAGTGTTCTTTGTGGAAGAAGCAGCCTGTCAGGCTTATGAGGGGTTGTGTGATACATATTGAATGCATACATGCATAAGTGTGTCTGGGCATAACATTAATTTGTGTTATCTCATTTCCTGCAGTCATTTAAAAAGACACTGAATTTGCTTTGTAATGACTTGAAGATCTCAATTTTACATTTAAGGAAGGCAGTTTGACGAAAAGGTAAGGTGAACGTATGGGTACTTTAAAATGCAAAGGCATTTTGGGTAAAAAGAAGGAAGTAAAGAAAGAAATCGTATCAGATGGCACTGAGAGCTATTTGGGAATTCTGGTTTTGGTTAGATCTTTCCTAGGTATTGTAACTATAGAACTTGATTAAGGAGTTCTCAGGCCTTTGATTTTTTTTTTTTCCTAATTAATCTCTGCTACGAGCTGCATTTTACAGAAATCTGTACTGGTGCTGTAGCGGATTTAGGAGATCAGAGTTACAGCGAAGGAAACCCACAGAAGCAGTGATTTGCTGCAGTACAATATTCTCTTACAGCACTGCTGCATTTTCCCAGTCATTAAAATTCTGCTGCTGCTGCTGCTGTTTGAGTGGGGGGAAATCCTGAAATGGCTGAACAGAATGCAGTGAACATTTCTTTATGCTTCTAAACGATACTCAACATAAAGCTGGGAGTAAAAAGTGTTCTTGTGAAAACAAGTTTAGCAGATGCCAGGTTCAGCTGGCAGCTGTCCTGATCACGCAAAGTTTATTTGCTGTAGGAAGCATTGTGCAGGTAGGGAAGATTTGTGTTATGCCAGCTTGTTGTGCTCAAGAGTCAGCCTTGATTTTATAACAGACCAGCTGATCAAAATGCTTGTAGTTTGCTGATGCTGATTATCAAGCCAGAGTTTTGACTCTTGGCATTCTCCTCGATGCAAGGTTTTCCTTTGCTGGGTACGGGCAGTGGTATCTTTTGTCTCCATGTGGTTGGGCAGCTCTCACCTTTGCTCCCAGGACTAGATCCAGATGTAGTTCTGTGCCTAAGTATGTGCAGACCTTGGTCTGGTGAGCATCTTCAGTAGCTGTTTTCTGGATGGGCAGGAACGTGATTCTAATTTGGCGCTCATTCAGTGAATTCTCTTTTCATGTGCTTTGGCCGTACTTTGAATGTGCTCCTTTTCATCTATTATACCGTTTTTACAGAAAATGTCTTCTTTTGCTTTCCTTCTCTAAAAGTTTACTCCACTTGTATATGAATCAAATGAGAATTACCAGATCTTTTTTTTTCCTGGTGGCCTATGTTTGAATGGATAAAATGTGAGAGTGATCATTGTGAGTATTAAAAAAGTCAATTTCTGTGAATTGTAGAGATTCTTTTATGGCTCCTGAGCCAGTATCATTGTCTCTTGTTTTTTCTTGCTGAGACAATTGAAAAATAAACAAGGTCTATTGACTTTTCCTTTAAAGTTATCAAAGATAGCTTTAAATCCTTTTCATGGCACCATTTTCCCTTAGAAAAGTGCAGACTGATCCAAGTAGGACTGTGTTGTGTTTCCAGGTTAAAAAAGCATATACTTTCCTGGAAATGTATGAAAGAATTGTTTAGCTTTCTTATTTCAATTAAGCTCCATGTTGTAAGTTGCTGCTATGTTGCCTATTTACTATTTAGCGTAAGCAGAATCAAAAGGATGTCATCAAAATAATTTGTCTTCCTCATAACAGTATCTTGAAATGATCTGTGATTATTCTGTTCCTTCTCTACTCTGCCTGTCCTTCCAATTCCCTCCCATATTGCCTTTTTCTTAAAAGTTTTATTGCTCTTTTTTATTTTAAAGTATACTTATATAGGGATATATTATGGGATGGAGATTTTGGTTCCTGAGGAGGCTTTTTTTTTTCTTTTCACATCTTACATCTTGCAATTGATTTTCACAGAGCGGGATTTAAAATGTCACTGGCCCTATCAGCTTTTCACTTAGTTATATAGCTTCTTGATTTCTCAGCACTCTGTAAAGATGAAATGCAGCAGCTGCAGCACAGATAAAGATGTCAGTTCTCATACATAACATACTCTATCTACCCTTTCTTCATTTGTATGTTACATGTTGTATTATTTTATAGGAGTAAATGACTAATTCTTGCCATATTAATATTAAAAGCTTTATATTCTCAGAATATATATACTTTAAAGATTTACTGAATTCCAAGCCATTTTTTTTCCTGCAGTATATACTGCAGAATAAATGTAGTGGAAGGGCAAGGAACTCTGTATTTTCTTCACATAAATTGTGAGTACTACAATGTTCTAAATATATATCATCTGGTCACCCAGCTATCTTGGAAAAGCTGTGGGACTGGATCGGCAGGAGTTCACTGTAATAATCAGTACTAAGAAAGACACGGGACTGAATTTCTGTCTGATTTTGGGTATCTCCAGATGAATCTTTGTGGTTGCTTTTAAATATTTCTACAAAAATACAATCCTGGCATTAATCTTACAGCCAAACTGAGTCTGTTAATCCTGGAGGTAGTTTACCAAAACCATGCATTTTTCTAGAGGAAATTATTATTTTACACAAAATTTGGAAAACATAAGAATTTCCCAATCCAAATCTCAACTGTTTCTGGGTTTTGACTTTGGTGGAAAGTTGGGATTTTTGTCCCTGAACAATTCTGAAAGTGAAAACCGTGACTGCATGAAACACTAGGGCTTTAAAGGTCTGTGCTGAAGCAGCTAGGCATGGGTATTTATGCTGCCAGGGTTCCAAGAAGAGGACCCTGCCTGGCACATGCAGCTGGAGCAGAGCCATCCATCCAGTACAACAGGCAGGAGCAGGATGTGCTTGGTGAAGGCAGGTGCCAAGCAGTGCCTCCATTCAGCCTAGATGGATTCTGTGTTGAATCCTACTGCCTTTTCCCTTTTCTATTCCTATGAGTTTGCTGTAAAGACTTGCACGAGTTTTAATAGGTGTGTTCTACCACTGATGTGGTAAGAAGTTACCCTCAGATTTACTGGGATCTGAACTAAGTCTATATATATACAGAGGGCTATTGAAGTGCATTAAGGGAATGGATGCCAATCTCTTATTTTTATTTTCTATTGTTTTATATTCCTAAATTCTTCCTCTTTCTCACATTTTTCACATGCGAGGTGAAATAGGTTTTACCTTTCTGTGCCTAAGAGCAATTAGCAAGGCTTAGCCATAATATTTTGATTTCCTAATAGTTACGTTTCATAGATGATAAGCCAAGGAAAAAAACACACATTGTGAGGGTAGTTAAATACATCTTGAAGTCCTGCCAATACTTTCTGAAAAGGAAATCTGATTTACTGATTCTCGTTTTGCATTTAGATCAAAAGCATCTGATTTATCTAGCAGGACTTCTAAAATCTTGACAGTTTTATTGCATGCATTTAAATGCAGCTTCCATGTTTTAGCTTGTGTGCTGTTTCCTTACAAATTCTGATCAGGTGGCTGTTTAACAGTTCTGCCTTGGAGCTGAGCTCTAGTTAGGAAGCTAAATACACAAATGTTTTCAAACTCACTTGCCTCATTTAACATGCTGTGGCCTCATTTGTCTTCTGGGCTCTGGTTTTGATCCCTTGCAACTGTTTAAGTCTTTCCTTGGCTTCTTTTTTTCATACGGCCAGACACGAACTCCTTGTCTCCTGTACTTTTTCTGTTTATCTATCCATTGAGGCTTATGTCTGGTTATGGGAATCTTAACGTGGCAATGCCAGCCAGACACCAGCCTTCAAGTGTTCTTTATTCTGGACTAGGGGAAAAAAAAAAGCCTCACTGTGCTTTGGTAAGCCTCAGTATGGTGCTTTTTGATTGAATTTTTCTTTCATTAATGTCATTTACTGTACCTATAGATTGCTAGTGTCTGGCAGTGGGTGTAGCTGCAGTGCTTATTCTGCTCTCTGGATTTATTGATTTAAAAATTATAATAAGAAACACTGCAGGGCAGCTGTGTTCTACAATCTCTTGTTTCTATGCTTGTCCAACTCTATTTTTTATCATTGTGAGCAGAAAAAAAATGGGAAAAGATTGTTGCATGTCACAGGCATAAATCTAAGTGGGGGTTCAAGGGAAAGGTCGTGCATGTCTGCCAGTGAGGACATGTCTACTTCAGCATGCAACTGAAACATGGTTTTAGAACCATGTCTTCTTGAATCTCAGTACGTGCTGCCCATGAGTCCTGCCTGCAAAGGGAAAGGCATGAGTGGTGGTGAGGCCCTTCACAGCATACATGAGCTGCAGCCTGGGAAGTAGCTACTGCTGCCATTGCAGAAGCACAGGTGGCTGCCTAGGAGTGCTGCTTGTCTTCCCCTTCTTTCCCCTTCTTCCTTTCTCTACCCCAGTGTCTCCCTCATTTGCAGGGGAAAGGTTAAGCAGATCCCCAGTCCGTGGATAAAGCTTAGTCATGTCTTTCACACGGTTGCAATGTCACTGCAGGGTTTGTGAGAACTGCCCTTTGGGTGTCCCCTCTCAACTTCCTGCTGGGAGCGTGTTCCTTCCTTCTCAATCCACCAAGATTATAGTGGTAACTGTCCCTAAATGTCAAGCAGCTCATCTGTAAGTCTCTGAGAAGGAAAGAATAAAACTTGTGCTTACTCCAGACCCTGGAGCTGTGGTCCCAAAAATCTTCCCCATGCTCCTGACAGAGCGCTGTTACTGAAGACACAACAGCTGAAACACTGCTGACCCAAGAGAGTTCATTCAAGCACAGGATCATGGATGCAAGATGCATCTCGAAAGAAAGTAAGGGAAAAGCTAGGAGGGATCATTTTGCTTTGGTGTTGTGCTGAAATGTTTTGCTTTCCAGGATCTGTGCCTTAAGGCAAGGATCTGAGCAGGCTTGTATCATCCTAGGCACTTACTTTTCTCTCAGGCATCAACTACTTCAGGTTTACTAATGCAATTTCTTATAAGGCTTCTAAATGCTCTACAACATAAGTAAAGTGTTTTAATATTTAAGTGTTTTTATGGTGTAGTGGCTTGGTAGATAAATCCACAGAAGGATGCAAGCTGTCTCCTCTTGAACTTCAGCATGTGCATGTTTCCACTGAGCCAAGAGGTCTTTGGCAAACTGTGACCTGCCTCCCCAGCTGGTTCAAGAAATATGGCCCTGCTGTAGTAGGATGCTGAGAAGAGCCCAGGTACCTTAACTCCTGCAAGTCAGTGATCTCAGCACCAGCAGGGAGCTAAGGATGCCGCGGAATCAGTATCCCTGTCAGGAAGCAGGCAGAGACTCAGAAATACATAACTGGTTTATTAAAGACAGAGCAGTAACACACTTCATCGTGCTGCTCTCTATTTTAATTTAATTGACTGGCAACATTTGTCAGAAGAAAGTTCAGCTTCTGCAAAAACGCTGACAAACTTGATAACTGCAGTACATAATGTCAGGTTGGTTTTATTAAAAACACAACTTAAAAATGAAGCCTTCAGTCTGTAGTTAACAAAATGAACTCTATAACTTTTAAAATAAGAGAGTACATTCCTTTCTTAGGTGATATCCTTTCCTTATGTTAAAGTATTACTGTGTGGTATGGATTTTTATGATAGGAAAGACTGAAAAATGTCTTTTAGTATTTAAATATTAAAAAAATAGATTTTTACAATATACACTGTTTTAGAATCTTACACATTTATATAAATCTGTATTATGTAAGTACTGGAGGACATATTTACTTTTTCTGTCACAGTTGTAAGTGGAATGCCCACCCTGCCTGCTCAAAGCTCAGGGCACAGCGACACCTGTGCCAACCCCAGCAGCCCACAGCCCTGGCACTATGCACAGACACGGCCTTCCAGCAGGAGATCTGGTGGTGACAATGTTTCTTGTAGTCTAGAAGTGCCTTATTTTAAGTAAATGGGAAAAATCCAAATGAATTGTGGCCCTTTTATTGAAGACAGGTGTTTTAAAGTAGTGTAAATCTGCTAGCTAAGTCTTCAGTGGCTTCTGGCAGCCAGTGATAAGCTTTGATCATTGCATGTGCAATGCAAGAACATGTCTATGCTTGCTTGAGCCACTTCATTCTCTCTTGGGGATGCTCATGCCCTGGTTCTCACTCCTGCAGCTCTTACGTCTCCCATGGCTCCTACTGCTCAGTGCAGCAGAGCTTCCCCTGGTGCACGACCCCTTCTGCAGCCAAGGGGGTGCATCATCAGCATTGATGTGCCTGGAGGGTGAAGACGTAAAGAAATGTCTTTACAACCTTTACAGTCTTGTGAACACAAAGTAAAAAGTTGTTGAAAATGTTCCTCCTACTCCCACAAAACTGAGAAGCAAAATAGTCGTGTGGGTTTTCCATTTGTTTTTAAATAAGTAAACACTGTTTCACAACCTATCTATTCTGATGTTTCTCCTTTATATATAGATTCTTAGTACAACCTGTTATTAGCCAGCTTATCAAGGGGCATTGCCTACTTCTTAGGCTGACAAGACATGAAAACATATGTGCTCAAGATAGCATTTTCTCAATAGGTGCAATTAACAGACTTCCCATTTTCTATTTGTGTCTGGTGGGACCTTAACAGGGCTCTGGATCTGTATCTACTGTGCAGCTGCAGTGTCTGAATGAACAGAGTATGGGCTGGCATCCCTACTCAGCCCTCTGGGCCCTTCTGGGAGCTCTGGAGGAAATGCCAGTTGCTGCTTTGCCATGTTAAAGACCCTGGGTGAAAAGAGAAATCTGGTTGTGCTATTAGTCAGAGCTCAATGCTTAGAGCAGGAGGGTCCCCTGCCAGAAGGGTAGGAGGATAATTTTGTCTTGTTTAGTTATAAAATATTCCTATATCTTTGAACATGCTTATTTCCCATCTAGTTTAGGCTAACCTGATTTATAAATTAAAAATGCAAAAAGAACAAGACAAGAATTTTTTTAAACCTGTATGGCCCAGTGAAACTCCCTCAAGAAAAAGGAGCTTGAATTAACAGGTTATCAATGGAAGATGTGGTGTACAGATCAAATAATTGTCAAAAATCCAACCAATATAAAGCTCATTCTATACTGTCTATATGTTTTCAGCACACTTCACTAAAATGCTAAAATGATACTTATTGTTCAAAATACTTGAATTATGCATAAGTTGGAAGGCCAAAATTCAATTCTGCTTTGGCAATGATCATGAAAGAGTTCTCATTTTGCCTAGTCTCTAACTTGCCTTTGACAAGTTAGGTGTCTCCACAGAGATCTATCTGATATAATTACATTCTGCAGAACACTCTGAGAACCAATTTATGTTCCTAGCAAGGAGAAATGCTAGATGCTGTAGTCTCCTCAAAGAGACTTTGCTCAAAGGGCACTTCAGCCTTGGTACTAGGGTAAATTTTATGGCTCAAGGAAGAGGACATTCCATTTGGAAAGGAGCATGAGCAGAGCTTGGATGATTTCTTGTGAGATTTGTGCTTCTGCTGCCCTGGACTGACTCCGCTCCTCAGCCCCATGATCTGTTGGCAGGTCACAGAGCATGGTCTTTAGGCTCTCTGCAGCATGTCTTAATGCTCCCACAAAGGACTCTTTGGCTTGCTGCACCTCTGGCCCCAGGGCTGGTGTTCCAGCTGCCAAGCAACCCTGTGTAACAAGGCCGTGGCTGTCAGGAGACAGGGCAGGCTGGCCAGCTGCAGGAGGAAGGCCAGACCAAAAGGTCCCCACTTGCCTGGAGGCGCTGCAGCCTCAAGGCTGTTGTATCTGCCTGGTCTCAGATGCTGCTGACTGGATCTTACTCTCTGTTGCTTTATCATCATTTTCCCTTTCACAAAACACCTTTATACTTCACTGAATTTTCAGTGATGAGATCAGAATGTCTTATCCTATGTATATCTTGTGCAATAGAGATAATAATGATGTATAAAATAGTTTTATATTTGAAAGAAGCCTTTAAGTTGTTTCAAGTTTTATGAGTTATGGTGCAAAGCAGAAGAATGTGCAGATTTGCATCTCCATATCCTATGACAAGCATATCCACAGTGTGTTATTTAAACCTGAGCTGTGGTTGCCTGCTTTGCTGATGATTATTTGTTGAGATGGTAGTGATGCCTTAGGATTTTAGCTTTTATATTTTTCATGTATTTGTAACCCTGCAATTCTTTAATGTATAACTCTAAAGTCCGTATAGAGTGTTAGCTACTGCTTTCAGACAAAACAATCCACCTTCAGGCCTGAAGCTCAAGGACAACTTACTGCCTCAGGCCCCGAGAACTGTAAACAACAGTTGGGAAGGGGGGAGCAAACTTGGGGCGAATTACTTCATTACCTGAAGCTGTAATTGGAAGAATTAACCCTGATATGCAAATGGACCAAACTTATAAAAGTATGAAGAATTCATGACCGGTCATCCATCTTGGGGAGTCCCCCTCAGGGCGTTCATCTTAGGGTGTAACTCTTGAGTGAGCTCTGACTGCCCTGGATGCACCTGAAGGCCTTCAAATAAATACAACCGCTTTTTACTCTTTTAATTTTGTCAAGCCTCTCTTTTTAGGTAATCCCGGATAAGGCATCAGTAGAACTAGAACACACAAATCTGTGGTCCTGTAAGAGCATTGTAACTTTCAACTTGCTCTGCCATCTCTCTGAGAAGTTAAAAGGCCCTTTTGCTTCCAAATTTGACTGCATAAATGTATGCATGTTATGATTGCATATAGCGTAGCAATCTCAGGAACATTAAGTGCCTGGGGATATTGCAGCTGACTTGTAAACAACTCAGAAAACAGTCAAGCGTATGGTTGGAATCAGAAATGTAAATGCAATTGCCTAAATTAAAGGCCATGGGTAAAACAGCTTTGTTGATGTATAAATTACTTGCAGTTAGCACAGAAAATAATTGATACAATGACAAAGTTAATTACATGGAAAAATATTATGAGTTTATATGTTTTCAGTGTAAGTGAGGTATTCTGTATGTCTCAGGTCTGCCAGGTAGCTCCCAGACCACTGGATACACCAGCATTTGAAAAGTCTGAATTCAGTGTATGGTAGAGAACATGGTAGTGTAGAATGTGGTTCTCCATATTACAGGATGTGTGAAAATCTCACAGTAATTTTCAGGGGAATAGGATCTGGGTGCTGGTTGCATAGCCTATAATAAAGCAATTTCAGAAGCTTCTAATCAGGTGAAGTAAAGACTTAGAGATACAACCTTAAAATAGTCTGGACAGTTTGAATCCATCCTTATAAATAAAGCTGCAATAGATATAGTGCTGCAGCATTAATGAGACAAATAAGAATGAAATAGAAATCATTATCACTTTTAAACCATTATGCAAAATTTTTCTGTGCTGCATATGACAGAGCTGGAAATTTCAAGACCCATGAAAATTGTACTGAAGTAGATTTGCATAATGCATTGGAAGAGCTTTTGTGAAAATGGAACTAGTGGGAGTTATTTAAATAACAGTATAGCAGATATTAACAAAATAGTGAGATTCAAAATAGTAATTTACTTTACACATCTCTTCTAAAACATGTCCAGAATCAAGATGACTGTCAGCAAATAGTACAGCATTGCAACCCACCCTCTCAAAATTCTGAAAGAACAGATCAAGAGATTCTCATCCCTGACAAAACACAAACCTTAGTAGCAGAGCATATTATTTCCACCATGTAAAGCAGCTGTAAAATATTATACAGGCATGGAGAAGCCATATGATCTTGAGCTGTTAATCCTTACACAATCTTAGGCAGGAAAAGAAGAACTAATTCTATATGCTATGACTATTTGAGTTGCATTATGTATTTGGCGTGATCGCTGCCATTTTCCTCTCCATCATCATCATCACCTCCCTCCCTACTCCTGCCATGCCTCATCCTCCTGGGAATGTACATCTCCAGGCCCATGTGTGGTGTGTAGAGCACTTTGACTCCTTTGCCCGTGGACTCACTAACGCTTCTCTCCCAGGCAGTGAGAATGCCTTGTCACACCTGAACCACAAGTGGATTCTGGATTCTCCCGCTTGGAGTTCATGGATGTAACCTGGCAGCAACCAATCTATATGTCTTCTGTAAATGATCCTCCAAGGGTTTACCTGTAGCAGTGCTGTCATGCTCCCAGGAATAATCACAAGGTTTGTGTTCATTTTTGTAAGTCTTTATTATATGATGTGCCCTTGAAACACATGAAGCTCCAGTGTTGTCTATAGATCTTGTTAAAAGGGTGTGGGTTGCCTGTTCCGCATAGCAAAAAAAGCTCTCTTCGATTATTTAGATACTATTCATCTTTTCCCTGAAGCCTGGTCAAAAGTTCTGGTTTGACATTGTTACAGAGTAAGGGACAGTGGGAGTTTTCCTGCATGTGTGGTGACCACTTCCATAAGGATGACAAGGAGGTGGAGAGAGGGTGGTTTTGGTTTGCTTTCGAGTACTCTGGCGATTAACAATTGTCGTGTCTTTGCATGGTAATTTTTGGTGCTGTGTATAAGGGGAAAAATGGGTGTTTTGTGTGCTTACTCTACTTGCTCAAATACATAACGCTGAGAGTATAAACCAAAATATAATATTGAAATGCCACAATGTTTTCTTTCGTGAAGCTGGGCTCAATGTTACATTTTTAATACATACCTGCCGCTTTGAATTGCTTTTTGGGCTGTGTAGGTGTGAATTCATTCCTAATCCTTTCATATCACCACCCATGTGAAGATCATCTTGTGCTTGCTTTGTGCCATCAGATGATCTCATATGCTGCTTGCATTTTCAGAAAACTCTGCTGCATGATCAACACATTAAGTAACGGACTGAAGGGCTTTTCTGCAGGTTTTTTTTTTTGTTTACTGCGAGACATAGATTCAGTGCCGTCCTATATTCTGGTTGCTTTGTGGTGGTTGGTTTCTTTTCCTCTGCAGTTCATAATGGCCAATTCAGA
The DNA here is from genome assembly GCA_013397565.1 of Ptilonorhynchus violaceus. Classification (NCBI taxonomy): domain Eukaryota; kingdom Metazoa; phylum Chordata; class Aves; order Passeriformes; family Ptilonorhynchidae; genus Ptilonorhynchus; species Ptilonorhynchus violaceus. Next base: position 991,212 of record VZRJ01011410.1, on the reverse strand, counting down.
TTTGAATTGCAAGTATGTTGCACTTGGTTGCCTGCAGTACTTAGTAGTGGATAATTAGCGATCATACAAAAGATGGATCATGAATTGAGTGGCTCTTTCCCTGTGAAAAATGTCCATCTTCCAGCAATCCCTGGCTTGAGGAGTTTGTTTGCTGCAGTACCTGCATGCTTCATGGTTCCTAATGGCTGCTTTCTGCCTGACTCGTCTTTCTATTCTGTACCAAGTGATACTCTTGGGCTGTACAATTATTTCTGTCATGCAATTATATTACGTACTATTCAAAGAAGTACTTAGTTGTGTTTGCTCCAATGCTTGCCTTCATTTGGTTCTTCTGAAACTTCTGTCAGTGCAAAACCCTTTGCCACCCCCTTTCCAACTGCTGATGGCTGTAGAGGTCCCCGGGCTGATCCCCTGCTGGCAATTCCTTCCCACAGTCTGTTTTGTCTTGCCCCATAAGGAACAAACTCATGATCATCACAGGTAGCCTTTGTCTCTACCAGTCTAATCCTGCTATTTTTCTTTCGGGAGGGGGGTGGAGGGGAGGACAGAGCCATAACCAGGTGATATTCAACAGCGTTACACAAAAGGTTTTCTAGCAGCCCTCCATGGCATTGCCTCGCGCTGTATGCACACAGAAGAAGCCTCAGGTGGTAAATGGAGCCTGGCTGCAGACCACAAGCCTTTCACTTGATCCCTCCAATTTGCTAAAGCAGCCACATGCCCCAGACATGTGCAAATGCAAATTTCTGTGATGACTGAGGGGGACAACCAGTGTGTTCATGGGAGAATAAAATAACTACCTTGGGGGCTAGTCTNTAAGTTGTCAGACCTTTGCAGTGTTGTGTTTAAAACGGAAGTTTACCTGCTTTTTTTCCAAAATCAGATAAATCCTGTTTGTCAACATCAGTTTGAATCACATTTCTTGCTACAAAGAAATCAAATTCATGACCTTCTGAGCATTCAGAAATACTCAGTGCTTCTCTGAAGAGTAAACATCGCTCTTCAAATGAAAGGTTTTGCTTCTTCTATTAACTGTGTAGTAAAATCTCTGCAATGGTCACAAGGGGCACAAAGAAGCTTTTTTGTATTGGGTAGATAAAAACGAGCTAGGCTTTCCTCCAAATCTTTGTTTCAGTAAGGGATTCTTAGTTAGAAATTCATAAAGACTTAACTGTACACATTCCTGGCTCCTGAGATGCTTCGTATGGTTGTTTGTTTCCACCATAAATGGTTTAAATGCTTCTTTTTTTTCCCCTTTTGTTTCAAACTGAACTGCCAGCCATGATGGTTTTAGGTGCTTTCAAGATCTGTTTAGAAAAGAGTGCCTTATTTTTTTTATCCTGCTTTACAAAAATGCAGTTTGAAATTGTAACGCGAAAAAAATACATGGATTCTATTAGGAATGGAATATGTTTGTGATAGTGAATGCCAGGAATTAAATCCTAATGCTCAGAAATTCTATAGCAGACTTCCCAGGGAATTCACTAGCCCCAGGACTTCCTATATGTATGGCCTACCTAGAGCATTCGAGGATTTATACCTAAACACTTGACGACATTTTCTTTTTGAGGAAACTGGTAAGAAATTGTTCAAAGTGACCCATTCCTGAGAAGTGCTAGTGGGGAACTCAGGATGCCAGCTGGGCAGGAGGAGGTAAAAACATCTGTCAGGTGGTTTCTAAGATGCAGTAGAAAACCTTGCAGTTGTGTGCAGAGGACGAATAGAGAAATAAAGTACAAGTTCAACAGCTAGTCAGTGTATCTACCTACAGGGATGTCATATCACGCAGCTTGGAGATGCACATTCCTCCTGGATTAGCTGAATGACCAAATCCTCTGTGATTAGTAACCAGAGGGTGCTGAGAGGCAGATTTGGGTTTTGTGCCTCTGTTCAGTAGATTAGAGGTACTGAGGCTGCATAGAAGGTTTTGGACAGCTGGAGTTATTGGGGTGAGCAGTGTCTGTCCTAGGAAAATACAGTGAGATAGAAATGGAGAAAATGGGAGTTTAATGGCTTATTAGCAATAGTGCAATTGAATTGCACAAACATGTGCATCAAATTTGTCTTTGAACAGAGTGATCTCAAACTGAGGTGCTGCTCAGCTGTGTTCCAAGCAAACACGGCATCTCCAGACCCAGTCAGCAGCAGATGAGTAGCCCCAGCTCTGGCTCTAGGATGGGTTGTCTTGATTACTTGTCAACAATTGGTCCTTCAGAGTTATTCCATGTTAACTTCTCTGAATGAGCCACTTCTGCTGTGAACTTGCCTGTCTCTTCTAACATCCCAGTGAGAGCACAACCATGTCTCACAGAAGCTGCCAGTAGCCAGAAGACAGCAGCAATAACAAGCTTGGGGTTCCACACCTCCCAAAGCCTGCAGATTTTCCTTTTCTTGTTGAATGGTTTTCTCTCCCCTAGAGCTCCTACAATTTAAGGAAAGCTGTAGAAATTTTTGCCCCTTCTCAGTCGTTAGGCCTTTGTGCTTGCTGTCAGATAAGCTTTTCCCAGCCTGACTAGTGCAGCGCTGTCTTTGAGGCATCACTCTCCTGCTGTCAGCTGGCTGCATCCACAGCGTTTTGTGTCACACCAGGCAATATTGAATGACCTGTGTTGCCTCTTGTTGAAAAGTTAGGTGAAGGCTGCTACAGAATACATAGAATAAAAGATAAAAAATATTTGCCACAGTATTTCTTATATCTTTTATTTATTTTTCTACAAGCAGGCAGCCTGAAACAAAGCAAAAATGAGGAATGTGATCCCGAGGCTTTTCATGTTCAGATTCCTTTCTGATGAAGAATAAATCATTTCAGCCCAACTGTGCAACTGCAATATATATTAAAAAAAACACCAAAAAATACCAAAGCCAAGTGCAACACAAAGCTAGTAATAAAGCAAGGTGCTGGAGAAGGATCTGACTTACACAGAATTCATTCTCTTGGCTTCAAAACGCATGCAGAACTCAGACTTTCTTTGCAAGACATGGTGGTCTAGTGAAGATACTGTTCAAAGACTGCAGTGTTTTTTCAAACTATTTGCTAGCCGTGGCTGTACAATATACAGTTCAGGTGGGCTGAAGGAAGATGCATTTGAGTGAGCTACTTATTTTTGTCAAGTCATTCCCATAAAATTGTGTCCTTGCTTGAACCTGTGTCCTACTCAGCTGACCCTGTTGTTGCAGTCTGGATTAAATCAGACCCTGTATCTTTCTGTCTTTCCTGCCAGCAAAAGCACTGTCACCATGGTCCCTCAAGAACAGTTTGACAATATTATGTGCACTTGCTTGGCTGTCATGCTCCTGTTCATTAATTTTGGTACTTATTGCTTTGGAAGTCTTACTTTTAAATTATTCTCAATTGCAAGGATAGATAACTTTTTCAATGTTGATTTGCTACAGGCATTTCAACCAAGTCTTTTACTAATCATAAGTCACTTGAAAAAGGCCATGTGAAAATGTTACTGCTCAGATGACAGGTATTATCCCTTTATTCCTATGTGATATTAGAAGAATAGACAGTATATTTGTAACAACAATCTGGTGTGCCCCACAGTGCAGCAGGCTATTTTATTAGCTACCTTCAGACAGCTTTATTAATTGGACTGTCCTTCAGACAGCCTTGGTGGTGAAGAATGTGCTCATAACACAGTTGAGAATATAAATCATAACGGTATTTTTCAATTTGTAAAATTTATTTCAACTCACCTGCTGTCTTCCTCTGGGGCAGAACATAGACATGCATAATTCAGGACATATGTACACTTATTGATCTTTAGGCCTCACTTGTCTTGATTCAGGCTTATGGAGAGGTGCTAAACGCTTTGTAGCCTCTTTGCCCACAGCTATTGTGCACAACATGGAAAAAAGACACTGCAATCACAGTGAAAGCTGTGGTCTGACTTAGAGCATTACTTCTTGAAAACTGGTGATTTTCTTCTCAAAAGTCATCCTTTAAATCTCCAGAGTTTTCTAGTGGTAAGGAATTATAAAGACTTTTTTTATCACCTGAAAGATGGCATATTCAACAATGTAGAATAAGATTGTGATGGAACACCATTTCACTGTTGATGATTCAAAGAAATATTCGAGCCTTCATTTTAGGTAAATATGTCTGACCAGATATAGGCGTAGATTAAAAGTGTTCAAAATCCGGTCTCAGTTTCCAGAGCATCATTTCAAGCAAAAGAGTTTTCTTCTCACACAATGTTTACTCGGAGAGGATGCCTTGCCCATTCTTGTTTTTCATATGTATCAGTGCTCATAGTGCTGTTGGTTCATCCCAAGCTGTGTCTCCACTGACTCCATATATGGATCTTGGTCCGTTGACCAAGATCCTCCAAGCAAAGATAGCTTTATCACAGTGACAAGTTCTTCCTGTATCTGTGGGGCTCTTTGAACAGCAAGAACTAATGTAAGCAGCTGGTTTATGTGGAGCAGTAGTTGTTCATTGTTTCTCGTAATGTCACTCTTACAAGTCACTAAAATAAGCTGCTGTGGTTACTGTATGAACACAGTACAGAGTTAAACCAGAAACCATCAGGGCTGGATGCTGCCTACCTCAGAAGTTTAAATGAGTTCTGGAGTAACTAAGGACAGACCAAGAAATATAACTTCAAAGGTGCAGCATCTAACTCAGAAAACCCATAAACCAGAGTCTGCTGGAGGCTGGAAGGATATCCATTGATGGAGTTGTTGGAGATATTTGTCTAGATGATGCAGTACAAGCTTTCTTATATGTAGGAAGGATAAATATCCCTGTCAACCTGAACCGTTTGTGCAGAGTCATTGGAGCTGAGAAGCATTCCTTCAAATGCAAGATACCCTGGACTAGTCTAGCGAAAAGATTCTAGTGAAAGTAGTCTTTCTCGTTGAATGAGATAGAGAAGTTAATTTCTAACTGCCAGTTTTCTAACTGCCAGTCTTTTCCCTGGACTAGCAATACCCCATATGAGTATTTTTGCCCTCCTATTGTCATTCATAAAATTCCACATACATGTTGATACATTAATGTACCTTCCAGAGCTTGATCATGACCTCTGGATTTTCCAATCTACTTAGAGCAGTTATTATTATGACAATATTTAATCAGTTAATATCATAAACTAGCAGATTCAATTCTCAGTGCAGTAAATCATGCTGTTTAATTGCAACCAGTACATGGAGAAAATATTGAAAAATAAGAAAGCACAGAGTTAAGAGGGGGCTCCTTAGCACTACATTGTTAGCCTAATAAAATTATCCTCTAGCATTGCAGAACTTTATCATTTTACTTCACTTGCTTCAAAATTTCTGAGTTGTTATGATCCTTTCATCTCAAATCAGTAGCCAACTGCAATGCCATAAACCTCTTTTATTTCCAGGATCAAATCATGTAGTCAGATATTTACATTTATACAGAATTAATTTAAGAAAAGTATTGACAAAATCCAATGTGTATGTAGTGAACTTCATCATAACAGGCTCTTTGTCTCTATTCAGTAATTCTAGTAGCATAGTAAGCTTGATTTTATGTTGCTAGAGATAGTGAAGATACCAGAGCTATGGTGAATGAGCAATGGGAGTGTACTCACCCTGCTCTGAAGTAGAATTTGAGAGTTATTTAAGTCTTTCCCTCAGAACTTTGATTACCAGATTTGAGGAGGAGTGGAGAGTGGTAACGTCATTTGTCTTGGCTTTAGAAAGACTTTTGACAATGCCTCTCAGAATATACTTGTGCACAAGGCATGATGTTATGTCTGGATATGTGGTCAACTAGAGGGGTAAAAAGCTAGTTGGATGGTCAGGCTCAGAGAATAGTGGTTAATAATTCATATGGTACCTGAATGTCAGTAACGAGTTGAATAACACTGATTTCTTCTGCAGAACAGAGAATTTCTTTTCCTTTGTCTACTGTTATTGCAGTGCAAAAATGGTACCTGGGATTAGAGGGATTCTTTAGAAACAGTGTGTTGAAACTATTGCAGAATGAGAAATGCAGTTGTAGAGCTATGTCTGAATCCAGAAGATCATACATCGGTTCTGTTTTCTCGAGGCTTTCAGCGACTTCGTGCAAATGATTTAATTTCTTTGTACTCCCCTTATCTGTGGAAACTTAAGCCAGGCAACTTAATGATAGGGTAATTGTGGGCAGCTCATCTTGGAAATAGATTAGGGACTGATCCTTTCAAGCAGCTCAGCAGGCTGATTTGAGGGCAGTTTACCATTTGCAGCTACATGGGAGATGGAAGTGCTGTAACTGATTTAGCAGAAGCTGAAAGGGGAAATGAATGCAAGGCCTAATTTATCACTGCTGTTCTGTGTTCTGCTGTGACGTGCACGAATTGTTGTACAATGTACAATAGAATATCGCTGTTATTCTATACATGATCTAGGTATAGAATGATGATTAGTAATACTTTACTGTCTTAAATTGCCTTTAGATTAAAGAAAAAGTCCCAGTCGGTGGATATTAGTGGGCCAGGATGCAACCCGGTGGCAGCTGAAGCTCAGACACCTCAGCCCAGCAAACCTTTACCTGCCACTCAGACAGCGGCTCCTGAGGAGGAACAGAACAACACCACAAACACCCAAAGGCGCAACCCGCGGAGGAGTGATTTGAAGAGATATTACACCATTGGTGAGTTTTCTTTCACAGAATAAATCAAATACGCTTGTCACAAAAGCAAGGTCTTACTATTTATTTGTGTTTTATTTCTTTTGTTTAATTGCAGTTGGCTACTAAGTTTACAAATGCTCACAGCGAGAAATAAATTATCATATCTTAATGCTGATGTCAAATTACCCTATAGAATTAACCTGCTTTATTTATCTTGCAGTGTTTACCAGAATTCTTTCTTACCCCTTTTTTTTTTTCTGTAAGAACAAGTATTGAAAAAAGCATAAAAGCAATTTTGAAAGGAAGGCTTTTGGAAGAACATAATTCTTACAGTGAATTGCATTGGAATTTTGGCAGAGATTGTTTAGAAGTCTCCCAGTTAAAAAGGATTTCCAGTTTGGAGAGGGAAGAGATAATACTGAGTATGAAAAATTATTTAGGGGGGTTTCTCAGTATCTTTCTCTGAATATTTTAGTTTTCTGGATATTCATCTGGGATGTCAGCATCTCCATGAGTCTTATAAAACCATCTTAGTCACCCTGGAAGATACTTTGCAGCTTGCTTCCCCATAAATAATTTTGAGATTGTGCCTGACTCCTTTGGACAAGGTTGGAAGGGACCAAGTGAGTCGTCTGTTCCAATCTCCCTGCTCAGGCAGGCTCATGGCACAGGATTGCGTCCAGACGGTTCTTGACTATCTCCAGTGAGGGAGACTCCACAACCTCTCTGGGCAATCTGTTCCTTTGCTTGGTCACCCTCACAGTAAAGAAGTTCTTCCTTGTGTTCAGGTGGAACTTCCTGTGCATCAGTTTCTGCCCATTGTCTCTTTTCCTATCGCTTGGCAATAGTTTGTGTGCTGTTGAATTATCGCAGTATAATGTGATAATTTCTTTTCTCCAAGGGAACTATTTGCTTGTCTTTAACTTGTCTAAAAGGTAAAGAAAAACGTGTTTCCTTAGACGTCTTTCATTGTGTGGTGTCTGATCCCTTGAAGCTGGCTGTCATTGTAAGTTATGTTGCTTTCAAAGGAAACTTCATTAGCAATCTACCCATTTTAATAATGAAGTCTGTATTTTGAGTGGTGAGTGATTGTATGTGTTTGCATTTTTTTATGCCCAGCCTTCAAATTGGACAGCACAAGTGCCTCTGAACATTTATAGAAGTTTCAATTATCACTCTGTCCTGTCTACCCCAAAAGAAATAAAACTGAGGCAAAGTGAAGGCATTGATGGGTTCATTAGCATCTTGGACAATAAGTTTAAAATTTTACTTTAAAATTCTCAAATTGTATAATCCTTCTGTAAAGATTCTATTGTATCATGTGTGAGAGAATAGCACCCTAAAATCGACTTTATACTTTAGTACGTGTTTTCTGACAAAGCATAGCTAAACCAGTGCACTTGAGTGGCTTTTTACTTTAAAATGTACCCTCCAAGAAATTTTGCTTGATGGTGTTTTTTCTCCTTCTTTCTCCGAATGAACTTAAAGGAATATCAAAGATAAGCCAAGATATCTTTATACGTGAAGGAGGAGATGGAAGGGGGGTTGGGTTGCATAAGACGAATAATGAAAGTAGAAATCCACCACATCATCAAAATGAGTTCTTAATCTTACTCAATATTAAACATATTATTGACAAATTGACCATAGTTGAATGTTCTTCTATGATCACCCAAAACACAGTCTGTAGATGGAACTACAGATTCCATAGTTTGCAATTATCTACTTGTTAAATTTGACTCAGTGCAGTTTCTTTTGGTACTCTTTACACAATCCTTATAATGTTAACTCCATTGATGTTAGTAACCTATATGTTCTTTGAGTGATCACAGGGTCTGAGCACTAGTTGCTCAGGATGTAACCTTTGTGCTGGAATAACACATGTTGTTCATACATTTGAATAATTTGTTTTAATATTGTGCAGCACTTGATTTAACAGACTTGTTGACTGGAAAACGCCTCTGAAGGTTATATAGTCTGGTCTCCTGTTTGAAGCGGGACCTCAGCCAACACTAGATAGAACAGCCAAGGCTTTGTCTTGCTGAGTTTTGACAATCTCCAGGGTGGATACTGCACTGCCTCTCTACCTATTGTGCTGGAACATGGACAGTGTGTCCATTCATGGGCAACTTGCCCATAAACATAAACTTGCCCATATGCTGATGTTAATGAACAAAAGTTTTGGACCCTGGGGAAGTATGAGGGGAGCAGACCACAGAAAGTGGCCAAGCTTGCATGTTTTTCTCAAATATCATGTTCCGTTATCCTTGTACAGAGTACTGGGTGAGGTGGCACATCTGGACTGACCCAGTATGGGAGATGAGTTGGTTTTGTGTTCTTATACACACAGCCATGTCTATGTGACTTGTCTAAATCACAAGGAATAAGTTGCTAGAGCCAGTATTACTGCATAATGTTTGGCTTTTGCTGACAGGCAAATTAAAGAGACAAAAGTTTCTGTGTATCTTCTCAAATGTTTGATGGCACACGTTCCTGATTATTGTGAAAATGAGTGGTTTAATCTTGGACAGCACAGTACTGATGCCAGATGAACATGTTTACTGTACTGACTGAGTTGCTCTGGTGTTGAGTCTATGGCTTTGATAACTTGAGAGTTGGAATAATTATATTCTTAGAGCTCCCATCAACTTCAGCATATGTTAATTTATGACCTATATCACCCTCTTGACTTAAAAGAAATTTTCTGTGACTTGTCTCAAAAATAATCTCTAATAGTTAAAATCTAATCAAGTAATTTGTTACTTTCTGAGAATGAATGTACTGACACACCCGTAATGGACCCACACACTAAAACAGAAAAATATCAGATTCCTCTGATGTTTTATGTATGGTTGGCTGTTATATAGCATAAACAAGCACATTAGATCTGTTGTTGACTTAATACAATTGCACAGAGGTTTCCCTTGTTTTCATGTTGTATTCATGCCTTGTTTTCGTATTCTACTAAAAGCAACCTATGTCCAAGATCAAGTAAATGGATTAAGAAAATGTGTTAGAAAATTAATTCTCTCAGCTGGCTTTTTTCTTCCATTTTAACGTTAGTATTCTGTTACGTTAACCTCAGACCAAATTGGCAAATGACAGTGTTTATGGCAGTGAGTAATTGAGCTTGAGCAAACAAATGCCAATTGTGTTTTGTGTTACTCTCTTTTTCCTTAAGTATTTATTTTAAGTAATTATCATGATCTGTAAAGTACTTTATAGATATGAGAACTGAGTTCAAATATATAAAAAAGTATCACGTCTGTATTTAGACTTGTGCATATAACTAGTTTGTGTTTTAAAATGGGACTGTCAGCTTCCCATTGCCTATTAAATTAAAACTTAACTTCAAGGTCTAGCTGGATTTGTTAATGTCAGCCCATTTTATCAAATAGCCATGCAACTTACAAGTATGTATAAAGAAATGTGTAACCAATTTTACTTTATCAGTTCATGGAAAGTGTAAAAAAAAAAATCAAAGTTATTTTAAAAATACGTGGTTTTTGATTTGGCTATGCAGGAAGCACTTCAGTGATCTTTATATAAATCACTCTCTGCTTTGCAGAACCAGAGACGTGAGCATTTGCCTTGCACACATGTGCTTTGAGGAAGAAATTGTAGCAGCTTGTGTGTGCTTGCAGCTACTGTGAGTAGACACAGGCAATTGTCTAAGAGAGTGTGTTCCTAAAGACTCCCTAGCATCAGAATATTTTTAAATTTTTTGTGTCACCTTATGTGTACACAGATTTACCCAGACCTTTCAAAACTGATTGTGTAATGAGGAAGGAATATCTGGTAGTTCCAAGAGATTTTAAAATGTCATCAGTACTGCTGCTACTTTAGACAGCTGTAAACGGGTTACTTATTTTGCATTTCGTCTTTCCCACAGACTACACTTCAGGTACTTTCCTAACTTAGTGAGTCTAGTTGCACATTTTAAAAGTGGGGGGAAAAGTGGGTAAGAAAGAGAAGAACTGATATGAATAGGCAACGGGGAACAAATCGTGTGCTTGATTGAAATGAAATAAAAAATGGAGAGTCAGTGAGGGGGAGAAATAGCTCTTCCATATGGCAGGCTCAACAGGCAGGAAGGCTCCAGCACCTCCAGTGCTGAACTGGTGGGAAGAAATTGAGTGGGAACTCTAGATTAATAAGATGAGTGTAGGAAAAACAGTCTGTGTGGTGGGTTGGATGAAGTTTTTTGGAGAACTCTAGAAACAGCATCCAAGACACTTAAAAATAAAAACCTAAAATTAGACTTTTTAGATGCTTCAGGCACTTAAAAATTCAGGCCACTTATTTCTGAAGTGCTTTTTGTTAAGCTACTTCCTTGACAGAGAAAAAGAAGGTACCTGGATCTTCACCACTCTAAAACGGGGGCTGGAATATTATACAATGGAGAATGATATGGGTAACCTGAATTGAAAGCAGTAAGGCTGTATCAGCTTAATGCTGTGTCCAGCTGCAAGAGCTACAACTCAGCTGGTGCAGCATTACAGCTGTGTTGCTTGTAGGACCCAGGTGAAGGGTTGTAGGACTATACTTCATGGTATGATGCCTCAGGATATATTTTTAGCAATTTAAGGTGAATGAAGTAGTTAATGTTACTCTATAGAGGCATGCATTTGAGGTGTATATACTCAGTAAGCTGTGAAAGCCCGGTGCTTAGATACCTCTAAGAGGATATACCCAGTGGACTGTCTACCTAATAATCCTGTTTTTGTAGATGTAAAAGGCCTTCTTTTGTTCTATTTGCCATTAAAATAAAACTACAACACTGGTATAGAATAAATACATGATTTAAAAATAAGATGGTTGCATAAAAATATTTTCCTGGTCAGGCAAAAGAAATCATGAAATGAGACAGTTGTTCATACTAGAAAATGTTGTTATAGTACAGTGTTGGTGGGGAGGTGAGGAATACAATAATTATTTTTTTTTCATTGTCTCTTTTAATAAAAGCTTTAATGCAAATGTTGCTGTTCAGGCTCTTGCTAGCACAGCCCATTTCATTTAGAAGACAACTATCAACTGCCTCAGGGCACATCTTTTGTTGGCACAATCTCTGTCAACAGTGGAAGGTATTGCTGCTACAGCTACACACACTTAGTAGTTTAGACAGAATGCATGAGTACGTATATGTGTCCGTAATATACAGCATGAGGACACTTGGGAAATACTAATTGCCAAAGTTCCCTTCCCTACATTGGTTCATTTCTTAAAAATTTATTTCATGTTCCACTCGTTAAAGGAAAAAAAAAGGAAACAAGTCCTTTCCTTCAGATTCTCTTGCAAATGAGGTCAGTAGAATTTTTAATGGAGAAAATATTTTCTGTTAGCTTGACCTTGCCATATTAGTACTCTGAATTAACTAATACAGAATCGGTGTGAAAGAGAAATGAAGCTTTTGGGATAAGCAACTCTGAATAAATACATATTAATTAACTAAGTTTTCAAAACAATTGTCTAGTAGCTAATGCTAAAGGGATAACTGGGAAAAGACTGATTTTCATGTGGGCTCCTAATCTTGTTTGTAAGAGACAAAGTCTCAGTAGGCAGTTGCTTTACATTTAGCTGGGATTAATTTAGTCATAGAATCACAGAATGGTTTGGGTTAAAAGGGACCTTAAAGTTCATCTAGTTCCAACCCCTTTGCCACAGGCAGAGACACCTTCCACTAGACCAGGTTTCTCAAAGTCCTATCCAGCCTGGCCTTAAACACTTCCAGGAATGGGGTGTCCACAACTTCTCTGGGTAATCTGTGCCAATGCCTCACCACTCTCACAGTAAAGAATTTCTTCCTAGTATCTAAACCAACCCTCTTTTAGTTTAAAGCCTTGTCCTGTCACTACATGGCCTTCCCAAAAGTCCCTCTCCATCTTCCTTGTAGACTCCCTTCAGGTACTGGGAAGTTGGTATAAGGTTTCCCTGGAGCCTTTTCTTCTCCAGGCTGAACAACCCCAGCTCTCCCAGCCTGTCTCCATAGGAGACAGCCCTCTGATCATTTTGGTGTTTCTCCTCTGGACTTGTTCCAGTGGGTCCCAGAGCTGGAAGCAGTACTCAAGGAGGGGTCTCACCAGACTGGAGTAGAGGGACAGAATCACCTCTCCCGCCCTTCTGGCCATGCTGCTTGTGATGAAGCCCAGGATACATTTGGCTTTCTGAGCTGTGAGTGCACGTTGCTGGGGCATGTTGAGCTCCCTGTCAACCAGCACCACCAATTCGCTACTTATAATTTAGTACTTTTAAATGTATTGTTGTGAAAAGAAGATGGATATTCCAAAGAACTCAATGCATAGAAATATAAGTAATAACTGTTCACAAGAATTATTACTAAGGCATAAAATAGTATAAAAGAGTGTTTGTAAAGTGGAAGTATAATAGAGATGATTTTATGGGGAAACCTAAAACATAATACTTTTTTCAAGTGATTAAGAAATCATAGTCCATTCTTCCTGTTATGAAAGAGAGAACTAAATGAAAACTGATCAGCTACTCTTTAGTGGATATAACTAAACCTAACCTTTGTGCTATATGCTTTCCAGTGAGTCTGTTTAAGTCATGACTGTTACAATGATTTAGAAGCATAAATAAATATATTTTTTAGATATGTGGTAGTTTAATTTTCTTTCTGTTTGCATACATTCCAGTTTGCTTCCATAAAAATATTACTTACTTTAAAATATGTCAGAGTTATCTGATTAAGTGTGAATTCATACACATTTATTATTAAATATATATGGTGTCACAGAATCTGCTGATATAAAATTATTGTGTGGCACTAACATCAGTTCAAGTGGTGATTTCATATCTCAGAGATTTTTCAACCCTAATAGAGCTATGTGGTTTTTTTGAGAGCTGGTGTGAAAGAGCTGATCAGCCATCACAATGAATCTGCTACTGAACTCAAAACTGGAAAAGGAGAACATTGATCCACCTGAAAATGTACACTTATTTACAATCAAGCTGAGAGTCTTCCTCATGGGACTGCCTGCTATTGTAGTCACTGTTTAAAAACAGAGTTAGGGAGTTGTCTCTTACCTTCTCCTCTAAAGTAAGCATAAAACTTATTTGAAAGACAGACTTGTAGCTTGTGGCTATTGTGACAATTGTGGCTTGTAGTGCTTTTGGTTTTAGTGTGCAAATCTCTTCCTGCTCTGAGAGATTTTATTTGGGGTGCTCTAGAAGTATCTTATTTATTTTAGAGGACATGACCTGATATTTGGTGTATTTACTGTAGAGAGTTTTTCCTGCAAAGAATACTCCACTTTCTTCCCAAACAGTGTGCTTCTTATTATTTGGCAGTTGAATGTATTTGCTTCTACTCTTCTGCAGAATTGTGGTTTCTTTTTGTAGTAGCTCCCAAATTACTTTGCTTATTTGTTGCTAATACTAGCAAAGCACATAAGATATGTAGGTATATTAGTTGTTAGATAAGTGATGGAGTTTGGTGCAGTAGGTGCTGTAAATTTTCTCCCTTTTAGGGAAGGACATATGGGAGATGAAGCTGCCAACTCTGTCTCGGAGGATCCAGATGCTCTTTGGACACATTTGCAGAGTTTGACTTGTCCCATTCACTGCACTTACAATTTCTCTATTGAACACTCAGTGCTTTTTGAGAAGCATCATTCTGACTGCTTCCTTTCAAATATGATCTCAGAAACTTTTAGAGGAGGAGGCCATTTTCCTAGCACCTCATTACCTGTTTGTGAGTGATAAGGAATGGGAAATAATTTGTGGAATGTGTGGATAATAAGGAAAGTGTCTCTCATAGCAACAGTAACTATGCAAAATTCTTACTCATTCAACCTTCATGAAGATTTTTATTAGTGATTCAGATCACATAGCTACTTTGGATGAGCAAGCAAGCATTTATTCATGTCTTTGTTTTCCTCTTTTTTAGTATTTCAAACTTGGAACCATTACAAGGCAGTTTTTAATGTTGTATCCTTTTTTTGTCCTTTACAGATACTCTGCGTATCCTTTGAATATAAATGAGTTCTGAGCTATAGAGACAGCATCCACCAGAAAAGTGATGCTCGTTAATGTCCTTTCATCTCAATATTTCCCTTTTCTTAGCATCTGGTTTTGTTTTTAATCATATAGAATGCTATCATATCATCTGCTGAGTCATTTTGGGCAAGAAATATTTCAGGATTTTCTGATTTTCTTGCTTTACATCAGGATAAAGATGAAATCTTTCATACTTCTATAGGCAAGCTAGTCAGCTTGCAAGATCAGCTAATCATGTGTACTCTTAGGATGCTAAAATTTGAATCTCTGAGAGAAAAAAAAAGAAAAACTTATCTGACCCATAAGCTCTCATCTAGTAGAGGGTGCATCACCCTCAGTCTATCTCTCATTGGAGGTCTTCTGTGGAAGAGAAAAATGACTGAAAAAAAGGACATAATATCTAACATCTCAGTGTGCCTTGAGCACCAGTCTTTTGAGTACTGGGAAACAGCAGAGTCCAGAGTCTTCCTCCTAACAGTAAGAGAACAAAGAAGGAAAATATGGATTCTGTGCTGAAATAGCTAGGTGATTTAGTGATGCAGATGCAAATAAGACTGAGGCTTTTGAATCTGGAGACAGAGTTCTGGGAGAACAATTATTGCTGGTAGTGGAAAAGGGCTAAGTCAGTGACTTTGAGAAAAGTCTTGATCCACAGGAGTTCATGGGACCCAATGGAAGACATAGTAAGAATGCTGAAGGAGCTGCTGAGGTCATTGTGAGGCTCTCATCTTTGAAAGGTCACGGAGATCATGGAAGGTTCATGATGTCTGGGGAAAGGCAGATGCTAGATCCCTTTTCAAAAGGGGCAAGAAGGCTTTGTCAGGGGACTATTGGCTGTTCAGCTTCACTTTTAATTGTCGCCACCTTCCAGAGCACCCCTGTGTCCCCATTGGGGCATTGTGGCCTAGGAGGTTAGACTGCTTCATGGCCAGACAAAACTCAAAAGGCAGCAGCCACCAAGATGATCAAGGGCCCTGTGAGGAAAGACTGAGGGAGCTGGAGGAGGGACAGACTGAGGAGCACCTTGCAGCAGCCTGTCACTGTCTGCAAGGACGCTGCCCATGAGATATCTGCTAGTCTGCTCTTTGCAGTGGAGCAAGGCAGAACGATGGGAGACAGCCAGCCTAGATTAAAATATAAGAGGTTTAGACTTGGTATTAGGAAAACCTTTTATTCCCCAGTGCATAAGGATGTAAAAGAGGTTGTGCAGTCTCTATCTTTAGAGGTTTTTACGGCCCAGCAACTCCTTCTTCTATAAGAAAAGGGAATGTTAGCACACCAAAATGCCTGTTGTGATTATTCATAATTTATTCATACTAAAATCAAATGAGATGTTTCCAGACCACTTGATAATTCTGTATAGCTCAAAAAATGCACTAAAATTAATGATATAAATTTATGATTTATTTTTTAGTTAAAAAAAAGTTTAAGGTAGCTGAATTTTTCTGGTTTTCCATGCTCATGAAAAAAAAAAGTTCAAAAATTCTTAAAATATCGTGGAAGATCTCTTGGTCCAAGGGGAGTGTGATATTTCTGTTTTAGGGATTGTTTCTGTTCTCTGTGTATATATATCATGAAAGCTATAATTTGGGGTCATTAATGAGAAACTCAACTTTATTGATGGTGTCAAATGTCTCCATATGTTTTTTACTTGTTCCTTTAAACTTTCTTTAAAACTATGAAAAAACCTGCAGACATTAGGGGCGGGGGCATTGTAAAAGATGTTTTGGAAAGGGCCAAACCACAAATACTGCAGGTAACCTCAGTTTGGAAAGTGACTTCCTGACTTTTTGAAGCTGACACTGACATGATGAAGCCAATGAGTTTCCTTCCATACAACATACATGTGAGCATGAAATTTAAGATCAAACTCCGATGTTACTTATTGTAGAATAACTACACTAACACAGAAGTCAGTTTGGAATATAGTGACAGGGTGACCAAATCCAGCAGTGCAGTGATGCTAATCCTGACAGGCATGACCTGCCTCTGTCTCCACGACCAGGTGGTCTGTGCTGATGGGGTGGGACTGTCTCCCTCCTGTACAAGGAGGTTGTTTTCTTTCCCTGCAAGTCTGACAATCATCTAATTCAAGACATTTATACTGTACCAGAACAGACCTTACCCACTGCCTAATATTTCTGCGTCCTTAACATGAGGAGCTACCAAATATCTCACAGCATGTACTGGGCTTCAAAGAAGCTGTAATTTAATTTCGGGTTTTTCAACACATTTTTACCCCTTCCTGTATTCATGTTTTCTGATTATTTATTATATTATTTTAGCTAGATATTTCTAGATAAATATTGCTAGATGAATACATTGCTAGATAAGTATGAGTGAGATGCAATTTTCAGGAGACAGAGCTTTGGAGTTATGAACATCTCCAGGACAGCTTGCTATGAAGTTCCTTTTGGACTTTAACAAACCAATTTGTTGTTATACTTTTTTCCCTCAAAAACACTATGGGAACCGAGTGTTGTTGCTAAACCCTGATTTTTATCTTGAATCAGGGAAAACAGTTGGATTTTATCATGGAGTTATTGTATTGTAATTCCACAATTACAGAGCATTAGTATGCACATAGCAGTATGCAAAGACTTTGCAAGCATAAAATATTCAACATTTGCAAAAAAAACTTTTTATAAATTTAGATACTAATTGGCCAGATATGTTCATGAAAACTAAATAGTGGCAGCAGCCTGCTATGTTTCTGATGAATCTCATTAATTAATATGTTGAGAGATTCTTTTATTCTTTTAATTTGTAGAAGATAGAATGACAGTCTCCTTCCTCTGCCAGAGGAAATGTGGCAAGCATGATCTGTTCTAAGAGTTGTTGAGTTGCTCAGGCACTTTTGCCATACATTTGTTTAGGGACCTGTGTGACCACTTGGGTACGGAATTAGGTGCTTTTGTCATCTATCCACATTTTGAATTATGTTTTCCCCTTTTCACTTGTATGTAAAACAGCACGGAGATTTTCTGTTTGATAGTTTGCCAAGTTTCTCATGTTCTTACTCTGAATAAGTCTCAGAGGAAATATCTCCTCCCTATAGTCATTTTTTAAAACATAAAACTTAAATGTACTAGGAAATAAAATGATGGTTTGAGAAATTGGCTGAAATTCAGTCTACAAACTAAATTACATGTTCTATTTAAGAACAAGAAACTCTCATTTTAATAAAACATGAGACACTGATTGTTCACAGGTCAAGACTTCCCAACATAGCTGCTAATGTTGGCATCAGTTGGGTATTGAAATCTGGCAGGATATTGGAGAGAAACCACCGCCAGTGTGAACCCTGAGAAAATGCTGAATGACACCACTGCTGACTCTGAGCTAACAAAAAGTCATCTAGTGGTTTGGCCCAAACTCAACTTCAGTAGTAAAAGAGAAATCTCTGTGGGGTTGCAACTACTGCACAGTTGAGTTGTCTTTTATATTTTTAGTTAGAGTAGAACAACTTTCTTGTGTTATCTGACACTGATCTAAACCTGCACTGATTTGTTGTGATTTTTTTAATCAATATTAAATGCATACATTTCAAATCTGTCAGATAGAAGAAGATAATATACCAAATGTGAAATACAAAGCTTATTTCTAATTCATTGTTTGCTGGAAAACAAACCAAGCCAAGTATTTTGGCCTTCTTTACATTCTGAAATTTCTCTTCTAGGGTTATAGGTGGGATTGTAACTCATTGTGAGTAAAAAGTATGAGAGTCAAGACAGATAATTTGAGAAGTAAAGGGCTCACCTTGAACCCTACAGCAGACTCTTCTGAGAGAAGAGAATGTATTTTCCCATGACAAGGTGGTTCTGAAGGATTGGCTGTTTAAATGAGAATACATCCCAGTGGAATAGTGTATTCTTAGGAATAGCATGTCATTGTTACACTTGATTGTAAATAACCTGCCAGAAAACACTTTCTCCGATAAGCACCATTCATAAAGGTGGATTGGGTTCAACTCAGTGTCTCAGTATTCATTGAATTAGGTTCCTGCATTTGATGGTCTTTTAAAAGCCCCATCTCCTTCACTGTTTTACTGCTGTATACACCATCAAACTGATTTTCTTATTTCATCTACCACAGACAGAAAAAGCATAACTTCATTTTCTTTTGGATAGTTTGCCAATTTCTTCTCCAGAGCAATAAATATTTTTCTCTACTCTGCTAAGAACAAGATGCTGCAAGTTCTTTTGAATGACTTAATTTTTGTATTTTTCGAGGCAGAGAGTGTGCTAAATGACAGTTAGGGACAACTTGAAAAAAATGATATTTAATTTTATTTTCAAACATGAACAGTGAAACCATCTTACACTGGGAGGGAAAAAAATTATTTTTTACAACTTCAATCTGTATTACTTAGCAAAGAAAGGCCGAAAGATGATTTCATAGGGTTGAAACAAATACTTCTGAGGGATCTATATAATTCATCTGAATAAACCATGACTTATTAAACTCTGCTTGGTAGAGGAAGAGGTACCCGATTGCAGGAGTAAAGGTGTTGGAGACAAGGAGTGGCAGCACCACAGATATGAAGAATACAGTGGAGCACCAATACGAGAAGAGAACAGCACAAGGGTAGGTGTGCAAGCAAATGAGAGTGGAGCACAGGCAATGAGGAGGAGCAGAGCTATCAAAAAATTCACTTGAGAAAAGCACAAGTAGTAAAATAGTACATCAGAACAGCCCTGTCTCATGCCATAATCCAATGTTCTGTTAATAAAATCAGTCTTCTCAGATTCTTGTTCTGCTGACAACATTCCTATCAATCACATTTGGTATTAAGATATTTTTAATTTTAAAGAACAGCAAAGGAATTCCTAGCTAATGTACCTTATTAGGAAAAATACAGAAACCTCATTTCAAATATACTGATAAGTACTTTCCTTCAGTTATAGTTTTGTGAGGGGGAAAAGGTGGGAACATTTAACATGTTTTAGGTACCCACCGCCTGATACTTGCCCCTTTCCTACTGTCAGGATGACTTACATGTGAATAGGATGTAAAAATGGAGAGGAAAAACCTAAACATAATTTGATTTTTAGTTACTAGGGACTTCGGTGGGATGTTGTTTTCCTAACCAATGCACATGATATGTATGAATGCAAAATTATGTATAGTGGTATCTAACCTCATACACTGAAAAAGTATCTGTTGCTTAATAGCACAACTGATATTTCAGTTTTGAATGTTCATCAGCTGCGTGTAAATTAGTATACTATCTCTGTGTTCTGGAAGATAGGAGATACAGATTATGGTGGGTTTGATTTGGGGGTTTTTAGCGCAATGTATAGACTATTCCATCGTTGTTAAAGGAAGCAATTAGAAATATTATTCCTACCAGCTCTAAAGATTCTTAATATTTGCAATTATTCTTATTTTCCGGAGGTTAATATTTGCAATTATTCTTATTTTCCGGAGGTTATATTACACTATCTCCATGTTTATCTGCTCAGTGAAACAAGTTCTCTTAAAACCATCTGCAGTAATACAACAGCTTTCTTCGGTATTTGTCCCACTGAAACCTCCCAGCTCTTCAGTTAGCTTGCTATTGTGTTACTCATGGCAGAAGTATCAGAAATATGAAACTTCCATGCAAACACTATTATTTATACCAACACCAGCCTTGAGATGTAATTTAGATACATATTCTTCCCAAATGTCAAGCCAACAAATGCCTGTTTTATGAGGGCAGCTGTATTTTTAAGTCCAAACCAAAACCCAGTGTCTAGGTCAATTGGCTCCCTCCATCCCAAACCTTTCTGGGAGGTCCTGTGTAACCCCTGGGTAAGTGCAGCACCATATGCCCTTCCCAGAGCCGAGTGCTGAAAACAGAGATTTAGCAGGCTGTATAACAGTGCCACCAGGTGATAGCATAAAATGTAGGGTTTGCTGCTACAGGAATTCAGTTCAACAATTATTTGCAGATCAGCTCTGTTGCAGAGCGTCATGTTCCTCCCGAGGCTAGTGTTTGTAAATCTTCAGACATAACTAACATGTTTCTGCTGTAAGTTCCAGCATAAACACAGTGCTTATGCCGGGGGCTTTTACTGCTTTTTTGGGGGGGCTGGGGGGGAGGCATGAGGAGGGGAGGAACAGATTGTTTTTGGGGTTCTTTGCAATTTTTGTGGGTTTCAGGGAGGCATGTTTTGGTTATGGCAGAAGGATCCATCTCTCTGAACTTGTCTACTTCTAATATAGCACAGATGAGAGAAGAATCAGGACAATGTCCTAACAAATATCAGTCTAATGTTATTTTTGTGACACCCCAAGGCATGCAGGATAATTGTATTAATTGATATGATGCCAGTTTGGATCTAGGTTATTCATAGAATCACAGAATGCTAAGGGTTGAAAGGGACCTCAAAGATCATCTAGTCCCAACTGCCACCTCCCACTACACCAGGTTGCTCAAGACCTTATCCAACCCCAACACTGCCAGGGATGAGGCATCCACAACCTCCCTGGGCATGCTGTTCCAGTTCTTCACCACCCTCACAGCAAATAATTTTTTCCTAACATCTGAATTTCTCCTCCTTCCATTTGTATCTGTTACTCCTTGTCCTATCACTACAGTTCCTGATAAAGAGTCCCTCTCCAGCTCCTCTGTACACCTCCTTCACATACTGGAAGTTTTCTGTGAGCTCTCCATGCAACCTTCTCTTCTCCAGGTTAAACAGCCCCAGCTTTCTCAGCTGGTCATCTTCGTGGCCCAGCTTGCTCCAACAGTTCCATGTCCCTCTTATGTTGGGGATTATGTAAGCATTACTCCAGATGGGGTCTCACCAGAGCAGAGTAGGGGGGCAGAATCACCTCCTTTGACCTGCTGGCCATGCTCTTTTTGATGCATCCCAGGATTTTGTTGGCTTTCTGGGCTATGAGGGCATATTGCTGGCTGACTCATGTCGATGTTTTCATCAACCATCACCCCCAAGTCTATCTCCACAGGGCTGCTCTCAATCACTTCTCTGCCCAGCCTGTGGGTATGCCTGGGACTGCGATTGCCACGACCCTGGTGTAGGACCTTGCACTTCACTTTGTTGAACTTCATGAGGTTTGCACAGCCTCACCTCTCAAGCCTGTTTAGGTCCCTCTGGATGGCATCCCTTCCCTCCAGCGTGCTGACCACACCACACAGCTTGGTATCACCAACAGACTTGCTGAGGGTGCACTCAATCCCTCTGTCCATGCTGCCCACAAATATGCTGAACAGTTCAGCATCAATTAATGCTACTTGAAGGCAAATTTGATTTATTTGTGACACCTGTGGTGATCCTGCTGGAGTGATTTATGTAGAAAAGTACCTAGGAATGTAATTCCATCCTGGTGGGGAAATTAATATTAATAAAAGAAGGTATTTGCAACTCTGAGGAGTTTTGTAGCCAACTAGTGTCAGTTGTTTGTTAACATTGTAGATGTATTAGCATAATAAACCTGTTGACGTGCAGTCTACCATGATAGCAAGAGGAAATTGAACAGAGTCCCTTACACTGTATTCAAGAAGCACTGATCAAAGTAATACAGAGTGATTAAGGATTTTAAATAATTTCTTCTTTAGCTGAATTCATGTTTGTTAATTAGAAAAGGGTCTTGAGTTAAAGTGTAATTGAATTTCATTGCTTGAAGCAAGCTGCCCCCAAACCATATCACACTCAGGGAAATGCTTTAAGTTGCTATGTTAATGTGTTAATGGATGGCGGGGGAACCAATGCTTTCAGTTTAACACTTGTATTCCCTCTACCTGAGCTTGATGTTTGCTGGGGTGTAAGGATATATAAGAAACAGAGGACAAGTCTTCCCACTCTTGAAAGTTAAATTTCTTGTTCAGGTGAGGGAAGGAAAGATGATGTTTGCCTGATGCAAGGAGGTTCAAGCAATTTGCCACCACCTTTCCAAGCAGAACCCCACCAAAAAAGGCTGTTGAAATCAAAGAGATGAATTAATTTCTTCAGAAATCAAGAGTCTTTCTTCCAGTTCTGTAATGCTCTAAATTTTGCATTGAAATATATACAATTTCCTGTTCAAGTGAACTGAACTACTCCCATGGAATGCAAAATCAGTCACTGTGACCATGGGTTAAAACAAATGGGTAGGTTTACTCTGTTGTATGAATGCTTATCTCCTTTGTTTTCATATGCTGATAGTACCAGCAGGTAAATTAGTTTCTTTGCAAGGCAGATTATTTGCTCTGCTGTCTTGTAACATTCCTTGTTCCTGATTCCAGCTCATATTTCTGGTTACTGCCTGTGAACAGCTCTACAGATATGTGAGGGCAGGCTGTCCTAACCAGACAAGTAAAATTTCCTGGTGAATGGCAGTACTGGCAGCTGGTAGTTAGCACCAACTGGAAATCCTAGCAGAAGTCACCGGAGTTGGAAGAAACCTCAACAGATTCAGGGGTCACTGACATGCTCTGATACAGATCACATTAGTCTCTTCATAATAAATTATGTATTAAACCAGTCAAGTTATTAGTGTTTCTTAATGGCTAGTGATTTAAGAGTTTTTCAAATGCAGCAGATATTTATATGCTACCATCATTCACAAGGAGAAGTTAATGCATTGCTCATCCCACAGGGAAATTAGCTGTTACCCAGTTAACCACTTCACAGCATCAATGCCTACAAATCTGATTATCAAATTAGATTAAATGCCTTTCATTTAGCCCTGTAGAATTTATGAATGCCTAAAAAAACAACAAGTAAGCTTCACAAAACTTGAGGGCAGATGCAAAAATGTGTAACTTTTTATGTACAATACAAATATAATTTACACTACTATGTTCAGAGGGGAGTCCCAGGCAAAGGTATAAATCTGCACAAGCTGTCAGTGTTCATAAAGTTTACTCTGAGTTTGCTTCATCAAAGCTTTAAGCAGAATCTGACCCATCATTTCTGCACAACATTATTCAGGAGGCTGTATAAAGTAAGGGAGAAATTGGCTTCACCTGCATAAAGGTGGTGTGTTAGGAATTACTGTGATTCAAACACAAGTATGGAATTATGTTGGCAGCAGGAACAGTCTGGCAGCTTCTTACCTTCCAGGCAGGACATGTGTGTGCATGGTGCACTGCCCAAGCAGAGGGGTGTGTGGGAGAAAAGTTGGTTGTTTGCTCCCCCACTTCTTGTCACAACAGACTTGCACCAAAAGTGGAACTGTAAATTAGCCCCACTGAGTTCACAGCTTCAATCCAAGAACCAGAATTCCTTTTACAACTTGAATAATTTGCTAACTTCATTGGAAATGTTTGATTCTGCTTGCTCTAGTTATTTACCACTGTGGTGCCCAAATGGCGTCCACATCTGCTTTTGTACCCTACAAATTATGATGATTATTACTAAACAGGTGCTTTTTAATAGTTATTTACTTTGTTTGTTGTTTTTTTCGTTGAAACAGCTGAATGACACTCAGGAAAGAATTGAAGGATTGAAGGATTGAAGCTAACTAGGGAAGGAGCCTTTTGTGCTGTTTGCAGAGCTAAAATGTGGCCTTCTTGGAGACCACTGACCTCTTTTCAAACAAAAACATGCAGTGAGAACACCATGGAGGAACTTCTAATAACTTTGTGAATGAGGATCTGATCACTGAAATAAAACTTCTTCAGGCACAAAAAGGAGGGGAAATTATATTCTGGTTGGTGTGTAAAGTAATCATCAGCAGCAAAGGAAATAAACCTCTTTGCTCCAGGTCTGTCTAGCACACGGTTGTGCAGCTGTTGCAATTTCACAGCCATCCACCCCAAACCATCTGTAGACATCTGTCCTGTGCCGATGTGTAATCAAATCAAAGAGTTTTTAACTTCTGCTGTGACATTAATGTGGCAGAAAAATACTTTTTCAATATATAAATGTAGTTCTTCTGTTAAAGCTACTGCTCTAGACTGTCAGTATGAAAGCAAACTTGTGAGACATGAGCTCTGTGTCTATCATGTAAATAAATGATGTGCTCATAGCACTGAACACAAATAGTTTGCGTTTGTATTTATCTAGACAAGAGATGTAAATGTGGAAAAGTGGCTCATTTAAAAAATCAGAAATACTTCTGTATGTTCTGTTCTCAAACCTCAGAAAATTTTGATTAAGAGCAACTTTTCTCTCCAAACATTTTACTAATGAGCACATAATGAATTAACCACTTCCCTCATCATGTCAAGTTTTTCAAATATTGGGCAGTTACTGAAATTTGATCGTGAGGACACCCCAACATTGTTAAAGCACATTATTTTTATTTTTTTGAGTTAAAAATTTTGACTGATTCCAGCTAATTATAAGACTACTGTATTAAGCAGTGACAGTACCTGTAATGAACACAGTGTCTTCCCAGTACCTATCTCATTTAGTAGTTTATGAGTAATATAAAGTAGTCAAACTCTTAATTACTCCGACATCTGAGAGCCCCATTGGTGAACCTCCAGTGCTTGGTGCATTGCAAACAGGACCAGAGACCTACCTAGTCCCTGCTTCAGCCTCTCAGATTTCCAGTCTGAAAGGCTGCTGAGGAAGGCATGGAGATAAACAGTACAGAGGAAAGGGTGAGTCTGTCAAGGACTTGAGCTGGCCCTGTGGGAGCAAGAACCAGCCCAGGAGGCTGGTCTGAAGACACCTGTCCCACCTGTAGATACCTGGGTTTGTGTATAAAGTGATAAACTGAGCCAAGGGGATCCAGACATAGATGTTAAAGTGTAAATGGAGCCTTTGCAGAACTGTGTCTCTTCTGCTCCCACATCAGCCTTTGCCTCTCTGCACAAAGCTTTGCTGCAGCAGATGAACTTACCAAATCTGCCTACCTGTGAGGCAAGCAGCAAACACAGCTCTTTTTTTTTTTTCTGTAGCAAGCTGAATAAGATCTTTAGTTGGTCTATGAGCCATGAGACAAGTTTTACCTAATGTTTTTGATGTCCTGAAGTTGTAGATGTTCATGATTTCTTACAGTTTGTTTATTATTTATCTTATGCATTTGTACTTCATGGAAGGGTATTTAAAGAATTTGCTGTTAGTGTTTTATGTTTTATACAGCAGTTTATGTTTTATATGAGGTGATCTTATTGGTGTAGCCAAAGGAATAAATATGGAAAGTGTTCCAAGTCTGTCCTTCTTTGTGAAAAGACAAACAGCAACTTACCTTACAATCTCATATAGTATAACCATGCATGCTCTCAAGATAAACTCTCTCCTTTCTAAATATTAAAGCTGCAGGACCTATGTAATTTGCGCGTGTGTGTGTGTGTAATAATAACTCAGTGTTATAATACTTTGAATTTACTGAAGTACTTATTCTTGAGAGGTCAAAGGCTTTTCAGTGATTCTGTAGAGAATATAAGCAGCTTCCCAAATGAACACTGAATGTTATGTTTTTAAATAAAATTAAAAAAAAAAAAAAAAGAAAGATACTTAAACTGATAGGAAAAGTAATATTACACATTTAAGCTAATATTCTGCAATTATGCTAGTAAGAGCTCATTGAATTAACAGGAGGAATCAAGCTTTTCCATTCTGGTCACTAGCCTAGAACTAATTTAGGCTGGTGGCTCTGAGTAGGATCTGTGCCTCTGAAATAAACTGGTGACATGGGAATGGTTTCTACCAGTCAAGTGTGTCTTAAAAGACTATACCAATTAATACTAATGGGCTGCTGTAGTAGCAGCCATGGTACCAAGACTGAAAGGTGGAGAAACATAAAGTAAACATCAGTCTCTCACCTGTGAAGTGGAACCTCCAGAGAAGCGTTTAACCTAATTGGTAGGAGGGCACTGAGCATATGCTCAGGATGTGGCGGTGCAGTCTGTCTGTCAAGTTAATAAAGCAGTAATAAAGCAGGGTCTCCCATCTGCAGTGGTCCAGGCTAATATACCATCACTGCCTTTACATTCAATTGCAACTCATGGAGAACAGCTACAAAACCAGCTGTGTGTGGCGCAAGGAAGCATTTTGGTTACTCATGCCAGCCAACCCTACAGCTCAATCTGAAGGTTGCCTAACCTATGCTTGTACCTTGGGGGGCTGTCAGGCACAATGACACTGGCCCAAACTTGTACTATATAAGCACCTTGGAAGGAGGCCAAAAGTCAACACAATATGCCTTTTTGTTTCCCTTTCCTAAATATTCAGTTACTGTATGGTTAAAGACAAAGTAGTTATGAGTTTATGACTGTATGATATGTTAATTTAGAAGAGATACTTCGTTTAAAACGTATATAGGGATCACGGACGAACTGCTTCCACCTTCAGACTGGTTATATGAGGGAGAAAGTTACTGAGGACTTTGCTTTCGTTTTTGTCCCAGAACCATCCTACTTGGACGAAGCTGAAACAAGACCCATACGGGCTTGTACAGAGCATGCTGCTGGCACTCACAGAGCAGAGAGAGCGAGCTCTGCCTCAAAGCCCTTACAGCAGTCACTCCCAGAGGATGGGGCATGTGCATGTTCCCTAGATAAAGTGACTTCTCAGCACCCACCATACCTTGCTGTAGCTTTATTCTGCCCTCGGGGCACACAGCTGGGCCTTCAGGGTTCAGATACATATTTAAATGGCTACACGGTCTGCAGATGCAACAGACTGGAAATCT
Organism: Ptilonorhynchus violaceus; assembly: GCA_013397565.1. Lineage (NCBI taxonomy): Eukaryota > Metazoa > Chordata > Aves > Passeriformes > Ptilonorhynchidae > Ptilonorhynchus > Ptilonorhynchus violaceus. The sequence continues at coordinate 964,031 of VZRJ01011410.1, read as the reverse complement.
GTGTGATACAAAATGAGTAGAAATGAGGTGAGGAGGGATCTGCAATCTCTAAGCATACAAAACAAGATGAATAATGGAAGAATGATTTAAAATAAAAGAAAATGTTAGCTATGTATGTCTTTGCAGAAACCGCAAAGATTCTAAGTCGCTGCGAAAGTGCACAGAGCTCTGTCACACTGAAAATATTTTTAACTTTTAAAAATAGCACACAAACGTCTCAGGGATTTGTTTGGTGGGGGGTTTTTTTTGTTTGGTTCGTTTGTTTTGGTTTTTTTTGGTGAGTGATTCCTTGGTGGATATTTTAGTCCTACTTTTCTCTTTTAGTTTTGTGTTCCAAATGAGATCATTCCTGTTAGCCTATGGAGTTCATGTAGGACAGGCAATTGCAGTAGTGAACTGTGGAAACAACTTGCGTGGTGACTGATTCTTCCTGGAATAGCATTTTAAAGGGCACAATGTGCTCAGCAAGCTTACTTCTTGACATATGATGTGGATAACTTTCTCAGACATAGGTCAGGCACAAATCCTGCTATTTGACATGGCACAGCCCCCAAACAGCATTAAAGTCATGCCTGCAAATACAAGGGAGCCAATTTGCTAACAAAAATTGCTAAGGACATCTATCAACTAGATTGAATTAATCAGATCATTGCCAGAGTAGTAGAGAATATAATTGTTCCTTGATGAGAGTTCTGGGCCTCCAGTTACACAACCAAAATGGCACTTTTCCACAAAGATGTCTTCAGATGGCATTTGCACGCCTACATCCCTAGCACTGCCTGGTTTCACTCATTTCTTAGCAGGGCTGCATGAATTGTGTGTCAAGCATAGATTTGGCAGTTCCAGTATGTTTTCGTGAGAGTTTATAAATACAGTGTTGTGCCTAAAATACAGTGTTGTGACAGAGCTTTTCTTTTGCTAAGTAAGTTTGTTTTACCATGTTAATCATTCAATTTTATATGAGATGTTCACTGTATAATAATTCTGAGGAAGCAATCATACTACAGTGTATTTTAAATGAATCTATGCCTTAGGCTTCTAGAAGTATAGTAAATAACTTCTCATTACCTCTTGTCTTTTAAAATCTGTATACAATAGTAGCACTTTAAAATAGAACTTCAGTTACTGGTTATATTTCTATGGGTTTAGAATATCATCGTTTCACTATGTAGAACTAGAACTTGGGGGTTAATTTTTGACAGAGGAAGACAGAAAATCAGGAAAAAACATGAGTTCATTTGAGTTTTCCCTTTTTTTCTTGTTGTGTGGGTTTTTTATTGCTTATTGATATGTCTTCTCTTGCATTTATAAACTTGGTTGATTTTGAGCTTTCAGAGGACTGGTGAGTATTTTAAAGTAAGTGTAGGATTTTCTTTAAGAAATAATATTGGTAAGAGTAACAGGCTCTGAAAGAACAAGGGAAAAAAATAACTTGACCCCAAAAAACCCCATATAACCTGTTTAGTCTCTCTGGTTGAAAAAATAGCCTGCTTTTATCTCCCAGGGTGCTGGGAGCGGGAAGAGAGAGGCCTGAGACTATTGGATAAGGAAAGGCCTGCATGTGACCTATGATGCAAAGGCATGAGAGCAGCACTGAATGGAGCTGCTTAGGTTGCAGCAGGATCTGCCTGCCATCCATGTCAAGGACAGCCTGGCTCTTGCCGAGCTGTTTTGCAACTCTTTACTTTACTTTTCTGTGCTCCTGTTCCTGGAAGACTTAATTAGCTGGAACAGAGATGCACTCGGCTGTCTCTGACCCAGCTGAGAAAGGGCTGACAAAGCCATGCATGCTGAGAAAATTGGTGCAAAACAGGGATTCTGGAAGGTCTTAGCAGTGCAAAGAAAATCCCATTGGATTTAACAGACTGCAGAGCCATTTGTACGCCCATGTTACTCAGTGCCTGGTGTGCTCGTGAGCAGCCTTGGTTGTGCAGGATGGTTGCCCTGGGTAACTCAAGCGGTCAGGTTGTCCACAGATCCTGGAAGCAACAGAAGTATCATTGCCCTTGAGTTAACAAGCTGTGCTGGCTCGTCTGTGAATTTTTTTCGGGCAATTTCAGATACAGTGGAAGCTAATGGATATGCTGACTTCTCCCCGGAAAAATGGAGAACGAATTAAAGATTTTTTTTTTTTTTCAGATAAGATAGATGGGGATATTATAAGTATCGCCTGACTTAGGTTTTATCATGTGCAGGATTGCCTTGGGCAGTAGCTTCTATTGTCTCGTTATCTCAGTCCACTGAAGTATTCAGCTGCGGCTTTCCTGTAGCCTGAATGAGGGCTGTTAGCACACCCATTCGGCTTATGGACTGCCATTGCCTAGAGACAAGACCTAATGTTGTGTAGAGATCAAAGCCTTGATTGATGGCAGTCATGGACACCATCTCTCTTTAAGATATCTTCATGTCCACACGGTCTATCCAGACCAGCAGGTTCAGTATCTTTTCAGTTAACCTGTGTCATCCTGCATCTGTGTCACCCCTGGGCTGGGGAGAGAGCTGAACTGATTCCTGAGCAATACTGAGTTTGTGGCTCCTTTTGACTGTCATCTGGAACTCCCCAACAATATAAGTGTCACTCATTCAGGTTCTGTCCTTTCCCTGGTACCAGGATGCTTTGTAGTCAAACTCTGTTGCCATGCTTCAGATGAATTGGTGTCTATGGGCCTGGAAATGATTGAGAGGTTCTGCACTCCTTCTTTGAAGTGTTTTATAAGTGAAATAAAGGGCTTCCCATTTATATAGTTAAAGTGCGTGGAGTAAAAATTATTGCAGCAACACTGAGGGCTTCCTGTTTGTATAAAGTTCATGGATTAAGAATTATTGCAGTACCACTGGCTGGATGTAGTACCCATGTGCCAGGACTAGGTGAATGCTGCACTAGTATTGTGACACCTATTATCACAAAAAGTTTGTTTACAATTGAACACTATTCCTTAATGAGAGTTGCTTATTACTTATTTAAGGATGGAAGTGTTGTGTGTTATCTTTTCTGTTCGTACCTTGTTTTCTACATTATTACAAAAGGTTAATTACAAAGATACCTTCATTACTGCAGTGTGATGAAAGCTCATCTTAGCCTTCCTGAACTTAGGGGTATGGCTTGTAGTATTAGTAGGTGTGGTTCAGGTGTGGTAAGGGATATGGAAAAAAATCCCCAAGTTTTGAGGTAGGCATAAACAAAACTAATGACAGGAGAAGCAAAGAAAAAAAAGTGGAAGAGATGAATAGGAAACTGAGTAGACCTCATAGTCCAGGGGGCAAGAACGCCTGGGGTAAACTAAGACTACATAACTTACTGTTAAAACAGGCATATATATATAATATATTCCTTAGATTTTTTTTGTATTCTTAACCAAATAAGAACATAACTTTTTGTGTGTGTGTTTAAATACACAAACTCGTGTTTTAAAAGTCCTATCTGTAAGGTCAAAGTCATAAAGACTTATTTATACTAATTAAATATGCAGATTGTACCAGGGTTTACATGAATCCATGATGCATCTGAAGGTGTTGAGGAGTTGGCCAGTTGTAAGACCTCTCTCTGTCTCTTTGGAAGATCATGCAGATCAGGGAGATTCCTGGGGACTGGAAATAAACAAATGCACCCCCATAATTAGGAAGGAGGATCTAGACCAGTCAGGTTCACCTCAGTGGAAGTGGAAGCCACATGCAGGCCCACAAATGCTAAGGAACTTTTAAATTTTAAAATACACCAGAACTGCTCTCTTTCTTTCTAGGGTCAACTTTGCCATTATTCAGGCAAGAGATACAAGCACTGTATATTACCAGAGCCTTCAGACCAGATTTAAGGGGGATTTTAGATGCACAGACATCATGTTAGACCTCTGCAAAGGAGTGAATAGTTTCTGTTCTCTTCAGAGGTCCAGGTTGAAATCCTGAACCCAGTAAAATGGATAGAAAAATTCTGTTGATTTCAGGAAATTAGGATTTCAACTTTAGAGTTTCATCTTGTGCCTATCAAAGTGAATGAGTAATGCCATTGATTAGGATGAGATCAAGAATGAGTCACAAACCCTCTGTAGTCACTAATGGCAAAATATAGATGACATGCTTTTAGGACCTTCTAGGATCTTTTTCACGCAAACTTCAAAGAAGTAATGAGAAATGTCTAGATAAATAACCTTGGTAACATCTGAAGAGAAGAATTTTCTGTCTTCATGAAAGTCTGTGACAGAGAACAAATATTTATTACTAAGCAGAATGTATATTTTGGGGGGCTGTTTGTTGCATTCTTTTGTTATTTTTTTTGTGTTCTTTTTTCTTTTATTTTTAATGAGGCAGCGGCTGTTTACTGAAGACTGATTAGAAGAAATTTGTCAGCATTTTGGATTTGTTCCTTTAATGATTCAGGAGATAAGCCTGCTTTGTTCTTTCTCTTTTCCTCTCTCTCTTTAATGAAGTGTTTCTTAATAACTACTAATTGAAATCTTCTGCACCTGTATTTGATGACAGTCAATTTGGGACAGAAAGCCCTTCTTACTGGATCTGTTTCTGTCACAATCCATCTCACAAACAGTTTGACCAAAAGAGTATGTTTAGATCCAAAGTGCGTCTTTGCACATCGAGGCACATGTGTGTAGCAGATTAGACCAGGATGAAGGGGCCATTCCTGACACCCAGGAGGCTCTTGACACTGAGCCCTGGGTGATTGTAACCTCAGGAGGTCTCCTGTACTGCTGTCTTCAGGGGTCTGAAAGTCACTGCTCCAGAAGCCAAGACACTGCTGACCTGAGACCTTTTGCTGAGGTGCAGGAAGGTCTTTATATGACCATACCAGTGCTTTGAGTTAACTCACTGTATTTGCAATGATGCTGGAATAATGTATTTCTGTAGGGAGAAATGAACATACAATTTGCAGGAAAAAAAAGGGAGGGACTGGGTCTTGTTTTCTTGTCCAATTCATGTGTCTGGGTTTGCTTACAGTTAGTGGTCAGAGAAATAACATATTTCATATGGAAAAAAGATCTCTAGCCCTGATTTCATGAGCTGAACCAGTTCTTGGATTTGGAGTGTTTACCTGTTATAGATCCTATTTTTTTATTATTTCTGATTTGCATGCAGGAGTAAGTCGGGTTGTATCAGAGGAATTTGGTTCAATGAAGCAACTGAGCTTTCACTGTGTTTGTTATACTCGGATGCTGATCACCCTGAAATTTTAATACAAGAAGCGGAGAGGGCATACCTGTGACAACCCATTTACATGAATGCACATAAAGTTTTCCCCCACATTTTGTGCTGCAAGACCTGATGCACTGTCAGGGAGAACACAGGGATTTTTCCCCTGAGGTCACTGTTTGGATGAAAGGTGAGAGGAGTCTGCACTTCACTTTGTACTTCGAGTCAAACCTGTTCCATTGAAACACATGAAAATTAGCAGCAAGGGAGCTTGAGTACCTGATGTGGGACTACCCCTGCTTCCTCCCAGATGGTGGCTTTCTAGGAGCAGCTTCTTGGCTAGGAATCACTGCTGTTGATTATTTTCCATCACTCAGGTCTTTCATATAAAAAAGGTAGAAAACAAGGGAAATGATTTCTTTTTAATTATGGAACTTTGTTTTCCTGATGGGTTAGTACTATTAGAGAGCTGGCTTAGTGCAGATTTCAGTATTTTCATTGGCTGCAGCAGCAAAATAAAACTCTATTTTTCTCCCTGCATAATGCAAGACTTAATTTCAGGGCAAATAAAATTGGTTTACATTAAGTTGGAACTTTTATTAATACTAAACAAGTTATTGTGTAGTACTGATGTTGTCTACCTCCTCAGACTCCAGAGAGTAGATAGTTCTACAGGAAATCACCTGTACACGTAGTTGGCAATCAGGAGGAGTCCTAGCAGGTAGCGTATGTATCATCTCCATTTCTCAAATAATGTAGACATATCATGAAAGACTACCTCCATATCTCTTCAAAACCTCTTCTGCTTCAATGTTACCTTCTAGTTGGGTAGATTCCTTTTCTTCAGCAGCTCCAACCATAGATCTCATGACCCATTCCTCACCTTACATGTGTATTAAAACGCCCATATTTTCGATCACTGCTGTCTTCCTTTGGGGACTTCATGGTGGGGCAACTCCAGGAGGTGTGGCTGGGGATCCTCACAGCCTTGCTGGTGGCTCTGCATGCAGGCAACCTCTCTACTCAGTCACTGTTTCTTGCTGTGAGCATTCCCCATTTGAACCTTTTGCTTCCTCTTAGGTACAACCCGAAATACCAGCTGACAGGTGTCAGTGTTGTGGCTCTCCTGAGGCATAAGAAGGCACTTGGAGCAGGGTGACCCAGCAGGGATTCTGCTTAAGGGATGCTGGTTGCCATCCACTGTAGCTGTTCCCTGTTACGAGACACCAAGAGTGGCAGATTTCTGCCCATGTAGATGACACCAGCTCTTTTTACAATGAGTTTTTCCATTATCATTTTTTATTTGTTAATAATTGATGTTTGCCTAATTTAGATTAGGCTGTTTTGATTTCTCCTTTGTCCTAAATTGTTGTAGCAACAGCAGTAGTACTGACATGTACTGTGGTTAAACCCTGAAGGCACATGAATGCTGAATAAGAATAAGATTTTCCTTTCAGGGAAGGGTTTTCAGGGTTTGAACTCTCATAGCATGCTTCTTTCTCTTTTGTCCTGCCAGGTTATTCCTGATGCTACTTCTTGATTTGTCTGATGATTTTTAGTGTACTGCTTTGCAGTACTTCATTGGAAACATTGTTATTTTAGGAGAATCATGTCCCTCCACATTAGTCATTTAGAATGCATAGGAGAGACATATGTTTATGTGTGTGTATATATATACTGGTATTTATATTTTTAACTCTTATCTTCAAAATCCGTGCAGAAAAAAAACCCTAAAAATAATGTCTTGTGAAAGAGAATGAATCATTAGAAGAAATTACCACATTTTTCACTCTGGAAATGAACAGGTACATGAAGGCAAGACAATTTATCAGAAAAAGGGTGTGGATCATCCTATGAGGTACCTTCAGGTAAAATTGGTTCTGATCAAAAAAGAGGTGAACACTTAAGGATTCAATAAGATTCTTTGCAGAGAGACCTCAACAAATCAGAGGCCTGGGCAATCACCAACTGTGTGAAGTTCAACAAGGGAAAGTGACAGATTCTGCACCTGGGATGGGGCAACCTTTGGTTTACGGACAGACTGCGGAATGAAATGCTGGAAAGCAGTGCCACAGAAAGGGCCTTGGGGGTCCTGGTCAATGGAAAGCTGAGTATGAGTCAGCAGTGCCAGGAGGGCCAGCCATGTCCTGGGGGTCATCAGGCACAGCATCGCCAGCCAGGCAAGGGAGGGGATTGTCCCACTCTGCTCTGCACTGGGGCAGCCTCGCCTTGAATACTGTGTGCAGTTTTGGGCATTACAATATAAGAAAGACATTAAATTATTGGAGAGTGTCCAAAGGAGGGCAACAAAGATGGTGAAGGGCCTTGAGGGGAAACCATATAAGGAGCGGCTGAGGTCACTTGGTCTGTTCAGCCTGGAGGAGACTGAGGAGAGAGCTCATTGCAGTTACAACCTCCTCGTGAGGGGAGAGGAGGGGCGGGTACTGGTACTTCACTCTTGTGACCAGTAACAGGACTCATGGAAAAGGCATGAAGCTGAGTCAGGAAATGTTTAGGTTGGATATCAGGAAAAGTTTCTTCACCCAGAGGGTGGTTGGGCACTGGAACAGGCTCCCCAGGGAAGTGGTCACAGCCCCAAGCCTGACAGAGTTCAAGTGTTTGGACAATGCTCTGAGGCACATGGTGTGACTCTTGGGGCTGTCCTGTGCAGGACTAAGAGTTGGACTCAATGATCCTTGTAGGACTCTTTCAACTCAGGATATTCTATGATTCTATGTTTTCATTGTCATGTATCATTCTTCTAGATTTCTGTATGAATACATCTTTTCCAACCTCTACCCTTTGCTTCTGGTACTGTATAAGCTGGTAAATCCTAGTTAGGAATGAGTGTGTTCTGGTGTTGTCTGCTTGCCTTCAAAAGTCAAAGCAAGTCAGTGCTGAATTAAGGCACATGCATATGGCAAAAATTAGTTCAGATCAACTGTGCAAGAATCTGAGCATAATTCAGTACAAATTGGGCCGGTATACAAGTAGGTCACTCTGCAAGCGTCTCACTCCTCCCCTTGTCCTCCCTGAGGGCATCTTCATCTCAGCTACCTTGTAGCCATCCACTCCAATTCGTATCCCGCTGCCCTAAGCTGGTGGCTGGTCCCTTCCCTATGTCCAGGAGGAGGATGGGCCAGGAGGAGGGTGGCTCATCAGGAGGCCCCCAGTGCTTCAGTGTCAGCCCTTCATGCCTTGCCTGCAGCTGCTGGGCCACTGCTGGCAGCAAGCCGTGCTTACCAGGAAACTGCTGCACTGAAAAGGCTCATGGCTCACACAAATAAGAGGTTAGCTACATCATGCTGGACTCTCAGGAACGACCTTGTTTCCAAACGAAGAAAGAAGCAGGACAACACAATGTTTTGTGGTAGTTTTACACTGTAGAATGCAAAGTGGGGGGTTTTTAAAGATAATTTGATTTATTTTAACTCAAAAAGAAGAACTGTGTGAAATATTTCACAGATTTGCATGTCATTTATCATTGTGTCGTAAGTGGGCAGGAGAGCTGCACATTTCTCTTCTGTAAAATTGCAAGGCAGTGGCTGTCTTTAAAATCAAGGGCCTTTTTGGCTGATGGAAGATAATATTACATGTCTCATTAAAAAGTTGGACTATGCTTTATGGCTATTTTCAAGTATTACAGTCAAATTTAGTGTTCTGCAAAATGTGCCTGAACATATTTTATCCTTAAAAAACTGGGAAATCATTCAATATGCAAAAGCAGTTTGCAGCTTGTCCTGCCAAAGAGGCAGCAAGTCCGCTGACAACAATTGTAATGGTCTGTTAATAAAGATCAAGCAACATTGTGATGGATTTATTATTGTGGAATTTTTTGATTGCTAAAGAAAACAAGACATAAAAAAAATTTATTTTTACCTCGGTTCTCACAGAAAGGAACACTAACTTTGCTGTTAAGTGAAATCACTTATGAATTCCAAAACGTATATTCCTTCATGTGATTTTAAAAATGGATATGAAAGTTCTAATCCCTAAAAATAAAAACCCCAAGTAATTTAAATTTCTCATGTCAGAAAAATGCTTTTTTTATTTTTCTTTGAAATGTATAGTTAGATAAATGTCTCACTAACTTCTACAGGGATAATACAAAGTTAAGTCAGTTATTCTGGTTGCAGATCTGTGTATGTGCATTCACAACCTTATGTAAAGATGTTCTGGTGAATTTATTTAGGTTGCATGATTAAATAAAAGACGGAACTTCGCCCTCACTGTGAAAATAAAAACCTGTTTTCTGATTAGTAGTTCTCGAAAGTTTGTCAAAACTGTGAAGAAGGAATCGGTGGTGATTAATGAACTCATATTTTGTTCGCTCGTATCTGGTGCAGGAAGGTGTGGGCAGGACATGTACTGCCTGTGGCTAGAGCAACCAGAGCTATTGCATGATGCTTGTGGAAATTACTCAGCTGTAAAGAGAGGGAATGAATGTAACACATTCTTTTTGAGTGCATAATTTTCCATCTTTCCTCATTCATGACATTGTGACAGTGCAGACCATTACACTGCTTTAACTTTAGCTTCAGACCATGGCCCATATGCTTGGAGTTTGCTGCAGGCTGATGTGCTGGGATATTAAAACTCCACTGACTATAGAAGATTTTCTGAAATGTGAGCTCCACTAAAGGATATTGCATTTTCTGTGAATTTACTTTCCTTGAAGAGGTTGACTTTTATGGTTTCAGTTCCATAGGCACCTATATTTGGGGAAAACAGGCTCCTTTGCGCAGATCATGCAAACAGGAAATACATGTTTGTAATGGACGTAGTTTCTTAGTTTTTCAAACTTGTTATTTCCTATATGTATCAGACATGAAAACCAGATGACAAGAATGAAATTAAGAATATCAAACCATGAATAAATAGAGTATGTACCTGCAAAAGAAGTCCATTTAAATGTGCTAGATTGATTAGATCTGATATAATTGTCAATCAATACTTTCAAACCCCAAAGCATGTGATGTTTGCTGGAACACAGAGCAGACTTGCACAGCAAGACTATTCCCTCTTTTTTCGGTACCTATCTTTTAATTGACTTTGCTGGATATATCCTGCCTTTTTAAATAATGCTTTGTTTGAGATCAACGACTTCAATATACGTTAATGTGCCACAATTTAGTCTGAACTTTGGAAATACACATCACAAAAACCAAAGTTTCTATAAATCTCTCATTCAACCAGCCAGTCTCTTCTTCAGGCCATATGTTCTGAAGACCTGTTAGAGATCTCTTTTGAAGTGCCTTGAGCCTTCTTGGTGAATCTTGCAGTAAAGGAAACATTTTCTTGTTTTCAAGCCCACTTTATATGTGATTCCCTGTTCTGTATGTGATTCACCACCAATATCAAGATCAGCCTCTTGTCCTCTACAAAACGCCCACCTTTCCCCCAAAGAAACTGCATGCTTCTGGCAGCAATATTTGCTCCTGTGAGTAGCAATGGAGCCACCTAAAGAAAAGCCACACTGTATTTTTCCATCAGCCTTCAAATGAAGATTGAAGGGAGGGGATGAAAAGCCCTAAGAGGAACCCTCTGATGGGCCTCTCAGAGGCCCCCAACCCCTGCCTTGCCATGTATGTATGGCCAGTGCACAACATCGGTTCCAGCTCAAACCCAGGCTCTGCTAGGGCTGGCTTTTGAGATAGTCCAGTGCTAACTGAGGAAACTTTTATTTGTCTGTGCTGCATACAGTAAAAAACTACCTGAGCCAAAACTGACTCAAGGTGAAAAGTTTAGCCCATTTCATTCTTTCTCCAAGAACCCTCCTACACATGGAGGTTTGTGAGCCCTGAGGGAGCACAGTGTGGGTTATGGCACTTTGTGGGTCATTGCGTGACCTAAGGCACTCCCACGCAAGTTTTTTATCCCACGTTGCCAGTGGGCAGATGCAGAGTGCTGCAGAGGATCAGTAGTCCTGAGGTCTTAGTGACCTTATGCCTCTTAGCACTTTCTTCTAGCACTTTTGAGTGCACCCAAGCTTATGCATCCTGTGAATGCCCAGGGTCTGGCTGTGTGGGTAATTATGTAGACATGAAAGAGGTCAGAATGGGAAAGCTGGCAATAAGTTGGAGACAAACAAAATAGCAAAAGACAGTTTACAAAGCTAGACCAAATGCAAAGGACAGATACTCATAAATTAAATAATGTCATTGAGGTAGTTTTGTTGGTGTTGTTTGTTTTGTTTTGGCTTCTTTGCCTGAAGAATACTGGAGGAACAGAAAGGACCAGAGCAGCAGCTACTGTGCTTTAGCTGTTCCCAGGAAGGGGCTGACATTTTAGGGACATTCTCAGCCGTCGGACCTCAGACTAACAGTGTGGACTGGGGCTTTGATGAACCAGCCTTGGAACAGCAGAGATTCAACTGACTGTAGATGTGATTTAGACTTGAGCCCTATTTTTGCAGTGTCTAACCACACCTGATTTCTATAAAAGTAATTATGATAACTGTAGGTCACTTTGGGACTGCAGTGAACTGTTTCAGGAATAATTCTGGTATTTCAGAGTTTTATATGGAGATTTTATTTCCTATATAAATCTATGCAGCTGTGGGTTAAAAAAATAAAATAAATAAAAAGTGAGAAGTGGAAATCATTATTTCCAGAATACCATATATTACAAAAGATTAGCAAAACAGTTTAGTGCTCAAAATATTTTATTATTTTAATTAGAAACAGTCTGCTATGGGGAAAAAATATTAAAATATGAATATATATGATTGTATAATGTCACCATAAATTATTGTAATTTTCAGTTATAAGTGATACCTGAAATGTCAAAGATGATCTTGGCAAAAGGAGAAAATATTGAATGATTATTTGAGGTTTTTTATTACAAGCAGCAGTGTAAGTAACATTTCTCTTAAGTCTTTTTCCTCCTTTGCCACAAGGAAATGTTTATTTTGTTCCCTAAACAACTTGGATATACTTCATATATTTCATTATTTAGTTCCATTCCAGCATATGCAAATGTCCTTTAAAATTATTGTGATGTCTGTATACATTATATTTACTGGACATTTCCAGTCTAGGATCATCTGTGAGAGATTAGTCTTAGTCTTAGAATTATAGAACCATAAAATAGTTTGGGTTGGGAGAGGACCTTTAAAAGTCCAACCCCCTTAATCTAGGGGCATCCTGCAGCAGGTCTAAGTGTGAGCTTGGTGCTGTCTGTTAGAAAGAACTGTTTGCAATGACAGCATTATCAAATGTGAAACCTTAACTGTACGGAAGTATCAGCTTGAAACTTTTTTCCTCAATAAAACAGCAAGAGCAAGAAAAATAATTATATACGTTCAGGCAGGTCCAGTGTTCTAACATAAAGTTTCAACTAGAATTTTCTTTTTCTCATTCCTCTCCATGTCAAGGTAGTACATTTTCATTGAAGAATTATTCAATCTACATTCAAAGGATTAAAATATGTCTTAGGGTTTATTGAAATAGCTTGTTTCAAGAAACACTTTCGCAACCTACTGAATCACCAAGAATGATGATGTCAGTTTTGTAAATATGAATTAAGGATTGCACTGCTACTGGAAACTTCACAAATAGCTGCACACGTATTATCTCCCCGTAAAATGTAGTTTTATTTTAGTACATAATTAGGAAAGTTGTATTTGTGGCTTTGAATTCCTCACTTCTATGCAGATTTATTATTACAAGTCACTATTCCTATGGTTTGCATTTTACAACCCTAGGACATTTGGATTTGATTAGAATGTCAACAGTGCCACATTCTGCCAGAGAAGGAAGACTGGAGTTGAGTTTTAATATTGTAGGCTTGGCTAGCTAATGAAATAGATGCATTTGCTGGAACATACACTTGAGATTCTCTTGAAAGCAAGCCCAGATCTAAGATTTCCAAGACAAGTTGTAATACTTTCATCCAGAAGACCAAACTTACCATCTGTGAAACTGAAATGTAGATTTGCAATACACAGACCAAGATCATGTACAAAGTCTGCATACTGGCGAAAGTCTGATGAGGGAAATCTGGGATTGAGTCTGTTAGCAAACTAGTGCTCACCTTGGTGCTGAGGGATTCTCATGCAGTTTCTCCACTGCTGGCAGCTTTTGGCTTGTATTTTCATATGGCTCCAACATCTGGCCACCTTGTGAATTTAAAATGTCCTTTGCTTAAACCGACTTTGTCCTGATGGGCATTCCTTTTGGCATCAATATTGTGCCCACAAAAAGTTTTCAGTCAAAATTTACAGCTTGCCTCCAAAGTACTCAGGAGTCACTATCAGCACAGAGTTACACTCGCGTCACTGTTGGGCTGCTCTTACTGCCTGAGTATAGGTTCTGTTGCACTGCATCATATATTATAGGAAAAGGATTCAGATATCTTTAGATCAGATGTAATAAAAAGAAGAAATAATTTAAAATGAATGCAGTCTTCTCCTTCAACACGAATTTAAATTTAGGGGTTGAATAGTTATCAAAAAGGTTGCTTGTTGCTTTTATTTAAGATCATAATTGATAGAGAGGAACCAGAGCTCCTATTTTTAAATGTGCCTTCCTTACATAATTCTACATATTCTTTATCCTCTATTGCTATGACATAAATACAATCTTAAGGAAATAAAATTGTCATAGGGAAAGCAACTGCATTCTCTTATGACCCCTCTGTAGGCACACAGGTGCAGTACAAAAATTTAAGGGAAGTAACTTCGAAAGTGTTGCCTGCAAATTCAAACTGCACTGAAGAGTCCCTCTCTCTAGAAGGTAAAAGGGACTGGAGGAGAGCAGGGAGAAATCACTACTCTCATCAAAAGCCTTCCTGACAGTTTAAATCTTTACTTACTGACAAAATTTTTGGAAGAACGTAGCAGATATATCTTGTGATTGCAGTTTCTTTATGCAGGATGGTAATTGTCAGGAGATACAACTTGGAAGACTCTGAAGTTCTCAGTGGAGTGTCTTTCCTGAAGGACCTGCCTCTGGTAGAGTAAGAGTTTCTAAAGGAACAAAGTGAAACCAGAATTTTTAGGGGTCAGACTGGTGCATCCAAGTTGAGTCAGAGATGATCTTTAGCTCCTGCCTGTAAGTTTGGCAGAAATATTTACCTGCACCCTTTGCTAAGGAAATTACAGAGCACTCTTTCAGAAAAATAGTAAATGAGAACATTATGTCTTTAGAATGCACTTACACTTGGGTAAGTGATTGCTACCTTAAAGCCAAATGGAGAACAAATATATAGCTTCTGTTTTATAATGTGTGGTGGGTTGGGGTTTTTTTTGTGTGTGTGCAATGTTGTCTTACATACAAATCGCCTTAGTGTTTTATTCTCATTCATGCCATCATGGAAACATTGTGGGACGAGTCACAAAACTGGAATGCTGCAATGGATGGCTATGAACTCCTCAGAAGGGATAGGTAGGGAAGGGGAGGCAGTGAGGTAGCTCTGTATGTTAGGGAGTGTTTTGATTGTCTAGAGCTTAATGATGGTGAGGATGGGGTTGAGTGTTTCTGGGTAAGAATCAGGGGAAAGGCCAACAAGGCAGGTATCATTGTGGGAGTCTGTGATAGACCTCCCAACCAGGATGAAGAGCAGACAAAATATTCTATTAACAGCTGGGAGAAGCCTCATATTTGCTTACCCTTGTTGTCATGGGGGACTTCAACTTACCAGATGCCTGCTGGAAATACAACACAGCAGAGAGCATACACATTGGGAGGTAAAGGATCTGGAATACAAGTCTTATGAGCAGCAGAGTGGCTGAGGGAGCTGGAGTTGTTTAGCCTGGAGAAAAGGAGGATTAGGAGAGATTTTTTTGCTCTCTACAACTACCTGAAAGGAGGTTGTAGACAGGTGGGGCTGGTCTTTTCTTCCAAATAACAAATGACAGGACAAGAGGAAAAGTCCTCAAGTTGCATCATGGGAGGTTTAAATTGGATATTAGACAAAATTTCTTCACCAAAAGGGTTGTCAAGCATTGGATCAGGCTGTCCAGGGAAGTGTTGGAGTCACCATCCCTGGAGGCAATTAAAAGACATTTAGATGTGGCAGCTGGGGACATGGTTTAGTGGTGGATTTGGCAGTGCTGTGTGAACAGTTGGACTTGATGATCTTAAAGGTCTATTTCAACCTAAACTCTACTATGGTCTTATAATTCTATGGTTTTGGGACAGACAGCTCATGTAGGCTTTCTTAAAGCCATGGACTGACAATCTCCATGCAGCAGCTTAGAGTTCTAAGAATTTCTAGGAAATTACTTAAGATTTCATGCTACTAGCTAAAAGAAGCTTGTAGCGGTGCTTGTGATCCCCACCCTTCCCAGCTGGATGGGGACAGCATCTGTGCACCAGCTGGGACTTGATGTGACAGAAGACTTCTCCAAACACATCTCAGCATGACTACTGGCCATAGTTTTTCCCAGGCCTTACATTTTGGAGGCTCTACTCTTTGTCAATCCATTTCTGAGAAGATGAAAGAACATCTCTTCTGAAGGCTACAATACACGTTCAGCATTTTTAAAGAAAACAACTTTTGATCCAATAAATAAACGAACACTTTGTTTATTAAAAAAAAAAATCCTCTAGAAGGTCAGTTACAAAAGGGGAGCTGTGTGTGTAAACTCTTTGGAAATACAAAATTCTGGACAGTTCTTCCTGAGGAGTTCCTCATTTTGAGTTTAGAGCAAGTTCTGTCTCCAGTGTGGCTCCAAGGGAAGATTCTCATATATGGAAATGACTCAGAGGAAAAATACCTAAAGCACGCAGAATCCTTTGCAAATCTCCAGTTCTTCTTTCACAGAAATGATCATATATGTTTATGGATACTGGAGAAATTTATCTAAGTGGTTTTTTATACAGGCAATCTTTTCCAATCCTGTCCCATCCCCCAGAGCTGTACTACCTCTAGGTTGAAGAGTTCCCTGGGAGAAGGCAGTTTAAGTTTG
Source organism: Ptilonorhynchus violaceus (assembly GCA_013397565.1). Classification (NCBI taxonomy): domain Eukaryota; kingdom Metazoa; phylum Chordata; class Aves; order Passeriformes; family Ptilonorhynchidae; genus Ptilonorhynchus; species Ptilonorhynchus violaceus. The sequence continues at coordinate 947,980 of VZRJ01011410.1, read as the reverse complement.
ATGTCAAAAGATAGACTAAAACTTGAGGATGATCCTTAGCTAAATATAAATGAGTGTTCACAGTTGACGCCGAGAGGAGCCTGAGCCATGGAGTGCAGCTTTGCTCAGTTACGTTATGTACTGAGTTCCATACGAGCGTTTGGGTATTTCTTTTCAGGTTGTGCCATTGTTGTTGCCACGTGTGGCATCAGTTTCTCATAACCCCTGTCAGTGGAGGCTGTGAGTCCCTCCACAGAGGTCAGTGAGTTTGTCCAAGTGCCAGCACAGAATTTCCCAAGGAGGAATGGGGAACACTGAAATGTTTGTGCTTCCTCAGCAGGAAAATGATAGTCTGGTGCCAAGGGCCAGGCCAGGGGGCCTATCTAAGCATTTCTTGGGTTGGGAGCAGGGGGGAAAAGAGCTGAAAAAGTCATCTTGGTTTCTGTGTCCTGCTGGATCTTCACCTGCTGTTAACAAGTGCTGGTGGGAGGTGGGAGGAGGATATTCCCCGACCACATTATATTGCCTGCGTGGAAATTGGAGCTGTATCTTCCAGCACAGTTTCACTGCTGCAAAGTAAAGTAGTAGAAAGACTTGCTGTCATCAGAATATACAGAAGACATAATTTCTGCATCAAAACATTTTTGAAATCTAAAGTCTCATCTTCTAACTTAAGGTGCTGCAAAATTGCATCATGTTTTGTCTCATCACTGCTGAGATCTTTTCTCCTCCATTTTTTCTCCTCTATTTTTTCTCGTGCCTTCATAATTTTTGTTTTCTTGTCATTTTCTCATTCTCATTCCAGCAGTCATGTACTGTATCACAGTAGTGCCTGAAGAGCTGTTTATACAATGTGAGCAAAAACCTGCTGCAAGGAATATGTAGCTTTAGAAGTAAATCAGAAAACAGAGAGGGGAAAAATATTTTCTAGGCATTTAGATGAGGCAGAATACATGCATGTGGTCACAGAGGAGGAGTGAAAGGTTGGACTTAAAGCTTCAGTAAAGTGTGAAGAATCACACTTCTTAGGCTTCCCACAGAAGTGATGTTATTCATGAGGAGATCCTGACCTGCTTGTTATCCCCTGCATGCTGTTTCCTGGAGGTCACCTTCTCCTGTTCAGGGGTTCCATCAAAAACAGAAGTGGGGGAGAGGATGAAGTGTGAATCCTTCCCTTGCACTAAGAAAAACCTTAAAGAGGAGCAATAAAAATTGCATGAATATGCGAATATGCTGCTTTCCTTCTCTTCCAGTAACTTGTGCCCATGCTTCCACTACCCCCTGACAGTATGAAATGCGTGGTACCCTGAAATTGTTTGTAGAACGAGGGAACTCTAAGGATGGAAGCACAGACTGCTAGACAAAGCAGTCTTTTTACTAGTTCTACTTTTTTTCCTTTTAAAACTCTCTATATCTGATATCTGTGTTTTCAATGCTGTGTGGATTTTAGATACTGAATTTCTGTGTTTCAAAGACTTGTTATAGTCTTCTTCTTTTTGCCTGCTCACTGCTAGGTTTTCTTCCTTCTGTATAAATGGAAATTTGTGAGCTGTGGGTTAGAATCCATCATGGAAAGAAATGCTCTGGAAATGAAATAGCTAACTGTACTTTCTGTGCCTTTTAAGGACACAGTTTCTTATATGCCAGAGGAAAGGAACCAATGAGTAAACAAAATGGAAGAAACAAAATAGTAGAGACCTCCTGCTCTCCAGACTATGACAAATATGACTGTGAACCCAAGGTCCATTGTGTGGCCTGAACACTTGCCAAAACAATCAGTCACTTCTATGGCCTCATACCAGTATTATTTGCTCTCAGAATACCTATTAATAAAGGATTTTGCATAGGGACAAATAGCAAGGTGCATTTTAGAACAGATATCTATTGGAACATTCTTTCAAACAAAATTTGGCAAAATGTACTCTATTTAGACTTGTACTTTTCCACTGTCAAGGCATTTCATCTCAAAACTCTGCAGAATGTCCTCAGGGAGACACACATTTCTGTATTCTGTGAAGAGGCAAGAAAAGGTGTGTCTGGCATGAACAAATCTTAGTCAAATGCTTTCTTTAATTCTTCTACTGCATGCTGGGTTAGTTCTGAAAACAATTAAGAAGTAGAGAATGTTTCCCTTTCACTTTTCTCTGGATTGACCTCTGCTGCCCACTGTACTAGCCAGTTTATTAACGTTTGGAAACAAGATCTTGGAGTGGAATAAGAGGATCAAAGTGCAGGACTTGCAGTAGCACCACAGGAGTTCTGCTGTAAAATCTCATTGAGCCCCACTCAGTGCTTTACAACCATCCCACTCTGTGCTCTTCAACCAGCCCCCCTCTTGACCCAGAAACAAAGCTGAGTGAAGAGTATGACCCAAGTAGCCAGAAGAAATTGTACCAGTGTCATCAAATACTTCTGTACTGAAGTGATATTCCTGCACAAGACTGACCCGTGGAGAAGTTTCCAAGATATGATTTGCAAAGCTAACACCAGAGACTGTACCTTCTTAGAGGCCAGCAATGCAAGATTTGTCCCTGTACACATAAGGAATTCATTCAGGGTATGTGAATCATGGTACTGTGTCCTTTCTCTGGAAAATTATGTAATGATACTGTGCCCTTTCTTCAGAAAATCATATCAGATATGGTAAATAACTGCTTTCTTCACTTGTAAATTTTGTCCTGCAGAAGAATAGCCATGGGTTGTAATGGAAGATACAGCCTTAATTGTTCATGCCCTTTGTCAAACCTTCTTAGCAGTGAAAGAAAAGGCAACATGACTTCACTTCTTGTGAGTGGAGCTTCCCCCCAGTATCCACACTAAAGGATCCAGTATGCAGTCCTTGATAGTAAAAGGAATCAAGTGAGACTGAGTGTTTACAAAAAGCAGCCTCTAAAGATGTTCTTTGATACTAAGCTAATACACAATTTGGGAATTGTCTCTTCAATGCAGCTTCAGGCACTTTAGTGTCTATATCTATGATCAGCTGTGTAAAACTGTAAATGAAACTATATGAAGCATATAAAACTATATGAAGTATTTAGCACTGTAACTGGAAAACAGCTGTACTTCATTCACAACAGCTAGCATAATGTGTCCTTGAGAAAACTGGGTGAGTCAGGAAGTTTATTACTGTTTTTTAGTAATGCTGTTTTAATTGACAGCCATATTTTGAAAAGTAGGGTTTTTTTGAGGGGATTGTTTTACACTTTCTTTTTAATACTTTGTCTAATGGTTATGCAAAGAATAAGATTTCCAAGCAGGCAATCCACAGTTTGTTTATTCTCATATGTGAAAACGTTTTACCACTTATACTTTTCTGCTGTCTCCTTGCTGTGCTATTTTGATCAGTTATTAGAGAAACAAAGTATTTCTCCCTAGAACTGCAAGAGCTCAGTCTCAACTTGTGCAATGCCCTCTTTTCACTGAATGCACCATATTTTCATTACAGAACCAGCCCACTGAGCACCTGAACACTTAATTTAGAGATGTACAATGCCATTAGTTAAAACATTTCCTGTGTTTTATATAAGTAAAACCAAGAAAGGGGGAAAAAAAACATCTGGGAAATGTAAGTTACTGAAGTACAACAGAATCAATTGCATTCTACTTTGCTGTAAGTAATGAAGTGGCTTGCAGGATCATTCAAGTGCTAACAAATGGAAGGAGAATCTATTGAACTCACTGATAACTGTTCACTGAAATTCACTATTTTTTCCCTTCTAAAAACATTATTGTGACCTGTAACAGGGACTAAATGTAAAATATCTCAAGTATGTTTGGGTAAGATCACAGATCTTTCAGTATGAACGAAAGTAAAAAGACTGTCATCTGAAAACGGCTTGGAGATCATCCCTATGCATCTATTTGCACTTAACATTAGACTAAAATTTGTATTTTCTTCTTGAAGCATGAGTTCTGAAAAACAAAAGGCAAAGATCTTACAAACAAAGCACTTCCAGACACTGGAGATCAGTCTGAAGATCCTGTTACTAAAGAAATACAACTCTGCATTACATATGTAGATGGCAATAAAATATTTTTTATTAAGTGTGTTTTGTCTCACAGCAGGGCTGACTAGCCAACATGGTTATTCTTTCATTGCCTCAGAACTTCTACAAGATTCTGTTTGACACTAAGTCTAAAAAAGTGTTAGAAGAGCAGTTCATTTAAAGGGGAGTGACAGAATGTAGTGGTACTAACATCTGACTATATGAAAGTTTTTGTTAAGAAAGGGAAAAATTAATTTTGGGGGAGGAAAGGACAATATTGCTTGACAATAAAACACACCATAGCTCCTCTGCTTTTTAATATTTATAAGAATTTTTTCACCTCACATGATGCAAGATGCCTTTGTAAAATGCAAGAGGCATGGCAGACTACAAAATTTAGCAAGATTTTCCTATCTGCAATATGCTATGGCAAACTGCCCTCAAAGGTCTAATTACCTCTTTCAAAAGACTTGTGTGATTGTGCAAGCTGCACACAATTTACTCCTAATCCTTTTTCTTCAGGGTAATAATGCTGTTACTTGAAGAAGGTTCTTGCTATAAAATCAAATGAAAAAGCATTTAAACAGTCAAAACATTGCTGTGGATATCAAACGTGATACACCATGGACAGAATATGGCCTAGACTAACCACCCAGTGATGCTGGTCTGTTGACTGAGGCACCATTGTCCTGATTCAGACCAATTTACAAAATGGAAACACAGCTTCCAGATCCAGACCATTTGGTCATAGTGTGTCATGAGTAGCACTTTGTTATGGTGAACACAGATCATTACATTGCTCCTGAAATCCCTATTTATATCACCACTAGAGGCTTACTCCCCTTTGCTATTTCATGCAGTAAAAATCTTTTCTATGCACCTGCCAAACCACCCATCCAGGGCCCTGCAGCACTTAAAAGCTTGTTTTGCAAGCTTACATGCAGTCCATGTGGGAGGGTGGGGAGTGTTTATGGTACCAGCAAGTCCTTGTGTCATCCAGTGTGAATAACTTTGGAAAGTGAATGCTATAGCTAGCTCATGCTCCCTTATGTCATCATGCCTCTTAAAAGTAATATTACATGTTAAGACTATTGAGAAATAGTGAACTTTAATGTGTTGTCTCAAAGTTCTAATTGACCTCAGCATTTCTGATCACATAAGTAAACACTGCATGCATAAAAAAACATACAAAATGAGATTTTATCTTGTTTTCTACCTGCTAGCTTCAAAAGGTAAAGGCAAAACATTAGTCTTCACAGAAATTACAAAAAGGCCAATACCATTCAGTTTAAAACTTATCATACGTCTCATTTGAAAGATTACTGTTTTTCTGTGAATTACGAAAGAAGATGCATCTACTTCTAAAAGAATTATTGCTTGAAATAAAATATTTAATGCCAGAAATGGGGTTTAGTTTGATGTCCTTATGTAGAAAATGCTGAATACAAATTACATAATATAAAGCCTAGAAACCTTATGGTGCTGAGGCCAAAAGAATTTTTCAAAGGAGAAAACCATAATTTAAAAATTGGTCATTTCATGTAACTTGAAAATGAGCATCATATGAAAACAAGTGGTGCATATTTATTTATTAAGGCTTCTGACAGCTCAGTTTCATAAAAACAGAGAAAATAAAATTCCTTTAAAAAACTGCAAACAAAGTCCAACAGTCAAATAAGGAATTATATGCAAAACAGAATAATCATGTAGAATATTCTTAATCCAGAGGACATGGGAAGCATGGAGGATACTAAGAATGTAAAATATTTGTAGGTGGGTAGACATTATGCATCTACTAATTCACACCTGTCATGTCTGTATTCACCTTTGAAGCAAAAGCACTTAATCAAAAAGGATTTCAGCATCAGGAATCCACAACTTCAGTTTGCAGAAATCTGTTTAAATGATGAATGGTTTGGGCGTCTGGCTTGTTTTATATCCGTGTATTTTATTAAGCTGAGTACCATCTCAATGCCAAACAAATCCAAATTGTGTGCCTCTCTTCATTTTTCCTAAAAGTGTTGAAGGTCATAATAATGATGGTATTTATTAAAATACTTTACTAATTCTGATAATTCAACATCTGATTCCTGTGGTTTCCTGTAGGATATGCAAGAACTAATTCTGTGCTGTCACTCCGATTGAACTACTGAACTATCAGAAAGATGCTTTAAAAAAGCAGCCAGCACTCTCCATTTTATCCCACACTGTCCCATCAGCAACAAGGGAGAAATGTAGTAACATGAAGAGAGGTAAGGTGAAAGGTGGCATTCCACCAGGTGGTACAGCCGGTGGATGATCCAAACTGGCAGAAAGTAAATGGTAGTTCCTAGGCAATTTATCAAAGTGCTTGAGCAGTCAGAGCACCTGAGTGTTGAAAGCTTAAATTACCAGTGATCACAGCTCCTTGGCACAGTCCTCAGGTTTCTCTTCATTTGGGCATGGAACACAACTTTTGGGGAAAAAATTGTGGTCATGCTAAAAGTCTCTGTGCTTGGCTAAAGAAAGCAAAGTAACAGTTCCTAGTGCTTTGTGCTGTCCATCAATAGTAAGAAAACCATCCCTCTGACTATGTTTTAAAATTATTATAGCTCAGTCTTACACCTTTTTCAAGTAGGAATTTTGTTGCTTATTAGAGGAATGACTCTGACACATTGTAAGACTTTGGCAAACAAATCTTGGGTATTGCTGCTATCTTTTGGTAAAGTATCATTCTGTTTGGTAAGTCATATGTGGATAGACCATTATACTCGATGATAAGCTGTTTCCAGGTTGATTTTTTAAAAATTAAATAGACGTAGTATGTTACAGGCTTTTCTCAGCACCCCTCTCTTCTGTAGGCACTCCATCTCTTAATTGTAACAGATTTTCCATTCCTGAAAATAAATTTGCATGACAATAAAATATAATTTTGGATTTCAAAAATTACCCTAAAATATAATCTTCCTTCCTAAAAGCTTTGAATTCTGAGGATTAGCTTTAATTTTTGAAAACCAAAGAACCCCTTATCCTATGTCTGCACATGGAGGAACAGTGCTATGAAACTCCTGTGCCAATTAGTTGTATTACAGAGCGCAAAGCAGCATCTGTGGAGTCAGGGCACGGGCAGGCTCCTCTCCCTGCCTGCCAGCAAGCCTGGCAGTGCAGCTGCGCCAGCACAGAGGGATATTTGTGTGCTAAATCTAAACCTGCTGTAGGACACATTCTCTGTCCTTCCAGGATGACAGTTGGCTTCTCAGGACAGTCTACGGACACTATAATATACTCAGGACATTTGGCAAGACCTCCTGGTTGTCCTTAAATGCTTTGGTTTTTTCACATTTGTTTGCTTGTGTAGAGCACAACTTCAGAGCCCTTAAGACTTAGACCTCTGAGAATGTTCTGATAGTCTCTTTGGATTCTTTTCCAGAAACACTTTGTGTTTATGACTCTTTAAATGAAGTTATCAACACTGGTAGTTGGTGAGATTTCCAATTTTCTGGATAAGGCAACTGAGGTGGAAAAGCCACACCATCTTGTATTCACTTCAGGAGATTAAAAAAGAGAAAAATAAAAGCAAAATAATAGCTTTTCTCTCTCTCTGCTTCAACATCTATTCAATTGTGGTGTCTTGTATCTCCCAAGATCTGATCTTCTGAGCTTCCTCCGTCTGTAGAGGTCAACCCCTTCAGACTGCAAGAGACCCAAGGAAAGCACTTGCCAAGGACTTCTCCTGGTTCCAGAGCAAGGGGAACAGGGTGGTATTATGGCAAGTCCTTACATCAGACTGCCTGGGCAGAGTGAGGTAAAGGTAATGTTTTACTCATGTCCAGGTTAGTGTCCTATTTCTCAGTGGCCAGCAGCAGCTGGTAATTAGGATAAGAATACAGAAGAGATCAAGTAAGAAAAGACACTTTGCTGGTATTTCCTCTGAGCTTTAGGCAGTCTGTGGCAAAGGGATTTCCAGAAACCAGAGTTGGTATTTGCATTCTTTTGCTTAATGGATCTTGATGGACTTTCTATGAATTTTTCTAATTACTTTCAGAACCATTCATAGTTTTGCCATACACAACATCCTGTAGTAATGAATTCTGTGATTCAGTTATGTTGTGTAACAAAATGTTCCCTTTTTAAAAATCTTCATAATAATTTCATTAGGTGCTTCTACTTCTCTTATCACAAGAAACAGTGAATAGTTTTTCTTTGGTCTATTTTCTGCTTACCTACATTGTATTATTTTCTCTGCTTTCCTAGAAAGAAGCAGCTTAACACCTTTGTTGCTCTTCTCAGTAAATTTTCTGAGTACATTGCATCTTTTTTGAGACAGTGTGACAAGCAGTACAATCTATATTCATTAAAAGAATTTAAAGAGTAGTGTAACTATATTTTTTTCTAATAATTAATATTTATTTTGCCTTTTTGATGTCTATTGACTGACATTTTCATATATCACTACTAGATAGTAGTAGCTTACGTAAAGCTCATCACTCCGTGTATGTATAAACATAGTTATGCACTTAGGGGGAAACTTGTCTTTACTCTGCATTTTTCAACAGTGATTTTCACCTGCTGTTTTGTTTATGTTTTGTATTATGAAACAATTTATCACTTTTTTCAACAGATTTGACTTTTTCACACAATTTTGTATCATCAGCAAACTCCATCACCTTCTTATTCTCTTCTTAGCCTAATAATGCAGTAAGTTTAAAAGCATGCATCTCTGTTGAGCTGCATTGAGAATCTTTCTTCCTCTGTTGTGAAGTCTGACCTCTTGCTTACTGTACTTTAAAGGATATTAAATGATGAGCCACCTTGTCCTAAAACAGCTTCATTTCCTTGGTGGGGAACTTTGTAAAAAGCTTTCTGGAAATATAAGTACACTGTTATCAATGGATTATTCTTATCCACATGATTATTGTCTCCTATGGAAAAACTATAGATTTGCCAACCAAGACTTAAAAACATTTGTTGACTCTTTGCTGTTTTACTTATCCAGATGTTTTCTAATTTTATTATTACAATTTAATTTCTTCATGATGTCTTGGGTAACACCAGAGGTCCTTTAATACCACCAGCTTTCTGTAAAAAAAAACCAAACAAAACAAACAAAACCCACAAACAAAGAAACAAAAAAAGCCCCCAAAACTCAGACTTACTGGGGATATAAAACAAGTCTAAAATATTAAAGGGTTGTGCTGTTGGTTTTTGTCAGAATTGCTTTAGTGATCCTGTCCTGGCTTCAGATGGGACAGAGCTCATTTTTTTTCTTAGTAGCTGGTACAGTGCTGTGTTTTGGAGTCAGTATAAGACTAATGTTGGTAACACACTGATGTTTTGGTTGTTGCCAAACAGTGCTTACTCTGAGTCAAGGACTTTTCAATATCTCATGCTCTGCCAGTGAGGAGGTGCAGAAAAGCTGGGAGGGAGAACAGCCAGGGCAGTTGACCCGAACAGGCCAGAGGGAAATTCCATACAATAGCATGTCATGCTCAGTGTATGAACTGGGGGATCTACCTGGAAGGGGGCTACCAGGAATGGGCTGGGCATCAGTCAGCAGGTGGTGAGCAATTGCAATGTCCATCACTTGTCTTTCTTGAGTTTCACATTCCTCCCTCCTTCTCCTTTTTATTACAATCAGTAGTAATATCATTATCATTATTATGATAATTACATTATGGTAGTAATATCTTTTACTTTGTTTCAGTTATTAAACTGTTCTTATCTCAACCCATGAGTTCTATTTTCTTTCCTTTCCTGATTCTCCTCCCTATCCCATTGGTGGATGGGGCAAGGAAAAGTGCGAGAGGGGATGCTTTCCTTCTAGTGGTGCAATGGCTGGTGCACGTGCCTCAGGGATGGTAGAGACTGTCTCCACCAGTCAATCTCCTCCTCAGAGTCCCTGATCGTTTTTAACCTTTCTACCCGCTCTTTTAGCTCTGCCCACAGACTGAGCAGCTCATCTTCCTGGCCGCACCCCACACAGGGGTCATCTCTACTGCCATTCAACGCCAGGGCCAGGCTCGGGCACTCTCTGCAGCCTGGGACCTGGGCAGCTGCGTGTCTTCGTGGCAGCTCCATTTGTGTCAGCTCCAGAGCATGTCTGCTGGAGCAGCCTTGGAGTCTTCTTCAGTAACACTGAGCTATGAGCCATACCCAAGGCAGGACTTCAACATCAGATTAGCAGGAAGTTGAGAGGCAAGCTCAAATTCAAATAACTGAATTTTTGCTTTGTATTTAATACGACAACAGATCAAGGCTAGACAATAGTTATTTATCTCTTCTCACTGAGGTTTGCTGACCTTACTAAGCTTCATGGCTGAACTAGTATGCTCTACATATTTCCAACTTGGAAATAGCATAATTCATTAACATTAGGACCTATAGTTGGAAGAAATAAGCTTTTGACTTCTGAAAAACACGACAGCCTGTTTCCTGACGAGAACCATGTCACTAGTGCTTCACCCTTAACCACTGTCAGTCAAATCACTTACCCATTCTGAGTCTTGATCCTGAAGCACTGGAGTAAAAAACCTCCACAGGTAACTATTAATTACCTATGAAAAGAACTGTTCCTTTGGGATTTTGTACACAATATATGTACACAACATTTCATCCTCAGATATAATACAAGGAAGACAGTGAGACATGCATTTAGTCATTCTAAATGAAGCCTAAAGAAGATCTCATCTCAACAAATAGAAGGAAAATAATAAGAGGCAAGTAGGATCTGTAAAGCTGTGTATGTGCATAGGCTGTCAATGGTGTGTACAGCATTGCAGCTAAATGTGGCTGAACACAAGCGAGACAACAGACTGCAAATCATCTCAGGGGAAAATTGTGACAGTAATCAAAAACAAGGTAGTAAAATGTGGGAGAGAAGCGAGACTTAAGCTATGAAATCCTAGGGGAAAAACTACTGTATGAAGGATAAAGTTTCTTAATTCAGAGATAATACAGTAATGGACAGCCTTCAAATTATTTAGCTAGCTAGAAGCAATGTATTTGATTTTTGAAGATAAATTGTAGTAATTATCCCCAAAAGGACAGTGAGTAACCACCACAAGTTTCCTCCATGATATTATGGGAGCAAATGAATCAGGCATACGCTTGTGATGTAGCGCCTAGGGGGAGGGGAGAGACACCAGATGTTCGTTAAGAAGCAAGATTTAACAAGAAAGAAAAAGCAGAACTTCTTCCTAATAAGATCAACATACTTCTTCTGGGTTTTCATTCAAAAGAAAATTTCACAAATGTCCTGCACAGATTTAGGTTGCTCACGAAAAGGTATGTACAAAAGTCTTTCGTACACTTACTTTACTTAAGGGAAACAACCACAAAAAAACAGGTAGCAAAGACTGGAACAGAATTCAGTCTTTTTTTAACTAATCCTTAATCCTAGAATGCATTGCCTTAGCAGGAGCAAGTAAAAGAGAAAATCAGTAATTCTTATCAGAATGAGAAATTTGCAACCAAAAGGATAAGCTGTAGCCATTAGCCTTATTCTGGTTTATGATGATTGCTGATGATATTTTGGACCCATTTCTCTAATAAATATCACTGTACTTTGTAAGACATTTCTACTTAGAACGGACATTATGTGGCTGCTCATCAGCTATTTTTAAGCCTGTGTTTTCCAGGTGTCTGAGAAGAATAACTTTGTTCAGGTGAATTGAAAGGATCCTGTATCTTAGATATCTTCATGCCTAAAGGTTGCAATGAAAACACATAACCTATAACTAAAAGCCATAATTTTTTCTGAATTGGAAACTGATCTGGTGCCAACCAAATATAATGGGAGTATGTGACAAGCAGTCAATTATTTCTTCAAACAGACAAAAACTGTTCATTGTATCACTTTGAAGACATTATTAACAATTAATAATGATGTTAATGTATCTATTAATTTGAAGATTATTAATGTTATAACCCCCAAGGACTGTGGATTTCTAAAGTATGTGGCTTTTTCTATAAACAGGAGAAATACAACTGGTCATGAGGTGGCAAGATATTGCTTACAAAACGTTTTTCATGTTAATGTTCTGAATCAATGCTTTCGTTTGAAATCTGAGTTGCATTATGGTTGCTTAGTCTTCGGAAATGGTGTACAACCAGATTGAACTTTAACAACTGTATCCTACCAGAGGAATATTCTATTTTAATATGAACCAGTATGAACCAATGTAAAAAAGGTCTATTGTGATTTGGAATCTGGCTCTGTTTTTTCTGAAAAAGTATCAGCAACCTCCTTACAGGAATACAGTGCATTAACAACTTGATAAGCATTTAGTGAGAGTTATCGAAAAAATAGTTACAGTTATACTGCAAAAAGCAAAAAAAAAGGATTAAGTCAATACTGTTTGCCTATGATTCAAATATCTGATGAATAATCAATTTTCTGAACATCTTTCATAAGCATTTATTTATTTGCATAATTTATGCCTCTGTGGAGGATGAGATTAGCTAGTAAATACTAGGGAGTCATCAATTATACTGTCAGTGTTTTCCACATTCAGTTGCAAAACACATGATGAAAGAAAAAAATGTCAGTGAGTTGATGACACGAAGACAGGGAGACGTGTCTACTGAAAACTGACTTTGTTCAGCAAGTGCCATAATTAGTGAACATCCTTCAACTACATAGGTGTCTCTATGAACATGCATTCATACCCCCCGGGGTCCAAATTCAATTTCATAAAACTGCCTGAAAGAACAGAATGTTCTGTTTATAATAAGCCACTATTGACCAGATAAATATGAACTGAAGACCTGGTGGTCATTTAATGTTTATTTGATAAGGTAGTCTATACATAGAGCTGGGTAATTACAGCTGAAACTAAAGTTCTGCCGTAAACATGGAAAAGTCCCCATATGATGTGCATTTTTTCTCAAGGCCGTATTTGAAAACTTCCATGTTCATATCATTGATATTCGAGCAAGTGTTGACATGTTATTATAGAATGGATCATTTCAACATCCAAACATAAATATACTTCAGGAAAACAACAAAAATACATATTTAGTCTTAGAATATAAATTTTTGTAATGCTAATTCTCTCACTGCTTTTTGAAAAAATATAGCATAAATACAGGTTGGATAGTGAATACGATTCACTATCCAATGATGATTCGTATCCAGTGATACGAATTTTGCAGAGAAGATTGGTAACTGCAGGCAACAAAGCCTGTTATTTACCTGAATCTTTGAAAATTCAGACCATACACAGCTGAAATTGGGTACTTCCAAATGTGTCAAAAAAATCTGTAATATTTTTGATAAAATTATTTTGCAGGATGAGGTTAACTGGAGTAAAATACCCTCAATTTATACTCACTTCTACTGGGTTTCATATGCTTAGTATGCATTCTTGAAACTATGCCAATACAGGACACTTGTGAATGAATTAACATTTTTTTGTATGTGTGTTTCAGTAATATCCTAGATTTGATTGTATGTTTTATTTGCATGGTGTTTCTATCTTTACTATCTAATTTAAATTATTGTATGAAGATTTTTGAAATCTGGCTAGAAAAGCAAAAATTGCTTTCTCCTCAAAGGTGAAAAGAACTTGTTGGGTTGTCCTAAGTATAAATAGTCTCACTTGGATTAGGTTAGATAACAAGCTACCAAACAAACCATAATATTTATGTAAGTCCAACCTATACGTAAGTAGACAAAGCACAAACAGGTCAGATGTTGCAGTGGTATCTGACAGGCATGACTTGAAACTTCTTAGATTTGGTAAGAAGACAAAATCACACAGTGAATGTTACAGTACGTAAATATTAGGAAATTAAACCTAAGGAGCAGTGCAGGTTTTGATGCTTAAATATGTTGTACGGGTAAGCTGACATGCCCAAGGTCCAAATGTTCTCCTCAGCCTGGAGAAACCTCATAGCTAGGTGTGGTACCTTTATTTTATATAGCTTCTTAAGAAATGAAAGATTTATTGAGCCACATTTGAAATACTAACACAGAAAGAGTTTGATTCATTTTTCTACTGAGAAAACAACTCTCCTAAAAGAAATGCTGTTATGGCTTCCTGTATTTTTCAGTGTTATTTCAAGAGTAATCATATACAAAAAATAACCTATACTTGAAGTATTCCAGTCTAGAATCAAAGACTGCCAAATCTCTTGTTGTGCACATTTATTCTGTCTTGTCCCTTCAGTGTGACATTTTTTGCTGAGCAGTGAACAGCATCAAGATAGACTGGGGCCCATTTCATTTCACTCTTCCAGGGAGCTGGTTAGTAAAATCAGAATTATATCCCTACCTGCTGAAGTCTGAAATTCCAGCTGAAGTCTGAAATTACCATTTCTGAAGCTAGCATGCAGATGGGAGTTTCTTTCTTGTTGAGTGTCTAATCTGGAAAGGGGTTGTGGTACTGTGAAACCTTATGAACAGCCACACCTAGACCACAGTTCTCTGTGAAGAACCTGTTTTAAACACACCCATTTACTTAGTGTCACCTACTGGTTATGTCTTTTCAACTTCTCCCAAATTTATAATGACACTGAATTTCCCTTTGGAATAATTTGAACCTTAATCACAAAAATAGATTTGTGCAAATGTTTTTGCTTCTAGAACTGTGTATTTCCATACTTCATAATTTAAATTATTTTGTTCCTAGGGAAATAGACCTGAAAATGTGGGAGTTCTACATGCCTGAGTTCTGGTCGTTCCTTCAGGGACTGCACGTGCATTCTGCATTGTACTTAATTTTTACTGAAACAGCATTGGAAACAGACTGCAGTCTGTTTTCCTGTGTCTTAAGAGTTTGCCTTTTTCACGAGGAAAAAAATCCCCAAACAATTCCTGAATTATTTTACATTACTAAAATTAGGTTTCATTAAAAATTAAGAAAGAGGTTAGGCTTTTAAGATGGTCTAATTCAAATTCCTATTTTTGCCAATTAGGGGGTTTGCAACCAAGTAAATGGTAGTGTCTTGACCAGAGGTGGTAAATTAGAATACTTAACAAAGGCATGCAGCATCCTCATAGCAGTACATGACAGTCAGTGCCTCCAGAATGACTAAGGAAGCTTAAATGAAGCATTTGGTTCAAGCTGTCAGAATGACATGCTTGCATAGAAGTTGTTTATATACAAATGAACGCTGACTAATTGCCAAATGACTGACACCAAGACCATCACCTCAGAAAGCATGTGCGAACCTCCTTTCTCACAAAATAGAATAAGTGTTTGTTACTGCCTGGTGCACTTTTGCCCACAGCTTGGTAGCACTCTGAATTTGGCAAGATGAATTGCAAGAAGCCCATATCCTGTACACCAGGCACGTGAACTGGCCAAGCCCTGAGGAAGTTGCACAGCATCTGCTAGCATTTTGCTGGATTAGTTGCTGCAATTTGCACTTATTTTCACAAGCAATAAATCTGTGTCTGAAGAAATTATATCACTACCACTTGCTATGTTGTTATCTTTTTTTCCTCCTTTGAAATACTTTTATATATAACTATATGTTCAGATCTTGGAAATGTTCTTTCCTCCTTGTGTCTTTGTCTATTTGACCAAAATGGATCCCTGCTCTCTTTCCCCTACACCAACAGTTCTTTTAGGATGCAGCTCAATCAGCTCTCTGCCTGCTCTGGTTTGGGACTTGGCGATCTAGCTACAAGACCAGGTTGTGCAATAGATTAGCATACTGTGTTATTAAATATTACATCATAAATGCAGACATATTCTGTCAGACATTTCTGTAGCTACTGAATGTTTGTGTATAATACCAAGGTGAAGGCTTCTCTACTTGTGCCACAGTTTGATCTATCAAACTTTATTTTGAGCTAATATACACTGGCACTGAATACACAGTCTGGCCTGAAACTTCCTCCCTCCCAGCCACTTTTACTCTTCTGTTGTTTTGCAACTTGCAGTTCCACAGGTGTTTACACACAACTCAACCAGATCTGGAGATCTAACTGGGGATAATTGTAACCTCAAAACAAAATAATAACGAATTAACAAAAAAAGTTTAGTTAGTTTTTCCTAAACTAAAAGGTACTTTTAAATGGATCAGCTTTACAACACGGTTCATCCACCTGCCAAATGAATGCTTGTGCATCCACAGGCCAGAAAATAAACCCAGGAGAGATCTTTGTTGCACCTCTAGAGATCAAACACAAATTTATTAGCCCTCCTTAGCAAAATCCTGGTTGTCTCTAGACATTTTGAGGACATAAAAGTAGAATGATCTGTAAAGGTGTTCAAGATCAATCTAAGTGTAAAAACTTATAAATATTGTAGAACCCATTTATATTTGGCTTAGTTCTATGGCAAAAGGGACACACATTGCTTATGTATATAGTGTTCATGTTGCTCCTATCAATTAAAAAGTTGAGAAAGGCTGCAAAGCTTTTCAGATGGAAATATAGGCTACAATCTTAAGTACCAATACATTAGATTTTTAAAGTGACACAGGATTAAGACTCGTCAGTTTTCAGAGCAGAGATCTTTGTCAAAAATCTTGCTACCATGGGTGTGGTACAACTAAGGCACAACCAAGCTGAAATAGCATTTTAAAGTGCATAATAGTACTACTGGATATTTGTGTTGATGATGCCTATTGAAGTATCATAGAATCGTAGAATGGTTTGGCTTGGAAGGGTCCTTAAAGACCATCTAATTCCAATCCCCCTGTCATGGGCAGGGACACCTTCCACTACACCAGGTTGCTTAAAGCTCTGTCCAGCCTGGCGTGGAACAATTCTAGGGATGGGGCATACACAACTTCTCTGGGCAACCTGTTTCAGTGTCTCACCACCCTCATAGTAAAGAATTTCTTCCTTATGCCTGATTTAAACCTGCCCTGGAACAATTCTAGGGATGGGGCATACACAACTTCTCTGGGCAACCTGTTTCAGTGTCTCACCACCCTCATAGTAAAGAATTTCTTCCTTATGCCTGATCTAAACCTGCCCTCTTTCAATTTAAAGCCATTACCTTTTGTTCTATTGCAACAGGCCCTTGTAAAAAGTCCCTTTCCAACACTCTTGTAGGTCCCCTGGAGGTAGTGGAAGGTGCTCTAAGGTTTCCTGGAGCCTCTCTTCTCCAGACTGCACCCCAACCCTCTCAGTCTTCATAGGAGAGGTGCTTCAGCCCTCAGATCATCTTTGTGGCCCTCCTATGGACTGGGTCAAGCAGGTCCACATCCTTCTTCTCCCCAGAGCTGGATGCAGTGCTCCAGGTGGGGTCTCCAGGTGGGAGAGCAGAGTAGAGGGGGAGAATCCCCTCCCTCAACCAGCTGGTCACACTTCTCTTGGTGCAGCCCAGGACACAGTTTGCTTTCTGGGCTGCAACTGTGCATTGCCAGGTCATGTTGAGCTTCTCATTAACCAGCTACCTCCCAAGTCCTTCTCCCTGGTGGTTCTCTCTGCTCAGCCTGTTTTTGTTTTTGGGATTACGCCAACCCGGGAACAGGACCTCATAACTGACCCTGTTGAACTTCATGAAGTTTGCATGGGCCCACTTCTCAAGGTCCCTCTGGATGACAAGTAGTATAGCTCTGACTGTATTCTTCACCATGTAATAACAGTGTAATACGAATTTTTGTATTACAGCAATGCCTTGAAGTTTTATCAGTAGTGTATGAGTGTCACATATCTTAAAAAGTACTATTACCTGTCTGAGCACTGATACCTAAATCTTGTTTTTATAGTTAGAACAGTTAATTGAAGAATTTGTTCTTGCTATGTAAAAACATTGCTAAATGGATGCTTTTGAGTGCAGACAATGACTTTCAATAGTATGAAAAACACATTGCAATAATAAGTGGTCTTTTTATACTTCAGTTAGACTATTTGTGAGGAAAGCAGATGAAAGCAGCTAAAATAAAGTCATAGTTATCAAAACATTTACCTTGAATACTTCAACAAAATGCTGTCTGAATCTGAATCTGTAGCCTCTATTACTGCAATATAATGAATAAACAATGCCTCAAGTTGTACCAGGGGAAGTTTAGATTGGATATTAGGAAAAATTTCTTCATCAAAAGTGTTGTCAAGCCTTGGAACAGGCTGCCCATGGAAGTGGTAGAATTACCATCCCTGGAGGGTGTGGCACTTAGTGCTGGACATGGTTTAGTGGTGGACTTGGCCGTGCTGGGTTAACAGTTGGACTTGATGATCCAAAGGGTCTTTTCTAACCTAAAGAATTTTATGATTCTTTAAATACAAACCTGGAAGAGAAAGAAAAAAGACAAGACTATTTCAAACCACAGAAGAAATACATACAATCAATACAATAGCAGAGGTGTATATGTGGCTGGAATACTGGTGGCTGACTGATCTGGAAGTTTCCAGTGTCCTGATCACCACAATTGTAAACCCATTTCTCGTGCAAAGATGTCATAGATTTTGCCTAAAATAGAATCAATAGGCCAAAAGACCAACGGTAACTTTTTCATGGCAGAAACAATGTCATAAATTGAAAACCAGTTACACCGTTTAGGGCAAGACAGATCTGGTTGGCGGAACAGTTTATATTCTAAACATCTAGTGGTACTTAGACCATGCAGTGACTCTGCAGTTCCAAATTTATTCACTAGCCCTGGAACAGACAGATTACACATCCATGTCTACTGGCAGATCTTGGGGGAAGGGAAGGGAGGCTAATTCTGCCAAAATTTTCTTGTTCTCTTTCAGTGAAAAGGTATTATTTGAAAAAAGTCTTGAACATCATTATCTCCTGAGCGAGAACTGATTTGAGTAGTAGAAAGGTTGATTTGAGTGTACTGTTTAAATCAAGTAACCCTCAGAAATCAGCACTTCAAAATGCTGACGTTAAACTCTGATTTAATTGAGCAGCTGCTACAAGTGAATAGGAGTTGAAATAGCTCAGCACTTTGTTCGACTGTTCTGCATGTACACAATAGATTGGGCTCAACTAGAGCATTTTTTATTAAACAATGCCTTCATTTGCAGCTAGATGCAGCATATAATTGCATCATACTCGCATTAGAATATAAGCACATTAGCTTACAGTTCTGTGTTCTCAAGTTCTATGGCACAGGTATAAATATCATTATAGGGCTGTACTTTCAGCCTCAATACATGCAGAACACATCGAAAGGCAGATCTTAATAATAAGATTCAGTGCCTTAGGTATTTCTTTTTCTCTGAAACTGTGGATCATGTTTCAATTGGTTTTATTTTCTCAAAACTTGAAAAGTTCCAAGAATTATGGGGATGAAGAATGCAAAGGTACAAACGAACACCACAATGCAAATGTCTTTTTCAAAAAGGAAGTAAAAGCTTATAGCTGGTAGGTTTTACTGGAAGCCTCGAATGACCTAGTCAGTTCAAAGGTTGAGTCGGCTATCAGTGTTGGCAAACACTCAGGGGAGGACACCGGGACATGGCTGGATAGCACAGCAAGGACGGTGGCATCCCATGGCAGAGACACTCTGAGAGAGGGAAGGGTGAAAAACAGAGCAGCAAAACCACACAGTGCCACTGCTGGTCCTGTTTTACACTTACAGTGGAAAAACATCTTCATGGCCACGACTGTGAGAAGAATTAAAAGTAAGAGATTGCTTTGATTTTCATGCTCGGGAATGCTGAGACGGGAAAGTTGAAAGTTCATAGAAAGCTTTGCAGCACATGGTTGTAAAGCAGTGAGCTCCCAGAAACGTTACCAACTCCCCGAACTGCAGGTGAGTCCATAAAGACGTGCAGGTGGCCGTGACGCTGCCCGAGGCCAGAAGGACGCGGTGTCCCGGTGACAGAGGCGCTCGGCAGCCACCGGCTCCCACCGCCCGTCCAGGCGCGCTCCCGCCCGGCCCCGCCCG
>VZRJ01011410.1:740723-928081 GCA_013397565.1 Ptilonorhynchus violaceus | reverse complement strand
TAACGCCGGGCAACGGCCGCTGGGGCCTCGCGGGCAGCGGGCTCGGCTCCTCGCCCCTTCGGAGCTTTCTTGCAGGGCAGCGAGCTCCTGGGGTGGGGGGAAGCGAGAGCGAGCGGGAGCAGGAGGGGGAGAGGGTCCCTTGCTAGCGGGGAGCGGCCCCGCTGTGCCCCGGACTCGCAGCCGAGCCGGTCACGGAGACCGCCAGCTGCTGGCGCTCCGCTCCCGGGGCGGCTCCGGGAAGTAGCTGGGGGAGGGTGCGAGGGAGGAGGCGGCGGTGGTGGAAGACGGCGTAGGGCGGGCGTGGAAGGGCCGGCACATGGGCCGGGGCCGGGCACTGCTGGGGTCGCGCCACGGAGCGATTGCAGCGGGGCAGGGTCTAACAGCAAAAAACGGACTGAACGTCTTCCTGATTTCCGTGACACAACTCCTGCACTTACTTTCACTAACCTCCCTCTCCTGATATTTCTACAGACCGGGATGGGGGAAAGCACCTGGAGCACAAGCTTCTCGGTTTGAGATGTCTTTTGCGTACGAGGTGGTTTCCGCCTCTCAGGTGCTCCTGAGGAGCAGGCAGCGTTACTAGGAAGTAGGCTCGGTGATGCTGAGGGCAGAAGTAGTACCTCTGCCGCTCCGTGGTCAAACAGGTCAGTCAGGAGACAGTAAGTGACTCCTTGTCCTGTGCCTGCGAATGAAGGCTGCTGTTGTCACCCCTTTTCTTGATAATGTTGTTGGGCTGTAGGTATAGGTATTGTAACTTCCTCATCTGAGCACGTGAGCACTCATATTGGCAAGAAATACCATGAAACCTGTAGGAGTGGTCAGTGAATGTACACACAGTTGTTTATGCGGAGGAGGAGCAGGCAGTGAGAACTCCAGAGAATAATGCTATTGATTGGGGATTAAAAACAAGCCGTGACATAACTGGGAAAAGCAGCATGATCTAACGATTGCTTGGAAAGAAAAAGACATATCAAGTTAAGTCTGTGAAAGTGCTTTATAATAAATAAAGAGCAGTATACAATGAATAGTAAATGTTTTCCTTTTTTTTTTTCCTGTTTTGAGAAGCTCTGCGAAGTGGATGAATGAATGTTTTAGTCTGTAGGTAAAGTTGAAGTCAGGTCTCTACAGAAATGTAATATTAAAACCCATTAAGGTTCTTTGTTACTGTAGGTTGTTTTGGAAGAGTAAAATAGTTGTCTTTCATCAAGGGAAGCAAGGTCTGCTGCTCAGTGTAGTAGGCAAGGTAACAGGAATGCCCATGCAGCCAGTTAGATGTAGATGGTGTTTCCTTGTGTGCTGTTGGATCACACTTCTTGCACAGAAAGGATAAAACAGTGCCACTCTTTATTTATTTCAATCCTTCGCCCCAAGGTACATAGGGAGAGAAAGAGACAGTAACTTATTTTCAGCAGTGAAATGAAGTACCTTGAATAAGGCTTCTGCAAATAGTTAAAGGCTTTTTAACAAAGATTACTGACACTCTTTTGCAGAACCAAAATGGCAGTAAAATGCTTTAGAGTCTTTTAATCACTTACAAGGCCTTGTGTTCAGCTGTTAGTATAAAACATCTCCTGTGATACATGGGATTTCGTGGAGGGAGAAGCTCTCTGACTACTTTTCCCCCTATTCTTCTGGGAGAAGGGATTTACTTAGACTTCATTGTAATGTTCTGGGGGTTTTTCTCTCTAGCTTTGAGCAGAAAATGTATTTTCTCAGATGCTTTCATAATGTAATACTTAAAATTTGTGTTAATGACAAGTTCTAGAATGCAGAGTGAATTTCTGTACATGGAATGTAATGTGCCTTTTTCCTCACCTAGGAAAAGCGTGCTGTGCAAGGCAAGTATACCTTGGCTCTCCCATTCTGTCTTCCCCTTCACAGGGTTTCTGTCAGATATGGGCAGAAACAAATTCTTGTGACTGTAGAATTTTTCTGGTAAGCATTTTGCTGGCTTTCACAAACCACCTGTGCCCTGGTAATGGGTGCTCTGGAAGCTGTAACAATGATTACAATGCTTCATTTGAAATCAAACCCCTGTTTTAATTAGAGATGGGTCCCCTGACATTAGCTTAAGACTTAATGGCAGATTCTAACTACTCCAAATGTTTAGTCTCTGCTGTGTTCTGGATCCAGGCCTACCTATTACTCTGGTTTTTCTTCCCTGCTTAGGGATTTCAGTGTTAATTTTTTTTGCACATTTCAGTTGTGACTGCATTACTTCTGAAGAGAATAGTTCTTCATAAATGCCTTAAAACCATGTTTCCACTTTTCTGAAACAAAAACCAACCTGTTTTATTATTTTTTATTTAGCTCCTACAATGAAGTATCTCAATTTAATTCATGTAATATTAGTAATTGTACCTTTACTGTTTCCTGCTTGTCTTTTTGAACAATTGAATAGCTTCTCTATCAGGTTTCCAAGTTCAGGGAGGCAAGTCTGTTCAAATGCTGTGTCTTAAACCACTTCTTTGGATACATGCAGAACAGTTCATAGTATTTCTTAGTAGGGCAAAAGGATGCACTGGGAGACTGAGTAGCGCCATAGGAGGCTCTAAACCTGTTTATCCGGTTTACATTGTTTGTGTCAGCAGCCTCGTCAGTGAAAAAATGTGTCAAGATGTTTTGTCTTTTAGTGACTGTGATGGAGGATAAAAATGCGAAGAGAATCAGAAACTCAGGAGAAAGCGTCTGGCTTTAGTAAAGGCACTATCAATGTCAGAGTGTAAAGTTATTCTTTTTTTTAAAAGGCCTGTGAGTTCTGAAATATAACTTCTACTGATAATATATAGGAAGAGCTAATATGTATGTATTCAAGCCCTGTATTTTCCTAGAAACTTCAGCTAGAACAGCCTGTAGTTTTCTTGGTTGTTGTTGTGTGCTGTAGGTGTTAGCCTGCTGAAGTTGCTTGTTTTTATTTGCTTTAAGATGCAACTCAAGGGAATGTGTGATCAGCTTTAGGGAATGTGTGATTAAGGATTACCTTTACTGCAGAATTAACTTGAACATTCAGTTTAATTTGAGTCTCATCTATACAAACCTCTTACTTAAATGGGCCAGCAGCACATCTCATAGTTTAGTCTGCTCTTTGCTTTGCCTGCTGTGTAAGGAGAGCATGACCAGCAGTGAGGGACATGGTTTTGCTTCTTTTCTGTGACACTCCTGGGGCTATACATTAAATGTGCTCTTTGGTTTCGTGTACCACTGTTAAAGCTGCTGAGGAACTGTAGAGACTCCAGCCAGTATATTTAGGGACATGGGGCATATGACCTATGAGGAGAGGTTGAGGGAGCTGGGCTTTAGTCATGCGGAGGAGACCAAGGCAACTTGGAGGCAATCTAATTATGACCTACATCTGCCTAAAGGGACAGGCTCTTCTCAGTAGTAAGAGATCAAAAAAGGGCAGCAGCCAAGTGTTTTAGCTTGGAAAGTTCAAGTTGGACAATAGAAAAAACTTCACACAGAGTGATCCATGACTGGGATGGCTTTAAGCTGACCTGATTTGATGTTGACAATAATTCTGCTTCAAACTGGAGGCTGGAGTAAATGTATTCAAGAGGCTTCTTCTGGATAACACTGCTTTTGTGAGGATATACTTTCATACCTGGTGTCTTGTACTTCTTCCCTACTAGACATTTTCACCTCACTGCTCTCTATGGTCACTTGATGGAGGGAGAAGATACACTGCACAGGTAGTGTTAACTTCCTGCAGTATGTCTCTCATTAGGTTCAGAACTTAAATAAAAATCAGTGATTCAGAGCTCCTTGTTCAGAGATTCCTCTCAACCAGTCTGTCAGGGAAGCTTTTCTATCTGCCTTCTATTGAAACTTTTGTTGTTGTTGTTTTTCTCCGTCAGTTTCAGCTTGATTGTTCAGTTCTGAATCATGTGGCCTGTGGGTTTATTTACATTTCTTTCATACCAGCTTTGGAGTCTTGTTTGGTAAGGTTACCATACACAGTAAATCCAGTAAGCTGTGTGGCCTGTCAGCCGTCTGTACTATGGTCAGGGTAGCAGCAGTGCATTAGAAAGATAAATGTGCAGAGCCATGTTATAATATCAAGTCCAACTGTAAAAGTTATTCTCTTCCTTTCTAAAAATCTGTCTTAGAATAAAGCAAATATAAGAATAAGGCAGGTTATTTGCTCCTTTCATCTTTATTCAGTACCTCATTTTTAAGAAATTAACAGGTGTATGATAAAGTAGGAAAGAGGATTCAAACTGGTGAGGTGCAGTTTTGTGAGTTTTCTTGTACAGACTGTTCCGGATGAAGCACATATGAAATGTACCAACACCCTTTACAAAGACGCTAATGCTTCGCTTTCATGTCTGAAAATAATTCACTTGGTACAGGCATAAGAAGCAAATGTGATCTTGGAATGTATGAGGCTGGTGACTCAGTCATCTTGTGATATGTTAATGTATGCACAAGCTCTTCTTCAGACTTCTGCGCTACTAGTATACAGGATTTCTTGAGTATTCCCTTGGTGTATGTGATGTTAAATGATCTTTTACTTCAAGTTCTCCTTTGTACTATTACATCTTGCCCTGCTTTTTTTTCCTCCAAGCTTTGGGGCTGCAGAATTCATTCTGTCCTTTTGCCCAGCTTTTGCTGTTGATTGTCCTTTTGCGTTTGTCCGCTCGTGTGTGATTGAACTGCCTTAAAAACTAGTCCATTGAGATCTCATTAATATAGCCCTCCATTCTCCTGATTTCTCTCTCCTCTTTACTGAATTTATTATGTTGTTCACAGTTCTAAATCCAGTTTTTACTGTTCAGCAGGATTCTGATGTATTGGATATTTTATTGAAGTTTAGCTTATAAACTAATCTAGCAGATAACTGAAACATGTAATTTTTTTTCTGATACTCTGGTATCTTTTGATGGTATTGCATTTTTGTTGTAAAGTGTCATGTGTTTTTATCTTAATTTTTCTGATTAATTTCCATTTCTAATGTTCAAACAGTTTAGAAGGTGATATTGAGAATCAGCATACTCATGGCAGCATGTCAGGTCACTACATGTATGAATAACAATTTTCTCTTCATCAGTAAGCAACACACCTTACTGTGTTATATGGGTAAGTTTCCCTCTGGCTTGGTTCTGTGATGGCCTTATGTATCTGTATTGCCTGCCAGAAAAATGTGGGAGGAATCATAATCATAACTCAAAGTGCAAGTAAGATTGTTTAGCCCTGCTTAACGTAGGGAAGATGATGACTTCAGGCTGGGTTTCTCAGTGCTTTATTTAGCTGGGCCTTGGAAATGTCCAAGGATGAAAACTGCACAACTGCACTGGTCAATTAGGTTTTTTTACCTTATATCCACTTGGAAGCTCTTTTATTTCTTCTTTGTCTGTTGCCTTTTGTTCTCCCACTATGTATCACTGAAGAGCCTGGCTCTGTCATCTTCGCACCTGTGGAAAAGCTATCAAAAAGGTACAGGATGGCTGCTGTTACAGGCCTTCCAAACCAGCTCTGCTTCAGGATGGAGAGGCTCTGTTCTCTTGGCCTCTTCTCACAGCCCCTGACTACCTTGGTGGCCCTTCACTGAAAGTTTTGTTTATCTATGCCTTCCTTGTATTGGATGGGGTCCGGGGGAGAGGGACAGGGATGCTAGAGCCAGTATTCCAAAAGCAGTCAGAGTGCTAAGTGAAGGATAATAGTTGCTCTTAGTCTGCTGGCCTCTGTTCCTGTTAATGCAGCTGAGGATGCTGTTGGCCTCCCTTTGTTTCCAGGTCATGCTTCTGGCTCCTGTTTGGCTGCTGCCTACCAAGGCCCTTGGGTTTTTTTCAGCTGAGCTGTTCCTTGGCTGAGCAGTGCCAACCTGTACAACATTAAGGGCTCTTCCTTCCAGTGCAGAAGACTGTCCTGCTTAATTCCATAAGGTTCCTGTCAGCTTGCTCCACAGCCTGTGGGTCCCTCTGAATGGCAGCCCTGCCATCATGTATGTTGACTGGTCCTGGTCATGGACTGGTTTAAGACTAAGACTGGTTTATCTGTAAACCTAATGCAATAAAGTTGTACAGTAAGATGTTTATTGAAGCACTGGGTATAAATCCTCATCCACAGCAGATCCTTTTGCATGTGAACAGAGCAGTTGTAGTGCACAAGTCAGCAGGAGAAGCTGACTTTCAACTCTTAGAAAAAGTAGATATTGTTGACTTAAGTGTGATCAGGCAAAGTGTAAATTCTTAAAGGTGTCTAAGGATATAACTTGATATTGCTGTTTGATGGTTGAACTGCTGATGTGGTATTGTGTAGGCTTGAAGATGTATAACTAAATGGGCCTTAATATCGGAAAGAGATGGACAGTTGTTATTGGAAAGGTTGACTTACTGTATTAATAGTGCAGACAAGATTTTTTGCAAGTTTCCATTAATAGATGTATTTGGTCTGCAGAGATATTGTACAGAAAGTGGAGATTGGAGTTAGTTTCTAATGTATTAAACTGTATACATATTGATGCCCAAAAAGATAGGCCACAGACAAAACTCAATAGACTGGTGTCTATAGAGCAGGTATTTGTTTATTACAGCGCCGGTGGTGAGGGGAATATTTCCACCTAACTCACCCACCTTTTTCATGTGTTGTGGCTTGGTATTCAGCAGTACCTACTGTATAAATGTTATGTCATTACAACATCATCACATACGTGCCGGAAATAATTTACATATTTTTATGGCATGGCTATAAATGGTTCTTTTTCACTGAGCTTGCGCCTCCCCAATTTAGGTGGTCTTGGGGGTCTTCACTGATGAAGGCTGAAGGTCTTCCTCCCATCTGAACTTTTCAACTTTGTCTTCAGAGCATGTGCAGTTGTGGTGAAATAGTCCTTTCTGGATCCAACCAGTCTGAATTCTTTCACTTTGTGGATAATTGGCTTTATCTCTGCCAGCTTTTCATCAGTATGCTTTGTAGCTTTTTAGTGTAGCTATACTTGACTAATTTGTAGCTTTACTTGTCTATCTTGAAACTATCCACCTGGTGAGTTTCTGCTTATTTAAGCACTACACAACTAATTAATTACATACTGACTATTATATTGTATAAAAAAATTATAGGTGTAAACGGCTAATTCAGGTTATATAGGTATATTCAGGTTATATAGGTATATTCAGGTTATGTAGGTATAAAAAGTTACAATTCAGATAGAAAGTTATAATTCAGGTTATATAAGCATCTTGTAACTTTGACACAGCTATACAGACATCAATATATATTTCAAATGGAACAGGAAATGAAGCTTACTGTTGGTTAACACATACTGTGGCATAATCTGAAAATTTGGTAAAGCATTTCTGTTTACTTTGAATGTGAAATCTTATTTTAGAAGAAAGCCTGTGTCATGCACATACCAGGAATGTCACACATGGAGCTGGCTTTGTCTCCTCATCATTTGGAGAAGTATCCTGTCTTAAGTTTATTTCTATTCAATTGGGTTTTTTTCCTGAAATCATACATTTAATTATTTCTGCCTACATGCTATGCATCTGACTGGATAGCAGAGTGTCATGAGTTAGGGGGATCACCAAATGAACTTGGGTCGATGCTGTATCTATGTTGCAAGAAAAAGCTATTTTGATGTGTTCAGTGAGCTGATGCAACATTAGCAAGGTCTCAGGTTCATTTAGCTTGGGGGTTTGCTTGAGAAAAATGTGAACAAAAGCATCATGTGGAGAGCAATGATAAGGATCAAGAGTTTTGAGAGCATGACTTACTTGGAAAAACTGAATCACAGAATAAGTAGCAGTTGCTTAGCAAGAAGAGACTGAAGGAGGCATTGTTTGACACTGCCTTGGTCTGAAAACCTACCATTTTGGCTAGAAAACTGCAGACTACAAGCATCTTGTAGGCTACTGTTAGGGCCTCTTTGTTTCTGGTTCCTAAAACATTGGAAGATAAGATAACTGAAAATAATTTTCCTGTAATTAGCATAAGCAGCTATGACTGCAGGAGGGGGAGAAGGGTTAATGAGACAGTTGCTGACTGAGATGTAGTGCCTGCTGTTAGGAGTGTCAGGTCACCAAGTCTTATGGAATATAAAGATTCCCTACTTTAATCTCCGTTGTTTCTTTATGAATAGATTATAATGATCTAATTGTTATTGAGCAAAACTAATGTAATGCGGATGTAATAACTGTGCTTCTGTTTTATCAGTTAGGGAGTTGTTCCATGTACTGCTAAATAACAATGTGTTTCAAAATACTTCATACTAGTTTTCTTACTTTGATTCTTTACCCCATATGTTCTGCACGTTTTTTAAGATCCTGTGAAAAACTGTCCTAGACAAGAATTTCATGAAGTTGCTGCCTCTTATTTTTTTTTAAACCCCTGTAAATCTGATGCACAAATGTACAGTTCTTACTGGAGGTGGTGGTGATGGTGGTGGGTGTGTAATCTTTCTTACCTTCTTGACCATAATCTCATTTATTAATTTTAAACAGTTTGCAATAATCGTGAACTTGTCCAGCTTCTTTGCTTTTTTTCAGAGGGTACTTTTTTGGTTTATCAATTTATTTCTCTGGAAAAAGTGATTTTTGTAGTTTTCTGTTACATTGAAGTGAGTAGAATAGCAGCTGAGTTGCTGCAAGTTGAGACTTAAACTTATTGTGCAGAAAAGTGGGAGGGTAAAGGAAAATGAATGCATTTTGCTCTATGCAGAGCTTGAAGATCATCTGAAGCAGTTCTTAGCTTGTATCTTAGTTCTCTTTAGCAGCTCTTAGTTGCCAGAAGTCCAACAGATGTGCTAAAAGCATCAACAAACAGCAAATTGAAGGCCTACAATTAAGCTCAGATGGCATACTAAGAAAAGAGAAATGTCACTCTTGTCATAATAATTTGAGATAGCAGTGCCACAAGAATATTTTCAGTCAACCAAAATTCAGTGTCACAGGATCATATAGAGGCAGTTCATAGAACCCTTCCTATAAATGTTGGAATTTTACTTCAGTTGTCTTAAATTTTCAGTTGAATGCCGCTATTACATATTTTAAGGTCAAAGCTGCCTTATTGAAAACTGCAGCTTGCTAAAGCATAGTGTTGATAGACCTCCTTTTCTTATCTTGTATAAATATGTAGGAACATTAAGTCCTTCTCTGTGTTGACGATCATATGTTATTGTTCTTATGCTACAGTCACTTATTCTTAAGGTTCTGTGCACATGCATTCAGACTAAATATTGGTCTGTTGTAATTCTGAACACTGTGTTCGGCACCCTTCTACTTCTAGGCTTTTAAATCCTAGGCAGTTGAAATATTTTCTTGCCATTTGTGGATCTGACATGCACTTTTTCACTTCAAGCTGTTGTGGTGACCCAGTCCTGTGAAAAGGTAGTTGAGAATTAAAGCATGAATCCTGATGCTGCAAAAAGTCTTGTCTTTTTTCTAAAGACTTTTGTCTAAAATAGCACAGCTAAGAGCTCTGATAACCTAGCACCACAGATACCCTTGTTAAACAAGTTACTTGATTCTTGAGGTTGTGTGTAGTGTGGTCAGTGGTGTCAGGTTTTTCTTCTACATGTAGTCTGATAGCATCAGCCCTCAGTAGTCTCACTGGCTTGCTGCTGGCAGATGAAGTAATGGTTGTGTATAACCTAACGAGGTGAGCTCCTGTGCAACAGTTATCAGGAAAATAAGTAAAATCGCAGTACGACTTTTGGTGTTGAAGGACTTTTCAGACCACTGTGTTCTGTGCTGGCAGTTGTTTCTACTTTGATGTGCTTTCTAGAATACTAGGGGCACCAGAGTGGCTGAAAAATGCATTTACTTTGCCCTTAAAACTAAATAGCTTGCTCATTTAGTGGTAGAGACTTTGTAGTGTGTCATCAGGGAGGTTGAATTCGTCTCTACTACTCTGACCTATTTTCACAGTTGAAATACCTTCTAGTTTTGTTTCTGAGAGGTTAGGTCAAAATGGATGTGTTTTGTATGAACAGACAGCTCGAGCACTTGGGCTGTGGGCAGAGGTGTGGATTTTGGTGGCTTGGCCAGCTGGGTAGTCAGCACACATGGAGCGTGGTGTTGCCCCATCTCTTTTTGACTCAGGAGGCTTACATTGTGTCAGGTTATGAAACACTTGAATCCTGTACCAATATAGTGAGGGGGAGCTAATGCTTTCACAGACTGAAGGAATGAAAGTGGGCATTGATGGGAAAGGTAGGATTTCCTGTCTTGGGTATGGGAGGGGAGGACATCAGAAAACCCTAACAACTGACTATAAGCTCCTGGAAAACTTGTGGTACAAGTTCTCCTGGCATCTCCTTTCCTACACGGTGCCTTCAACAGGGATCTTCCTTCTCCACCCCTACCCTCTGTTTGCTCTTACTTTCTTGAAGTTACCAGAGTTCTCTCAAATCTCCGAAGATGGTGCAGGGCCTAGAGTGGAAGCCATATGAGAAGTGGCTGAGATCACTTGGTCTGTTCAGCTTGTAGAAGAGAAGACTGAGGGGAGACCTCATAGCGCTCTACGGCTTCCTCAAAAGGGAAGTGGGGGGACAGGCACTGGTCTCTTCTCTCTGACCAGTGACAGGACCTGAGGGAACAGGATGAAGCCATGTCAAGGGAGGTTTAGGCTGGATATTAGGAAAAGCTTCCTCAAGCAGAGAATGACTGGGCACTGGAACAGTCTCCCCAGGGATGTGGTCACAGCACCAAGACTCGCAGAGTTTGGACAGTGCTCTTGGGCACATGATGTGATTCTTGGGGCTGCCCTGGGCAGGGCCAGGAGTTGGACTCAACTCAAGGAGTTGACTTGTGAGTCCCTTCCAAGTCAGCATATTTTATCATGATCCTGTGATTCTAAGTCTAAAGCAGCAGGTTGTTCTGCTGTGAAGAACAAATAATGTTCCGTTTTTATTTCTGGCATAAGGAGCAGAAGTGGTTATTTGTGCAAGACTTCATTCTGCTGCTCAATTACCGGAGAGGGAGAAGATAATTTATCTTGACCTCTTGAGTGGTTCCTGTCTGCAAGCTCTTCAGACACTTGAACTAGTAAGAAGAAAAAGGAAACTTAAATTTGGGTTGAGAAAAAAACCCCACAAACTGCATTGGGCTATATACAGCTGAAGTGTGTGTGTATATGCATTTGTAGTATGGGACTTCTTTACTTCCATCTAATGGGGTGGAGAGGGTAGGAGGGGAAGAAGATACTTGTTCTACAATAAGGGTTCTCCATTTGTAGATTATTAAGACATGTATAGGATCCTAGATGAGATCAGTCTATTTTCATTTGCATCCCTGGTCTTTTTCTTAGGACTATTTGACCCACACTACTCTTGAAAGAAGATGATTATTGGCAAAGCTTTGATAAAGGCTGAAAAATTTGAAACAGCTACAGTCAAGCAGCTGTTTCGGTTTTTCAGTAGCTTGCTGAGGAGGCACCTGTTGTGTTGCAAGGTCGGGTAAAAACCTAGATGGGAAGAATGTTGGCTGCTGCTAAGCCTACATACAAACTTCTAGTGTATTTTATTTGTTACTGAGTTGTCTTCATTTCCCCTAGAGATGTTTGTAGTATCTTTAAAAATTATGAATATAATCAAAAATAAGCGTTTCTTTCAGCTAAGTTTTAAAAAGCTGCTATTAGTAAATAAGGCAAGAAGTACCTTTTAATGTATTGAATGAAGATAACAGTGTGCAGAATTAGTGTATAGGTTTTTAGAATTGCTAAAAACTTTTTGGAAGTAGGCTTAGTCTTGAATGTCATTCATAGCTATAAAAACTCACCGTAATTAATACCGTCTGTAGATCAGTTTTAGGTATGGGCACATTCTACCTCAGGCTTTTTTCAATATATGAAAAAGGTTGAATTAGACCAAAGTTTATTTCCTTATTATATATTAAGAATACCACAGGAGATTATTTTTGTTGGATCTGCTAAAAATCACTTTTATTGTTGTCCTCTGGAGCTTGTCCAATATAGCAAATGTAAGATATTTCTGAGGTGGTTTTCTTCTTGTATTTTTTTCAATATTTTATTTTGTTTCTTATTTTTTGGCAGTGCAGAACTTGCTGTGTAATTTATGTTGTGATTTCCCTGCCCTCTATATCTTGATAGTTTCAGTTATCCATTTAGAGATTTGAGAGAGGGTATATGAAAGTTGTGCCAATACTTGTCTCTTTTCCGGTGTTGGAGTCATGATACTATTTAAAACTAGTAATGCACTAAAGATGCTGTTGGTTTATAGCATGTTTCCTTAGTACCTCAGATGAGGCTTAAATGGATTACAGTAAATTTTCTATTCTCAATCTATCCATGCTAAAATATTTTTTAAAAATAAATTTTATGAAGTTACTTGCTTCTATTCAATTTGGCTAGAAATATTTGAGTAAATTATGGTAACGAATTTGAATGTATCAAAATGGGAGTATAACTCATCCCATTGTAGAATGAATACTTTAATGTCATGTTCTGGTAAGTATTTTGGGCTCCTTAATAACAGATATTTAACTGTTGGAGGTGGAGGCCATGTGGCGGAAACATAACTTTTTAAGAGATTCATCTAAAAAATTTGTGTGTATATAGATGCAGATGTTAAAACCTTCACTTTTCTAGAGATGTAAATGCTTTCTGTTGAATTATGTAACTACACTGGTGCACTGTGATTATTATAAATATCAAGCCAGTTAGTATAAAGTAGTAGAGTATATTTTAGTTACAAATTGTTGTCTGTTTGGCCTGTGAAACAGAGGTCATCAAAATACAGTGCCCCAATTAAAAAAAACTCTTCTTAATTTGTATTATTTATTTAGACTCTTATAGTGTTTACAAACTATGTGTTTGCTACAGACAGGATAATTATGAATTTCACACTAATGGTCTTTGTTTTATAAAAAAGCTTTAAATACTCTGTACTTATCAAACAGCAACAAGAAATCTCCAGTGGTTAGATCAAACATAGAGGACCTCTAGATCATCTCCCCTCCAGATGAAAGCAGACTGGATATCATATAAAATCAATTAAACACAGTAATTCCAGAAATGTTGCTTGCCTGATGGGGTCAGTGTCCTATTTAGTCTTCATTAATTGCTTCCTGGATAGCAGCAAGTACATCTGCAGTTAATTTCCAGTTATCAGTTGTTTATATTGGTCAAATTCTTAAAGCATTGCAGAGGAATGAAGTCCCTATTTTAGCAGCTGGTGTCTGTTGGAATCAGCAGGAGTAAGCTGTGTAACTGGTGGATTAGATGTCTGCCCACGGGGCTCTAGTCAGCAGCCTGTGACAGTACTGAGAGAGGAAAATGAATTTAACACACGCATTGCCTCAATTTTTTTCAGACACTGGCCAGAAGAAGACCCCAGACAAGAAAGATGGGCGACGAATGTCTTTTCAAAAACCTAGAGGGACTCTTGAATATTCTGTAAGTTACTGCATTATTGTTAGAATGCTACTGCAAAGCAAGTGCAGGCTAAAAAGTTTAATTACAAAATATAAGCAAAACTGTAATGTGCATTATCTTTAATCTTTGAATTCTGTGTAGCTGATAGGTTAGTTTGACAAATTAAATTGGAGGATTAGCTAGTAGTACTTATGCTGTTTTTTCTGTTTAAGTGCCTTTTTTTTTTTCCTTAAAAATCCCAAGCTAGTCAAAATGTTGACTGGTTCACTTTTAGGTAACTAGTTAGAAACAATAAATAACAATAGTTATATAATTATGTGCAAGTTCTCTGCTTTCAACATTATTAATAAACAGTTGCTATCAGGAGAAATAACAGAATAAAGTTGTGAAGGGAAGCTGTATCTTGATGCTGACCTTCTGGTATTCTCCTAATAATTGCTACAGGTCTGTGCCTTTTACTATATCTCTGTTTCTGCATCAGTATCTGAAAATGGAGCCTTTTTCTCCCTGTTCTGTTCTTCAAATGACCCTCAAACTGTGCTGCAGTCAGCTTTCACATTTGTGGTTACTAAGGGAAACAGAAGTGAGAAGTATCTGTCTTGTGTTATATACTGGAAATATAATTAAGCCTATAAATAATGCTTATAGAGTTGATGTTAAAATGGGGAAAGCCTGCCACAGTTATCACTGAATGCTTTTGAAGCTGGACATAATAAATATGAGAACTTCTTTATGGAAAGTCTTTACTTGACCTCTTGGTGTTCTCTTATTCCAGGAATAAGAGATATGGGAGGGACTTAACTCTGTTACATTAAGCCAAGCTGTGATATTGCTTAACTATTGAGAAGGCTGTGATAGTAATTTGGAGAGAGACAGAGTGTGTGTATTGGAGCAAGAAGCACTTCATTAGGGTAGCTTATATCAGAACTTGAATGTACTTCCTGCCTGTACTAAAGACTTCCTTGAAGCTGAAATTCAAACCAAACTCTTGCTGCTTAGCTTTTAGCAGTTGAAGAATGTTAATGTAAATGTTACTGTTGTGGATGTTACATTAACCCCATTTTGCTGAAATACCTGGAAAAAATGGTCAGGTGTAGCTCTGTATTACTGGCATCCATACTCAGTAAATACTTTAATTTGACTCTTGCCACAATGTGAGTGCTTTTACTTTCCCAGGCAAAGTTAAAGCAACAAGCTTGCCTTTTTTTAACTTACTGTATTTGTGTCAAGTTGTCCTGTACTTCTGCAGGTTTTTGTGCTCCAGTAGGTGGGGCTTTAGATGCAAAAATAGCTTTCTTAATACATACTGAAGTATGCATCACTTCCTTGTGAGTCAAAGAGATGATTCACAGGAATCAAAGTCTTTTTGTCATTAAACTTAGTCCACCTTCTAAAGAAGCCTGTTGGATGTATGGAACATGGTGCACTTCAGCTTCACAAATGCTGTATTCTGTCAGTCTTTGCTGTACATTTCACTCATGAAGCTTGTGAAGAACTTCAGTAGCATCGTCTTTGGATCTTTTGGTTAATATTGTTTACATATATTTTAATAAAACACACAGATCTAACCTCTAGGAACTGAGCTTATGCTCACTGTAAAAGAGGCCTGCTAACTGTTGTGGTAATTTGCTACTGTTGTTATTTATGACTTTATTCCATGTGGAAAGACTTATTTGTCTGGTTTCTGACTTAGTCCTACTTCCTGTCATGGTGACAAACACACATGTATTTATATATCTCCATGTGTTGCTTCTTTGAGAAGTAGTAGAGGATGAAGGTAGAAACCAGACTCCCCCTCACCTCCCAGCATTGTTGAAGTTGGGGGTTTTTGCCTTTTTTAAATAATAATTTAATGTGTTAGTTTTTCCAGTGGCTGCGTGGTTTTAGGAGGGAGGGTCTTATTTGTATTCCTGAAGTTTGGAGTGAGTTGGCATCTCACTGTTGCAAACTATGCAGTTTTAATGTGAAGTAGACAACGATAAAACAAATTTTCTCTTTAAAGCCAAAGACAAAATGCAGTTAATGTTTAAGATTTTCATCTAAAATTCTGAAGATATGAAAACTTGGACCTGCTGTTCTGTATATAGCAGCAGAGAGAAGGTGTAAACAGATATGGTACTAATTGATGGCAGTAAGTCTTAAACTGCCTTTAAAGGATACAGAAAACTGGTTTATTTTTGCTGATATTGCTTAGACAGTGAAGAGATTTTTTTTTAAAGTTAATAGAGTTATCCTTTTCTGAACGTCAGTCAACATATTAGATGCAAATTGATATTGTCTGTTATTTCAGAATCCACAGTTGTGCTCAAGTAATATGTTTTTCCCCTTCAACCTTTTGTGTTACATGTTGTACAAACACAACTGGTGCCTGCCTATAGGTGTTAGAAGAGTCAACTAGGAGTGAATACTAGAGCACGAGCAGACAGTGTTGTCCACTGATCACCAGTCATTGTAGCATGCTAGCAGTCTCGTGACTTCAGTGAAGGCCTTCTAACTGCACTTCCTTTTGAGAAGAAGAAAGGAATAATTGTAGTTATTTACAGATAGGTTTGGTTTTTGTTTGTTTTTTGTTTTGGTTGGTGGTTCTTTGCTCAAGTGCAATAGACTATACAAGAAAAGCACTTTTTGTTTAAAAAAGTGTATAAGTGAGTGATTGAGATGGATGATCTGGTTTATCAGTGTTGGAGGCTCCAATGTAAGACTTCCCTGCCCCACTCCCTCCCATTTAACTCTCTGGGGATTGAAGGTTGTGCTCTTCTCCTTAAGTAGCGAGTAAGCACTTAATACACAGGCTATGTTGTCCAGGTCATGAAAAGAGCCCAATATCAATTCCTGAGGGTCACAGAAGCCTATAGTAGACCACAGCCTCAAGACTGAGTTTTCAGCTTGAGTCCTCAGTGTTGAGCTACCAGTCTTCCTGCATGTGATCTTTTCCTGGTTGTTTAGGGGTAAGTCTAAGGTGTGGAAGCTGGGTCTGGGCTCTTCTTGATTCAGTTAGAAACCAGTTAGATATGCATATAAGAACAAAACTCTGAAGTCGTCTTCTTGAGGTAAAACAAGGATGAATTTTTGATCCTTTCTTAACTCAAGAGTTGTGGATGGCAAGTGTTTTTGTGGTACAACTCTTCTGGTACAACTGGTTCTATTGCCATTGTAAGCCTTTACATGCTGTTTAGACTATTACAGAGTTAGGAGCTTTTGGTGATTTCTTTTGTGATTCTTGGTTCTTCCATTTCAAATCCAGGGAGTGTGTTCTTGTCTGACTGCCACTGTTTTTTGAGCATGCTGTTGTCATAATCTTTTAACCCATTTTGGGGAGTATAGGAAATGTGGATCGCAGTGGTGACATTGCTTCATCTGTTGTGTCTTTAACTAATTCTATTTTTAAGTAGGCTTTATGGTATCTACAAGGTTTGTTTTACTTATGTTGCATATTATATAAATTAGGCCTATTAAAAATCAGTTAATAGAGTCATAATCTGGTATTTCTAAAGGCTTGGGTACAATGCTGAAGTTGTTGTGTTATCTGCTCCCCTTTGTCCTCACCCTTCTTTTTAGTTTTCCCATCTGTTTAATTTTGTCAGTTCATTTTAATACTCTTAAACTGTTGTTTGATTGTTCTCTGGCTCATGGATAGCTAGTCTTGAAGTAAAAAAATAATTCTTTCTGCACTATGATTCATGTGTATTTGATGATTAATTTTTAATGGAGGAATGAGTGAATTCCTGTTGCTGTTGTATGAGGGTCAGAACCAAATCACGACATAAGTACGATCCAGGAGTCGGTGAAAAGTGGATTTATTTATTAATATAAAGACCTGTTTTATACCTTAATGTGCTTGAATGTCATAAGGTCATTGTTCCTTTGGCCATCCACCTCTCAGGGTGATTGTGTGCCTTATTCCAAATATTTCTCTATTCAGTATCATAACAAGTCCACAGGTGCATGATAAGAAGAGTCCCATTAAAAGAAACATCTTCGCTATTTACATAGCTTCTGTGAGAAAGAACAGCTTCTCACAGAATGCAAGAAGCTGGAGAATTCCTCTGCTGAAAGCTTTTCAGTATCCACAAATTCCGACTGTTGAGATGCAGTTACAGTAAAGTTCATTAAAATATTAGTAGAGAATTTGGTTTGAAATAAATTTTTAAAATAACTTTGCTAGCTCTTGATCTGAGGGAAATGAAGGTAGTTCGAACCAGAGTTAGTGGCGACTGAAGTTCTCTGTCTGCTGGTACACACAAGCACACCTAGAAAACATGGGTGTATTCTCAGTGAAGATTCAGCACAGGGCTTTAATATCCAAATATTTATGTAAGATTTTTAATACTCAGAATAGCATTTAAATAGCTACCTCATAATGCATAGAAAGTTTTTATTTTGTGAGAGAGAATAACTTTTTGCCTTCTCTTACATTATTGAATTGATGGGGAGAAAGCTGGGCATCTGTGGTATGTGCTGGCACTTTTTCAATTCTGTCAGTTCTGTGTTTTTCTACAAACTTATTCTTTGACCTTTTGGCTGTTCAGGTTCTACTTTTTAGAACAGTAGAGAGCCTGAGAATTGGAAAATAGGCTTTTGAATCTAGGAAGATACTTCAGGAAGTCTATTACGTGAGCACTGTCTTTGTTTTAAGATCTGTGCTAGTCCCCGAAGTCCCATGTAGTGTGGAAATTTGCCTGTGCAAACTTCACAGCCAAATAAAAAGGAAACTTGTACTTGCCATTGTGTTTACCATAAGTGAGATAAACCCTTTAGCTGTCAAGCTATCTCACCAGATGTTTTTATATCTGAAGACTATAAAGAGTGAATGCACTCTAAAAAGGGCTTAAACTTTGTGGTTTTTAATTGAATGCTTTTAATTTGATTTATGTCATAAGTTAGTCTAAAATCTCAATTGCTTCAATCATTAAGTGATACATAAGGGGTATCTACCTAGCAGCTGACTGTTGTACTTCAACATTTATGTGAGAGCAAACTTAGACAAACCTTTTGAATTTCGCTTTACGGTTTGTTTTAGCAAACCTTCTGTGTTATGCAGAGCTTCTAATGGAAACACTACTGTTCCTTGATTTGGTGGTTAGTTTTGTTATTGTGTGTGGAGCACATAGTACCTATCTGGTCTGGTTGCAGTCCCATTTCGATTTCTGCTTTAGTACCAGTTAAACAAGGCATATGAGAATATTCTTATTTTTTTGTACATCTATCAGCATACAGTACTGAGTGGCTAAGAGGTACTACAGTACAGTCTTTCATCCTGGAAATACTGATAGAGAGACATGTTTGCTGCTTTGTTTACCTTACTGGCTTCCTGTATAAAGTATTCTCATAACAGGTTTTTAATGGTAGCTTAAAAAATCTAATTGCCTTTTCTTTGGCAGTGCTTGTATAGTTTCCTTGGTGAATCTAGGTTGACAAGTGCACCTTTACAAAATGATATGGAAAAGAATTCTCTAATTTTACTTATATTTAGCAACACAAATGTATCTTAGCTTATATAGCTTCGTCTTTCCTTGACTGATAAAATCTATTTTTTTTCTGGTACAGTGTTCATGAAGCCTTGTGCCATTATGCAGTAAACCTTTTGATTGTATGTTTCCTTGTATCTTCAATATTCTTAAAAGTATGAATTCTTTATTCTGAGATACCCTCTCTGTATAAAACTTTCTTCCTTTTGCTTTCTTCTGGTAGCTCATGTAGAATACATTTTGGGGAGGTGAAGGTCGAAATGTGAGCTAGAAAAAAATCCTTTCCTCGATTTGTAATCACTTACTCAAAATGAATATGCTCCATCTGCTGTCATACTAGTTGACCTGCTTCAGCATTTTTGTGTGTTCACAGTGATGGATTTTTCTTGAAAGTCAGGGTCTAACAGAAGCTTATTTCAATAGTAAGAGAGTGTGTTCATATATAGAGAATTCTTCAACTGTTCTGTAGGTGAAGAGGGGGAATGAGTGGTTCTGTGAACCCAGTCAGTGGTGTATTGGTCCAGTGGTACCCAGCAATGAATTTGTAGACCAGAAATGCTGGTGCAATAGCTGAGCCTACAGCTCAAACTGTGTGACTGACACTTCTGGCCACCTGGAAACATAGTGGGAAAGGCATGTGTTTTTAGATTGTGTTGCGATAGACTAACATTTAGGAAGTAGGTATGTTTTCTGAGGTGGCTTTGTTTGTTTTGGGGGTGGGAGGTGGACAGTCATAAGATATGAAGACTTAAAAGTTCATCAAAATCTTGGTAAATCTACACATGCTAAAATTTGTAAGCCACTATTTGAACTAATTGCTTACAGGTTTGTTTTGTTTTTTTTTCCCCCCAATTGATACAGGTGGAATCAAGAGATACTTTAAACAGTATTGCCTTGAAATTTGATACAACACCCAATGAACTGGTTCAATTAAATAAGCTTTTCTCCAGAGCAGTCGTTCCTGGACAGGTACTATTAAACTGTATATGTTACTTATCCAACAAAGTCCTCTTTTACTATATTACTCGTTTCTGCCAGAGTGCTAAAATACTTCTCTAACTGGTTTTCCTATTGGCTTTGTAAAAGAGTTTTTCCTTTTTCTCTAGTTTATTAATTCTTTATTCCTATTAAATAACTGCCTAAAAAGGAAACATGTAAGGAAGGTCTCTTAAATAAGATCAGAGGACTTTTAAAACTAGATGTACTTAATGGTATAATAATAACACTTGGGTACAAGCTAAATTGTTGCTTTGCAAATATAGCAGGCTGTTTACCAACTCTAGCTAAGCTGACATATTCAGGGTACAGCTTACAAACTACATTCCATGACTGCATATTACTGCTTGCAATTCTATTTTAATAAATTGAGTAATGTTTGTGTTCCATTCTGGAAACTTGATGTTTTTACCAGCAGTATATGAATTATCATTCACTTATTATAGGTCATTATATTATAGATTGCCTTTTTTTGCTGTTTTTGGCTTCAATTTTCACTTCTTGAAAGCCAGGCCTGGAAACAAGTGATAGGTCAACTGTGGTATTAGGCATTGGCCATTTGCTATTTGCCCTTTGTTTGACAGAATTCTGTGTTAATTTCTGATTGATGCAGAACTTTAGGGAGCTTGAATGCCTACCACAGCTGAAATAATATATAAAAGGTGTGAATACCTTCAGTTGAATTTTTTTTATACATTCAGTGGGTCTATTTCCTGGTTGCTCAAATAGTAGAGTAATAGCAAGAGAAATAATGGGACAGGTCTTCCTTGGATGCTCTTATCAGGTGTTTCTGGCATGCTGTATACTTTTAATGCTTTCTATCTGAACTCTTTCCTCAATTATTATGACTGAAAATCAAAATTATATCAATATAGCATTTAAAAACTTGAAATGCTAAAATTAAGAAGTGTTTTGTATAGTACTGTTTGTTCCCTCAACTCATAATTCTGTTAAAAGCAGGGGGAGCAGGAATGGTTTTGTGTAGCTTATTTTGAGAAAACATAGTAAATATACCTGAACTGGGGGGAAATCTTAAGTAAATCTGAAAGCATGACTAACTTCTAACTACATTATATCTTCTTTATAGATTTTGTATGTTCCTGACCCAGACTACATTTCTAGTGTGGACAGCTCCCCCTCTCTAAGTCCTATAAGTCCCCTATCACCTACATCTTCCGAAGCAGAGCTTGACAAGGCTGCAGTAAATGTAGGTATACCTATTGTCCTTGAAATTAATTTTCCCTTACAAGATAAATGTTACAGATGCTATGCTTTCTTCTTAAACTATCCTTATGTTTTGGGGAGAAAGTACTTGACAACACTTGGAGTTGAAAGTAAAATAGTTCCTTTTTAAAAGTAAATACAAGCTTTTAATTTTTGTAAATGACAGTTTTCTATGTGAAAACTGATTTGAAGGCAAATTACTTGTAGCAAGACACTGTCATTGCACGCTGAAGTCTTAAACAGTTTCTGTTGCATTTCTGTATTTGTTACATTTCAAAGCTTGTTCAACATTTGTCTCTAATCTTATTGGTAGTTTTTGTAGAAATAAGGTATGGGCAGGAGCGCTCAGGTTCCCTCTGCTTGCCATAGAGGTGTGGGAGAAGCTTCTCTAGTTTCATTTTGCAAAATGAAGTTTAAAAAAAAGGGGTTTCACTGAATGGCTAATACAGAATTAATTGTACCTGACTTCTACTCAGTAGTTCTACCTTTGTAGACTTTCAAAAGGCTAAAAATGTTTAGTCATCAAAGCTGTCCTGTAATTCAGCTCAAATGTAGATTTTTGGGTAGGAGCTAGCTTTGTAGAAACATGTCTTTCCAGGAACAATGGCTTGCTGTCAACCGCACTCTGCAGGGAGCAGTCCAACCAGGAAGATTCAGTATTTGAGCCTGCACTTCTCTGCAATTTTTGCAACTATGACCTTATTTGGATGCTTCCTTGTACATCACCACTGTTCTTTTCCCAGTTACTATCTTTTTCTCTCAAATAACACATTTTCTTGGTAGCATATTTTGATAGTGCTCAGTCAAGCTGTCAAACATCTATTCCAGGATTTTGTGTGCTCAGAGTTTAGGAAGGTTTGAGACTTAAAGCATTTACTTATTTGCTTGCATGACTTGGTCCAGACAAGTTTAAATATAAAGGCTTTGCTTTTTTGCTCAATAGGTTCTCAAGCTGCATTACAAAGTCTGTGATGACCCTTCTACTGAAAATTACTGTTTGGTTTTGCTGTGATGCCTTTGTTTGGTCCTAGTATGCCAGTTCTTATGTCTGCTGTCATTTGTGCTGAATAATTTCTTCTATGTTTTTATGACAAAAAGTAGACTAGTCTGCTGGAATACATTCTTGTATCATATATCTTTTATTTCTGTCAGAAAGACCTGCTGATATAACATACATTGTGAGAAGTTACTCAGGGAAAAATTATCAGTTTTACTATTAGAAATCAGCTTTTCCTACAAAG
Organism: Ptilonorhynchus violaceus; assembly: GCA_013397565.1. NCBI lineage: Eukaryota > Metazoa > Chordata > Aves > Passeriformes > Ptilonorhynchidae > Ptilonorhynchus > Ptilonorhynchus violaceus. Next base: position 905,820 of record VZRJ01011410.1, on the reverse strand, counting down.
CACTAGATTCCATGCCAGAGAAATACTTTATTCTTGCTTTTATCAATTATTTTGTATATTTGTTTTCATATAGTAGATAAGGAGGCTTAATAGTTTAACCATACCTGTAATTTGTTTGAAAACTTTATTGACTATATGCACATAGAGATAAAAATTTGAAAGTGTAGAAGAAAAAAAGGTAGATGAAAATACTTAAAATTCTCTTATGCAAAAGACCTGTTTCATTTAGTATAGGCAGTCCAGTGCTAGCAGCAATTGGAGTGTTAAATTTCATTTAACTGACACTTTATTGTTGCAGAACTATTTTGTGCATCTTGTTACACGTTGTGGATTATTACAAGCAGTTCTTAAATGCTTCAGGGAAAGTCAAATGAGCAATGTGGCAACATATAATAGTGCTTATTCTGTTTCTGAAGCCTTTCAAAGTACATCTAAGGAAGGAACAAATATTTGTCAGAAGAAATCAAAGAACAGCAATCACTGTACTTGTCAGTGTGGACTGTGTGTGTTTGCTTTTATTTTCAGTCTCTCCAGCAACACAAAAGGCACTCAACTTCTCTGTGAGCAGTTAAGGCTGGAGGATTTTGTTCTTCATCATAGTACCTGTCTTTTGTGTTTCTCATTTTGCTGATTGTTATTACTGTGAATAAGAGAAATATTAGTATACATTCTCTAATGCTCTCTTGAGGTCTGTCCAGATTTGCAGTTTAAATTTAAGCATGTTTTGAGGTAAAGATGTGTTCCTCTGCCTGCATAATGTACAGGAGTCTTCTCTCTGCTCTGGTCATTGAAATCAGTGATTTCTTATTAGAAATTTAATAAGATAACTAACAAATATCCAAATGCCTGTTAAGTCAAAAATAAACTGATATGCTCTGTTCTTTTTCTTCTGTTTTATCATACATTGGAGTAGCTTAACACAACCATGTGACTAGATACAAACCAGCATATGGCTGATATAAGACCTGCATAACCTTGTTAAAGTTGGGGGGGGGTTTTGGGGTTGTGGGTTTTTTTTTTTAAATTTTGCTACACTTAAGCTAAGATTTCGGTGTGTATTTCAATAAGTTTGTTAGTGTCAGCGTGTATGTAAGAACTAGCTTAGATTTTGAAACTTCTTTAATGCTGCTGGGTTCTTGAAAGGTTTCTTCATTCAGCAGTCTTAGGCACATATTTGAGAAGATAAAATGTGTTTTGCTGCCTGTAAAGCTTAAATTCCACTTCAAAATAATATGTAGTGACAAGGGCATCACCATTAAATTGGAAAGTCTACCACCAGTATTATTCTTCCTCTTGGGTGGTGTAGCAGTATGATGAGAAATAACTGGCTTACTCATAGTGGGCTCAGCTGAGCCACTTGCTGAGTTGTGTCATAAGGGTGACCATGTAGTTTTCAGTGGGAAGGCACATGTAGAAGGAGAATTAATCTCCAGAAGGTTTGTTTCCTAATTATACTTTCATCAGCTTTTTCAGCAAAATTCAGTTTAATGTTCTGTATATTATTTTGGTTTTCTTATTGCTCTCTAATGAAAGATGCAGGCAGAGGCTACAGTAATGCCAGAGAGATGATGAACTGAAAACAATTGTGCATAATGTTCCCGGATATGATTAAAGGCATTTATCTGCAATCTGTACTAGTGAATAGAACTGAACAGGAAAGCTGAAAACCAAAGGGAACATGGAAGTTCATGTTTTCTAAAAATAGTCATATTTTATTGGTAACTGAAAATAGCAATTATGTATGAAATGGAAGTCTTTAAATGTGGGTGAAGCTGCAAAACAGGGTTTCTTTGCCTATAAAACAGGCTTTGGTGAGGTCTGTGTAAGGTATGTGGAGCTTTTATTTGAAAACAAATATTTTTCAGTGTCTGTCCTGTCCCTGGTAGGATTCCATGTTGATGACTTAGTCAGATATACTGGTAGACAGCAAGATAGATAACTCTATTCCTAGGGAAGTCGTGAAGGAAATCCTCTGAAAGTTATATCCAGCCATGTGAATGACCAAGATGGTTGGAAACAGCCAGAGTGAATTTACCAAGGCTGTATCATGCCTGACAAAATTGATTGCTTTCTGTGATGAGATGACAGGCTCAGCAGGTGAGGGAAGACCAATGCATGTTTCTTACCCTGACTAGAGCCAGGCCCTTGACTCTGTCCCAAAGCAGCCTTGCTAAAATACTGGAAAAATGTGAACTGAATGGGTAGAGTAGAACATGGGCCAGAATTAAATAGCCAGGATCATTGTGTTCAAACCTATTCAGCATTTGTGTAGGTGATTTTTTTTTTTTTTAAATCTCTTCTAGAATCACAGAATGGCTTGGGTTGTAAGGGACCTTCAAGACCATCTAGTCCCAACCCCCCTGCCATAGGCAGGGACACCTTCCACTAGACCAGGTTACTTGGAGCCCCATCCAGCCTTGCCTTGAACATTGTTTGCTGTGGTGGTGGTCAGTTACAAATCCTTGAGGGGCCCTATTGGGGCAGTGCTGTTTATAATCTTCCCATGAGTGACCCGACTGGTCAAATTACATGGCAGAAAATCTCCAGAAGTTAATATTGAAAAAGGCAAGTTCCTAAGTTCCTCTTTGTTTCTTTATATTTCCTTTTAGGATTCGGATGGAGTCCAACAAAAAGAGCCAGCGGTTTCACCAGCACATGCATGTGTTCGTCCTTCAAGAGTGGTATCATCCACCTCCGAAGAGGAGGAAGCATTTACAGAGAAATTTCTAAAAATTAATTGCAAGTACATCACTAATGGCAAGGTACTGAAACATTCAGGTTTTACTGTTACTGTATAGGATGTAATACCAAAGAATATTTAAAGTATAAACATACAGTAAAATTTAGAGATGAGTAGATGAATCAACTTGGATACATATGTCTGTATAAATATATTAATTTTTTTACTCATTGTTTCCTTTGGATTCTCCAGGCCACTTGTTTCAGGACATGATGCAAACAGTTGATATGTGACAAACTTCCCCAATGCCATACTGTTACATAATTCTTGTGTTGAGGGCATGAGGTCTGTTTGTACTGTATGTTAGTATCTCTCATATGTAATTTTCTGTACTTACAGTGAAGAAAAATGGGCCTTAAACTATAAGAGAATGTGTAGTTGTGCAGCTTTGCTTCTGTTTTTTTAATTTTAAAGCAGAACAGAGTGAGCAGAATAAACCTCTGATTCTGCAACAGGAAGTTCTGTATTGTTCTCCATTAGGTATCGTATGGTAGAAATCTTGATTTTGGTCTTTTTTTCTTTGAAGCAGTTACAGTTCTCTCAATAGCACCATTACACAAATGCCTTCAAGTTAGTGGTACTTAGTTAACCTCTCTTCAGCTCATAGGTGCATGAGTCCTGTAAAAACTTTTAGGGTCTGAGATAATGTCAAAACACTTTACCTCAAAACACTTTAGAAAAAATCAAAATGTATTGCTCCCCTACCTCACAGAAAAATTACTATTAGACACTTTATTTATGAAAAATGCCTTCATTCAAGCTCAATGATTGCAACAAAATTCAAAGTACTTATAGTGCTTCCTCCTTTGCCTGAAGTTTGGGTATGTGTATAGAAATACTGCTGCTTCTGTGTTGCTCAGCAATAGGTTTGCAGATAAGGTGCACTAATGATAAACAGATCAATAAGAATCTCTTAAAACTGCAGGTTTTTTTTGGATGATGGAAAGGATTGCAGACCTATGTGTGTCTAGGCTTGAAGCCTTTTGACAATACATGTGTATTGGCAAAAGCTGTGTGTTAGAAGTTGGTGACTGGAACAGCTTTGTTTGTTACTTTGTTCTACTTTGCAGTTAATTTTCTTTGTTCCTTGGGTTCTGCCTGTAGGTGACTTTTTTGGGGTTGATCCTAGGCACATCATTACTTATCAGTTTTAAGTGCTGTTAGGCAGAGGAATTGAGGCCTGTGAGCCTTTGTTAGAAGGTCAAAGTTGTACTGGCTGTACTGGAAAAAATTGGGGGTTAAAATTTACAGCATATTATTTATGTGCTGTAATTTCTTCTCAGAATATTATGGGGAGTGTTAACATCATATATCTTTGACTTGTATCATTACAGCCTGTTTTCTAAGAGCTTCAGAGAGAATTCTGTTTCTAAAAAGTTGTATAATCCATTGCAGTATCAGTCCATACTTGGGGAGTTGGGTGGGAGAGAAATGAATACTGACTTGCTCAGATGTGAGTGCCAGATTTTGTGAGTTTAGCATGTAGTTTAGTCTTTGTGCCATATATGATAGGAATGTCCTCTTGAATGTTGCCTTGCCTCTTCTTGATACATTTTCTGATGATGGTGGATGATAAATTTTCAAAAGTTTTCTGGAGAAAGCTTAAAAGATTCACCTTCTGCTTCCTACTCTGGAAGTGATTTTTGAAGCTCATAGTTAACTGTTCTTTAGGGCTTCAGCTGTGAAGTCTGTCATCACTATGACTGCTGCTTGTAAACTGAAATCTAGTGAAAGCCTATTTTTCAGTGTGTCTGTGCTAAAGAACTTTTGTTAAGGTAAGATTGTCTCACTTGTCACTTTTTAAGCTTGCTTATTCTGTATGTGGTTGGAGTTGGGTTTAGTCACACCTGTGACTTCCTGGACAAGCACGGAGGAACTCTGAGGTGCAGTGACTGGAACTTGGAATGCTTGCTCTGTTCATTGCACTTGCTCCCTGTTAACTGGCTATGGCTACTGTTAGAGACAGGGTGTTGAGCACAGTAAGAGACAGGATCATGTGAATGTGCCACATTCTGTACAGACAATAAATCAGTGTAATCAGTGTGCTGCAGTCACACCTTGACTCACTGTTTACTGTGTGTCTTACAGCTGCACTGTTGGCTTCTTCTGTAGAAAAGTGTGCTGCTCTGTTTTTTTTTTCATTCTTTGCACTGTTCCTCGAGGCAAATAAAGGTATTTTAAACAGTCTGCTTGATTGAAACTGAAACTAATAGGAGAGGTTTGAAATTCTTTGCTATTTTTGCTAACTTACTTGAACGGTTTCAAAATGTAGTAGGTAAAGGAAAATTACTAATACTGAGGCTTGAAAAAACCCAAACCACTGACCTGGAACTTGGAGCACAGAAAGAAGAAATTCATTGCTCATTAAGTGAAAAGGAGGACACTGATGAGGTTTAAAACTTCTACAGGAAACAAAGAATAAAATAAAATTGTTATTTTCATGATAAAACTTCATAAATCATAAATTACCATTTTTAGTCAACCTTGTGTGTTCAAGAATGTAATGAAATTATTTAGAGAACTTACCTTTGAAAACTTCTTTTCAGGAGTCCTCTCAAACCTTCTTAAAAGTGTTTTACTGAACTGCTTAGTCTTCATGTGTGGGCTCACCAATGTGATAGTTTGGCTCAAAACCTCCCTTTATAATGATTGTTTGGATTTCTGTCTCAGGTATTGTATGGGAGTTAGAACTTCCATTTCCTGAGGTCTAGAGAATTTTAATGGTAAGAAGACAAGACTGAGAACTGAATATGTACATGTGCAGCTTAATCTACTTTCAATATGTATGTTTTTATTTATCTGGATTAATATTTTCTGGACCAGCTTTAAGACTCAAGGGATCAATTTTTTTGATAACCTGGAGCATCCACATGGTTTTCAGTAATAAAGTGGCTTAGCATTTATCTTTGAGGATGTTAAATTTGAGCTTTACCTGAACAGAAATTTACTTCATGTCTTTAGAATCTGTTATGTACCGGAAACTTGACTTCTACAAGTGGTATTTTGGGGAGTTTTGTTCCAGAACCAGAACTTCCTGTAGCAGTATTGTGTTGAACTACTTGGTAGCTACATGCAGAGTCTAATTTGTATTTCATTTTCATGGACAGTATTTTTAGTATTTTTTTTCTCCACAACTACTTAGCAACTCCAAGAGAAACAAATCACTGGTTATTTGGTGGAGGATATCCTAAAAAACTGTTGCCCAAGGTTCTCTATCAACAATTGAGCTGCTTATAGGTGTTCCCTTTTTAAAATTATTTTTTCCTGAGGACTAGAAAATTAGTCCTCAGGACTAATTAGAGATTAGGAGATCTCTAATTAGGAGATTAGAGCAAAGATCAATATACTGGAGTCATGTAGCAGTTGGTAGTGTGCATGCCATTTCCAGTGTTTTTGCTTGAGCTTGTGCTCTGATTTGCAGATCTCTCCCTCTAACACCATTATTGGTACAAATAATTCTTGTAGCTATTTTGAAAAGTTGAATTTGTATAAAATAAAGTCAAAGAGCTGTTTCTAAAATGTTCTGTGGGTATTTGATTAATATTAAAGGTATCTGGGCTGAAGACCTGACATGATACTGGATGACCACAAAGGAGAAGCTGGCCTCATCTTCTTAATATGGGTAGACAAGGGCATAGAAAGGGCTTTAGTTTTCATAAGGAAGTGCCCATGATATTCTTCACTTTGAAGAATATATTGACACTGAAAATACTTTCAGCAGCTCAGCTAGGTCAGAGAGGGAGTCTTGGAACTTTCTTCCTGCTCCAAAAGCAAGGAACTAAGGAGATTGTATACGGGGAGCAGACTAGCCTCTCAGTCATCTTTGGTGTTTGTAAAATAGCAGGGGAGATTAGGTTGTTGAAAGTAAGTTACTAAGAATAGTGTTACAGAATCATTTAGGTTTGAAAACACTGCTAAGATCAAGTCCAGCCTTTTCCTGGTCACCACCTTGTCAACCAGACTGTGGAACTGAGTGCCATGTCTAGTCTTTTCTTGAACACCTCCAGGGATGGTGACCTCACTGCCTCCCTGGGCAGCCCATTCCAAAGCTTAACAACCCTTTTTGTGAAGAAGTTCTTGATGTCCAACCTGAACCTCTTCTGGCACACCTTGAGGCCGTTTCCTCTTGTCCTGTCACTGGTTGCCTGGGAGAAAAGGCCAATCCCCATCTGGCTCCAACCTCTTCTCAGGTAGTTGTAGAGAGTTATCAGGTCCTCCCTGAGCTTCCTCTTCTCCAGGCTGAAGCAGCACAGCTCCCTCAGTTGCTCCTCATAGGACTTAATATCTAAACCTTTCACCAGCTCTCTTGGCCTTTTCTGTACTTCCTCCAACACTTCAGTGTTGTTCCTGAATTGAGGGGCCCAGAACCGAGCACAGCGTTTGACATGTGGCCTTGTTAGTGCTGAGTACAGGCTGACAATCACTGTGCTGGTCCTGCCAGCCACGCTATTCTTGATACAGAGTTGCTGTAGGGTTTTTTCTGGTATCACTGTTACTACCTGTTGCTGGGTATCTTATGGGACAACTGTGACATCTGCTGCCATAGTGCATAAGTGTGTATGAGTAACCAGAAAAGTTGGTTTAGAACCCTAAATGAGTGCATGGGACTAAAATGCTCAGGAGTCCATCACTGCTTACTCTCAGACAATAGTTCTGGAGTATATGTATTTTAGGAATGCTAACATAGAAATCTGTCTGATTCATGATGGCAAGCCAACAAGGAAATGAAGTTTCAGGTACTTCCTTTGAAGAGTAGAAGCAATTTTTATATTGACCTATGCAAATCTGTGGTGTTAGTGCTCAAAGGCTGGAGCTGCTGCAGTTTCCATCTCTCAGGGAAGACTAGCACAATGCAATGAGCAGCTCTTAACTAGTTGGCTAAAGGCTTGTATGCTGCCACTTGAGTGTTTTGTTCTGATGCTATCCTTTTTTCTTCACAGAATCAATAACACTTGGTTTCTGTCCATGCTAGAAACAGCATCTATTGAATAATAGGTTTTAATGAACATTTTACTCCTGCAAACAAGTTAGAAGGTAGTAAAGACAGAAGGTATTTGTGTTGTACAAGTCATAGAAATTGCTAGAGAAGGTATCGGGAACACTAGCGTGTCTGAAAAAGAGTAATTAAAACTTGCAGCCAAATAAAATGTTTCTTTATCTGGCACTTGAGTTTTACTTAGCTACCTAAGTTAACATTCAGTGATGCTTGAAGGTAGTAATAAAAAAAAGACAGAAATATTAGTGCTAATTAGTGTATTACTAAGAATCTAATTTATGTTCATTTGAGGCAGCAGTTCCTCTCTAGAGAAGTATCCTGAAGTGTTCATGTGGTAACTGTGGACCATGTCTAGTAACTTGTGAGCCAGAAATGTTGCATTATGTTTTATAAATAATGAGATAGGTCATCTCTTGTTGAGGTGCTATAGATCTATTGTTTTCAAGATACCTCTATAATCTTTCAATTCCTTATAGTAATTGCAGGTGAAGTGTTTGATCAGCTACTTAGTCAAATACGGATAAAAGCCTAATAGTTCTGAATGTTTAATTCTCAATTTCTATCGCTGTAGCAAATTTTATGTGGAAATGCACTTTCCAATTAATTTTCATGTTCAAGATCTACCTGTTGGTGTGGAGGGTTTCTTATAAGGCCAAGATAAGAAGCTTTTACATTTCTAGCTGTGTCTTTGGTTGAGACTGCAGGGGTGGGCTTTAGGGTGTTCTATATGTGCTAAGGACATGTCAATGTACAGGTTTGGGGTTTCTTTGCCATTAGACAGGTCATTGTCAGACTTCTCCAGGAAGCTTCCATTTACAATAGAAGGTCTCTTAAACTTGTTTTTCTTATGTAGTGAGTAGCCACAGAGGCTTTTGTCCTTGATGTCATGGTGTTTCTTTCAGATACTAACAAGCCTGGCCTGTGGGGTTTGGGGAGGGGTAAGTTCCTGTTTTCTGAACTGCTAAAACTGAATCTGAAGCAAGACAACCGAAATGAGTGGTTGATGTGCAACTGGTTCTTCATACCTGTTATTCTGATGTTGTGACTCTCTAGTATTCAGATAAGCAATGTCAAACCTATGAAGCTTTTATTCTTTAATATATTTTTGGTCTGGACTGTCAGCTGAAGCAGTCTTATCTGTGCTCTTGAAAGCAAGTTATAAAGCATTGTAGCTTGTTTACATGAATGATAGGTCAGTTGTGACAGCACACCCCTTGACAGAAAAATACCATCTCCTTATTTCCTCAAAAGCTTTAGTGCTTCCTGTATATTTAATTTCTCAAGGAAGGTTCATGAAATAGCAAACAAATGAAGACCAAATATTATGCTGGAAATGAAGAGCTCTCTAATGAACTCAATTTCTGATTGTTTCTACTGAATAATGCATAATTTTGGAGGTTCATATTGAACACTTAAATCCTTCAGCTAGAGCTGTCATACAACCTTACTGTTTTCTCTTCAGCCTGACTGTTCTGAAGATCCACGTGCAGTATATGGGCATTGAAAGAATAGAGTATTTTGGCTGGAAGGGACCTACCATGATCATCTAATCCAACTGCCATCAAGGCTATGACCTTTTCTGGGTCAGATCTGGAGAATATTAATAAAATTCTATTTTCATGACCATGATGAAAGAGCTCAGATGTAGAAAAGCTGCTGCTTTTTTAATTATGTACTGAATTTACAACAGTTATATTTGTTTAAAGAGAAGCAATTATTCTTTTGAGTGGACTCACTGACTTTTGCAGTCATGTTAAATTTGTTTTCTAGACTACAGTGGATATAACAAAATGTAGATTTGTCTTGACAGTTGTTCTCTTGGAGTCCTTTTTTCACCTTGAAAGTCTTATTTCCACAATACAGCACTGGGAAAGAAATACCAGTGGCAGTCTTGTTTCAGTATCTTAAATACCTTGGAATTATGTAAATGTGTTCTGCTGACTTTAAAGTCTTCAGCATATGTGTTGCACTCTAAAAGATATATATAAAATCTGACTAAGCACTGAACAGCTAAGAGACTGAAGTACAGATGCTTGGGCTGCTTTTGAGACCTGTTTTCATTTTTCCATACTACAGATACCATTGGTCATAGTTGTCAACTTGAATACTATTTTTGTTTTGGTTTGGGTTTTTTATAGCTTGCACTTTTCACTACTCGGCATCTTTGTTTTCCTACTGTGACGGTCATCAGCCATCACCTGGGAACAAATTGCTCAAATTGGGAAGAACTGTAGCTGTGGTTTTTGCTGTGCTAATGTCTTCTTGAAACAAAACTGAAAACAATCTCCTCCAATACGCACTGTTTATAATCTTTGTGAATGTTTTATCAGTAAGCTGAATATTTATTTAATTCCTTCAATAGCATGTGAAATGACTATTTTCTGGTTCTTAGATTAAAGTTTTAAATGTCTGTCCAGATTTGTACATTCTTTAAGAGTCAAGATTTGTAACTGAAGTATTCCTGTCATTCTATTTAAGCTAGATTTTCTCCAGTTCATAGTTTTGGCTCGAACTCTACTGTTCCAACAGTTAAATGGATTTCTGTAGCAGGCAATTGCTGTTTGTGTTTGCATGTGTTTCTAACTCTTTTGCTTAAAAAAAGTTCAACATATTGTAAATAAACTTTGTTTTTACACCTGTATTGTATAAGAACCCTACAAGTCATAGTATGAAAATCAATCTCAAAATTTTTCATAGTCAAAGTTTAAACTCTACTTGCCTTCATGTACTGCAGCAGTATCATTGTAATTAAAACCATCCAAAGTTGCATCTTCAAAAATCTTGTGTTTCTTATTCTAGTTTCATTCTGTAAATGTATTTGTCCAATCGGTCAACAGGTCCATTAAGTTAGAAGGACTGGTACCAGCTGCTCTGTTACTTTTGTGTAAAGAAAATTAAGATAAATGACAGTTTTTGAAGGTGTCTCTAATTAAATGGTAGAAAGTGAGAGAGAAGAGTTAAGAGTCAAGTTTTAGAAAAAAATTGCTTTCCAAACTGCAAGTTAAGCCTGTAGTTATCTGGGAAGGATGTCTCCTTAACTCAGAGGAACTGTTTAGTGTGTCCTTCAGTGTGTAAGGGTTTCTCTTACTTTACTAAAACCAGTTATTGATTAGTTGGGAGGAACAAAACTGTTTTCTTTTGGGAAAACGTGGCATTAATTTGCTTCCCCAGAAAAAGTTACAGTTTCTTACGTTTAGCAGTGACTTAGTAACGTATCAGGTTGCTGAAATATTTTAAAGATGCTTTATTTAAAAAAAAATAGAAAACACCTTTTTCCTACTGAAAAATTAAGAAAAAGTTGGAATTTGAAGAAGAAAAATTACCACTTCTTTTCCATCTCTTTTTAGGGTACGGTCAATGGTGTGCTGCTAGTGACGCCAAATAATATAATGTTTGATCCTCATAAAATGGATCCTCTGGTCCAAGAGAATGGCTGTGAAGAATATGGCATCATGTGTCCAATGGAAGAAGTGATGTCAGCTGCTCTGTATAAGGAAATTGTGGACAGCAAAATTAAGGATTCATTGAGCATGTAAGAACAGTATTTGTAAAGCTTTGAGTAAATCTGAACTGTAGCTGTATTGTTGACAATACAAAACTAGCAAACCAGCATTTTCCTTCTTTTCCTTGTTAGGAAGAATATCAAAGATTAGCTTGGAAAGATCTTATAGAAAGCTTGCTTTACCTTCAGTTCTCACATCTTGTCTATGATACAGGATAAATCCTCTTCTATATACATGGATTCTAATTTCCTCCAATAGTCTCTTATAAGGATCAGTGTTCAGCAAGAGGTACTACACCATTTCGTCTGCCCCTTTGCCACTATGGAAGCAGTAACAGATGTGTTTGGTAGTTCAATAATTTAAAAACTGATGTACAGAATAGAAAAGCAGCTTTGACAGTCTTAAGTGTAAATTTTTATTGTTTAGCATTTTTCACTTGCTTCTCAAACTTGTTGCTCTGACAAATGATTGTTAGACTGGTTTTCTAAGATTTACATATTTTCATAGGACTGGGAGTATTTTTTTCTCTTTTTGGCTAGGGAAGGGAGTGCATATTCACCTTTAGGTGTAGCTTTTTTTGGGGTAAACAATGAATTTGGATCGGTGAGCTCTAATCACTGGTTGTTTAGTGCAGCAGACATTTAAAATCAAACTTAAAAAAGGCATTATGGAAAACCTTTGTTCCATTCTTTCTGTTGCTTAGTTTTTATACTGTCCTCAGAAAGAAGATAAATTCTCTCTTGAAAACCAAAAAGGATAAAAAAAGAAAAAATCGTGCCACCCTTACCTAGCACAGCCCATAAAGCACAAACATTTGCAGACTGCCTTGACTGTCTAGCTGCAGGGAAGTGGACTCCTTTAACAAAGAGAGTGTAAAGCTGTTTGCCTGATATGCAACTATACCCTACTTAAAATAGTTGTGTTTTTTAAGATACTCAATAACTCTGAAAAAAACCCTCTTACAGTTCGTACCCCAAGCACCTCTTTCTTGATAATCTTAAATATCTGGACACTCAGAAGTAGTAACTTGCCTCATATAGTTTTTAAGCTCAGTTTTGGCATAAACCTGGTAGTGAACTGGTATCTTGGCATGGTCTTGTTTGCTGCCTGATGTCATGTGTCTGTTGAAAGACCAACTGAAGTACATGTTGCTATAGTAGTACTTTTGGGGCTTTTCATGTAGAATAATGATTCCTTCAGCATATTTGCTTTCTGGAAGTTTATTTTGCAGACTGAGTTTAAAAAAGTTGCTCACAGTTCCTACTTCAATTAATGTACAGTGGAAGGAAATAGATGACTCTTTTTAACTTACGTGCTTGAATCTTAATATTGCAGTTGCAAAACAAGTTTTTTTTTCCTAGCATGTTTAGTTTGTTAATGACTTAGTAATGACTTACAAATCTAGCTTCCATGCCCTGTTGATTTTTGTGCTCCTGTAGCTCATGCATTTTCTGTTTTGTTTATGATATGAATGCATATGGAATGAAAATGTGTCTGCTAATTAAAGGTCACACTGTGCATTCAGAGGCCTGTATGTCCAATTTGATTTATTTTTCTTGTCAACTTTATAAACTAGTAGATGGAACACTAACTGCTAGCATTTTCTTCAGTCCCTGCGCTTTTGTGGCAAATGAGGCATATTTGTAAATTTTGGGAAAAATAAAAATCAAATTTAAATCTGTAAACAGAAGTCCTAACAGCTACAGCTAAATCTGACAAGACCTGTGTGTCTTGAGGTATTTGAGACTTAAATCATGTTTTCTCACTGGTTTTTTTTGTTTAAATATTCTGCTGTTGTGATTAACCTTCTTCACCTCTCTCAATTTTGCCAAAAACCTGCTTAAACTTGGGAAAGCAATCTTATTTTCAGTATTCACTGTTGATACGGAAAATGGTCATAAACCCAATGTATTCTTTGGTTCTTAAAACTACAATTCCATATTGTATGGTTTTTATATATAAGCTACAGTCTATGCTGAAACTGGACAAAAAATGTCTGACCACATACAGATATTTTACAGATTTTGTGAACCTTAGGTTGTGCTTGTATGAGCGTACCTATTAACAACATGTTCCTGAAAAATTAAGGAAAAGCCCTAGTCTAATAGGCAATAAATTCTAAAGTCTAATCCACATGCTTTATAAGCAAAATTACTGCATCAGCAAAAGCTTAATACCAGTTTCATGTTAACGCTTAGAATAAGAGGGTGCATATGCTTTGCAAATATCCCGAATTTTAGCAGTGTCTCAGTAATGTGATGTGACCGAATATGAAGTTTTGTGGGACTGTGGAGTGAATTTATTGTCCTTCAAGACGGAGATTAATGTACGAGCTTCTTAATACTAAGTAATAGTTGATGTGCTTCTGATTAGCAAGGAAGTTGACATTGAGAACTCTAGTAAAGAGTATGTTTAAATATGAGAATTTTTTAGGATGGTTGTGTACTGCCCGGTTTGTTTTGACAACAGGGGTAAATCTTGAGTTCTGTAGATATATTTGAGCATGTTTACAGTACCTTCCTAGTCCTCCTCTTCTAAAGCTCATATAATTTCTAGTTAACTTATTTTCCCCAGAGGAAATAATTTTGAAAAGCAGGTTTAAGCAAGATAAGTTCTTATGCTTGCTTTTTTCTTACACTGTTAATCAACGTCTTCAGTTGTATCAAGTAATTTGGGATTTATTTTTCCAAACAGTGGTATCCACAAAGTTAGGTACCTTCTGAAGACACTAAGCACTGTTTCAGGTATTTTCTATGGGCAGAATAGTGAGATCTACATTGATGGTTCCTGCTTTTTTGAATTGACTGGCTTAGATATCTGAGGTTAGATCAGATGATTTCTGCCATTCACTTCTTACCTGTGAGCAAGGTGACAACTTGCTTGTAGGGTGGGACATGTCTGTAAAATTGTGCTGGCCTCTTGGGGAGACAAAAGACTGTGGATGATTTTTACCTTAAGAGATTATGATTGTGTGTAGCTTTTTGTTGTTTTTACTTCGTTTTGTATTTATTTTTACACTTTAAGTGCCTCACACAGTCTTGTTAGTTTCATAGAAGGGCTTGTGAAAGTAATGTCATGAACTTGGGAAGCCCCAGCTATGTCATGCTGGCAGAAGGTCAGCCATTACAGTATCACATTTTATGCTTATTTATTACTAATGCTCTGGGTTAAGTTGGTTTTCAGAGGTTTTTGTTGTTTGTTTGAAGAGCTTAAGGAAAATACAGTGAAGAAAAGAGCTTGATATTAGAGGTACCTGTTATAACAACATTTTTATTTGCTCAACAGAGATGTAGAACAGCTGTCAGTAAGGGAACTTGGCCATTCCAGGAAAGCTGCAAAGAGCAATACAGATGACACGGATTCCAGGGTTCGGGACACGGGCAATGACAGTGCTAGTACTGCCCCAAGGAGCACAGAGGAGTCTCTTTCAGAAGATGTATTCACAGAATCAGAACTCTCTCCAATACGTGAGGAACTTGTTTCCTCAGATGAGCTTCGACAAGATAAATCTTCTGGGGCATCATCAGAATCTGTCCAAACAATAAACCAGACTAGTGCTGAATGTTTAACGGTCATTTCAGACTCAAATGAAGCTGCCAGTGACTTAAAGCCCAGTGCCGAAATGGTTGTAGGTGTTAAACAGTTTGGTACCCGCTTAAGTTCCGAAAGTGCTAAAATGTCTGTGAAGGGGGGACAAGAACCTGGTGAAAATGCTGCAGATGTCCTCCAGCAGTCTTTGCAAAGATCACAGAGTAGTGAGGAGCATGGCAAAGAGACAGAAGTGGCCAAGGATCATGGTTCCTCAGTAGGAAAAAAAACAGATAATGAGATGGAAGAGGAACGTCTGGGTTGTGAAGATACCACAGATTCTCAAAAGAAAGAGACACCTAGCAAAGGAAAAGTAGTGGGTGAGCAAACTCAAGACTCAGAGGAGGCAGAAGTTGAAGAACTCCGCAAGCTCTGGAAGACCCACACTATGCAACAAACAAAACAACAAAGAGAGAACATGCAACACGATTCACAGAAGGAAATTAGTCAGAAAACCGTATCTGCAGGAGATGGACGGTTAGAAGGTGAGTCAGTCTGTTTTTACGAATGCAGTTTTAACCTTCGGATTTATGATGTGTTGCCCTCCAGTTTAATGGAATCTTTTGATTTTTTTCATTCTGTACAGCATATCTCTCTGTGTGCTGGTTATAGTTCTCATTGGCTTGAAGATATGCCAAAGTTACTTTGGCATAAAGTTTACATAAACTACATAAACTAGTGGAGAAAATATTGCTCAGGAAACTGAGAACATGGATAATCTTGTAATTCTTCCTCATTGAAATTATTTTTGTGGTCATATTAAATCACAGTATCTTTTTAGGAGAGATTTAAATAAACCTGTAAAATCAGATCCATGGTACATTGGTCACTATACACCTCACAGTTAAAAATGTTCTTTAGCCATCAGTTAGCTGTTGCTTAAACTTTGATGGCAGTGTACATGTGTGTGAATGAATTTGAGGGAATAAATTTGATGTTATTTATAGCATATAAACCTTGTCGTTAAGGTTTATTGTGTGAGCAACAAACACTGGAATCTTAATACAGTTGGTACTTTCAGAATTTTGTTTCACTTGCATCTTGTCATACTTTCATGCTGACTAGAACAAAGTTAAGCATTCAAAAAGCTTTTCTCAGGACAAATAAGAGCTAGATACTAAGAAAGTAGTGCTATGACTACAAGGTACAACTAAGTTTTATTTCTTGAGTACCTTTATTCTTCTGCAAAGATCAGGGCCTGGGATTATTAGTTAGAAGTTACCCTTAAAGTCTGTTTGAATTTTTATCAGATAGAAAAATGCCTTGCCTTTAAACATCTTAAATACGCTGCTGTGTGAATTTGATTTTCCGTTCTAAAAAATTCATGTCACTTTCTGATGTCTTACCATCTTATTAATGGAGATAAATAAACTACTTGTTTTAATTGTGCAATATTTGGGGGACTAGAAAAGAATCTATTAGTGTGTGACAGGCATTAAAGATATGTGATGTTCATTTGAAGGTCAAATTCTTTATGTTAATTGTTAAACGTCGACATTATATTGAATAGAGGTACATTCTTTAGTTAATAGAAATTAGTTTACACTTCAGAGTCTGATATAGTAGTTTTTGTTTGATTTTTCTTTTTTTTTGTTTTGTTTTGTTTGGTTTTTTTTTCTCCTCTTCAGGAGGTAACTGATTTTTGACATTTGAAGCAGACGAATAGTTGCATCTTTCTGCGATAAGTTTGACTTCTATGACCTAGATATTAGAAGCAGTCCTCGGGCAAATATGTCAGCTAGCAGTAGTTGCTGGTTGTGACTTTTAAAAAACGCGGGTACTAAGTGTTCTTCGCCAGAATTGCTGCTTTTTTTACAGATGAATACTTGTGATTCAGTTGCATTAAATGCTTTAGTTTTGGTTTTCTGTGAAATTGTATAATTGAATTACTGCAGTTTTTTCATCTGTTATGTGATACGCTTGCAGAGTATATACATAAATATATATATAACCAAAAAAGTGTCTGCATACAGTCCTGCAGAGGAGTGCTGGCCAGAAACCTTATGCCCATGGTGCTACTGCCTCTCTCAAAGTTGAAGGGGTAAAATACAAAGAAGATAAAATATAAAAAGCACAGGATCCTTTTTGGAAATTCGTACCAATTACTTCAGTCCCACTTCAGTACAAATTGTTACATGTTTGTTATTCTTGCATGTTGTGTTACCAGAATGCAAATAAATGAGTAAATTATGGATTAGTATTTCTCAGCCTAAATAGATTTGGTGAAGCTTCTACAGGCATGATTAAATAGAACCAAGGTAAAAGCATAGATCTGCTGTGTAACTCTTGAAAACCATCAGACTGAGTATGACATCTATTAATAGTAGGTCACTCAAAACACTAGGTCTCTTAAAATTTGAAATACAGTAAACACTTTCAATTATCCTTTCTCAAAATAAAACTCTGAAGTAGTCATACTATGAGGTTTGAATCATTAACTTGCCTAGATAGTCTTTTTGTCTCTTTTGTATAGCAAGGGCTTAGTTGAATTTTTTCTCTTTTGTGGAAGTTTTGAGCATTTAGATTTTTGGGAGGTTGTATATTTTTGAGTTTGGAATAAATGATCTGAATCTTTGTTCTGAATGTTGAACAGGTGATGCAATGCAAGTAGATAACTATGAGTAGACTAGAATAACTAAAAAGGTCTCACTTGTATCTAATTTTTTTATTGCTCAGGCCTCCATTACACTCTTCTTTCTACAGACACTTATGTTAAACACTGAACTGAAATAAAGCTAGATGTGGTTGATGGTTTGGAGAAATTGCAATGTTCTATAGTTTTGTGTGTGTATAAACAAGCGAAAATAGCATTAATGATAATGTCTTCTTGCTGCTTAGCTGAATATTGGCAGAGATTGAAAGGAAAAACAAGAAGCATGAGACACACAATAGCATTGCTGAAACCTTTTCTCATTAATTCTGTATCAAATATACAAGAAGATATTGGAGAACACATCAAAAAAAAAAGGCATGTAAAATAGTCTTTTTGAGACTTGGGAGCAGGGCTAAATTTTTTGTTTTCATTCTGTCTGCTGGCTGGAACCATAATCCCACTTGTTTGAGCTCAGAGCAGTTTTAACCTGCTGCCTCTGAAGGACCAAAATCATAAATATCAAAGCATTTTAAGAGTATCTATCTAACACTGCCACGAAGTTCACATGCCAGTCCTGTGAAACAGGCTTTTTTTCTTTTGTTTCTTTTTAGTGGTTTTTTTTTTTTCCAATCTGACAATTTACCTTTGAGCTTACACATTAGTAAAATACTTCCAAATAATGCATTTTATGACTAATCTACTATACTGTATGCTGCAGGTATAATTCTAAAATGTTGACTGAAAATATGAGTGAAAAGTAGGAGGCACACTTTTAAATAGTTACTAGAAAAAAAAATTATTCTTTTGTGGAACAGTGCTGTTTTAAACTTCATGGTGAAAATGTGAGAAAAAATAGTCATAATGTTTATAGATCAAGAAGGTGATGTTTTCTGTGCTTGGTGGATCTGTGGTTTGCATAGGCACTGAAGGAGAACTTCAGTCATTGTAAAGAAAAGATGTGTCCTAGGAAACTGAAATGTATATGTAGGTACATGTAATACCAGAGCCAGGACCAATCCTTTCTTCTCATAACTGATCATAAGAACTCTTAAACTTACATTTTCTTTCCTTGCTTTAAAAAAGTCTCTTGTGGCTGGAGGATTTTGGCAATTAATCTAGTAAAGAAACAATTTTAAGAAGGCTTCTTCCTTTACCTTATGCTGACTTGACAATTACCTTGAGGGTAATAATTTAATTCTATTAGTTCAATTAAATATAGTGCTGGGGGGAAAATCCTGTACTGCAACATCCAGTATACTTCATCCTGAGGTGATGTTCATACCACTGAGGTGTTTGATAAGGCTAACAAATTAAAATTCTTTTTAATCCTCTATTAGTAGTTGCCAGAACTTTTTCTCTTGTAAATTAAAAGTAACTAATGAACAGCTCTGACATGTGTGAATCAAGCCAAAGTACTTATTTAACACGGTATCATTTTCATGTATATGGGATATCCGTTTAATAGTGGGAGGGTGGTGATTCAGTGTTGTGAATATGCACCAAGAATACCTCCTGAATACTTCAAACATGGATGCAATGCTATCATAATGTGATCTGCAGTTGGAAGCAGAAATGAATGTTAGAATTATTTAGTGTGTTAATTAACTCTGAAGTTAATTCTGCTGATGCAATTTACATGACAAAAAAAGGCAGGCGATTATTACTATCGATTGACCTCATCTACCATTATTTATTTACATAAATGTCATATATACCTGTATTGCCTAATATAAAATTAGTTAATGATTTTGTTAAGCTCTTTTGTACACTGTGGATAGCTTACTTTATCTTTATTAACAGGTTCTTCTGTTACAAAAGAAAAAAGACGACATCGATCTCACAAGTTTCTGTGTTTGAGGGTTGGAAAACCCATGAGAAAAACATTTGTTTCTCAAGCAAGTGCATCAATGCAACAGTATGCACAGAGGGATAAAAAACATGAGTACTGGTTTGCTGTTCCACAAGAAAGGTAAGAAAGAGATAAACTGTAAAAATCAACAATCGCCAGTAGGTCTCTGAGCTTTTTGTTTTTTCTGCACTATTCAAAATTTTTCAGTGACTGTGTCTATAAATAATCACAAAAAAGGGTCAGTGTCTGAGGATATTGCTGATTCACTTGTATTGTATTGTATTTGCCACTGGAATACCTCATTACCTGACTGACATTTTACTGATTTACTTGAGTTACTTTTAAGTTTAGCAAACAGTTTCTCATTATTTTATTTAGGCTTTTGTTGGTAGCAAGTAACTAATGAAAGAAAATTTCAAGTAGTGTCTGGTGGAGGAAGTGAGTTCTGCAACAAAATTTGTGTCATTATCTGCTGCTCCCAGTATTTAAAACTTTCTGAAAGTTCTCTCTACTTCTTAGAGCTCTGAGTTCAGAAGACCTAGCTGGGGTTCTTTTGTCTCACCTTTACATATGGAACATAAAACCTTTCCAGGAAGCAACTTAAGCATCTCTGCTGTAAAAATATCTAAATTTGTTGCACTCATTCAAAGACATGAGATTTCCATGCTCACTCACTGGTACAGTCTTGTATTCTGAAATTATCTTTATTACTAGAAAAATGTGACTTTTATTTTCAACTGGAAAGTGGTTTCTGGGGCTGTTACATCCTTGTCAAACAGTGGGGGGGGGGAAGCAACAAAAAACTATCAGCTATCATCTTGTACAAATACCTACCCCCAATGATCAAGTCACTTTTTCATCTTTTCTTTTGAGCTGAATGGCATAGAATGTCCAGTTGGGGCACTGCAGTTGAGGACAGATATGGATCAATTGGAGAGAGTCCAGAGGAAAACAGCAAGACTATTTAATGCCTAGAAAGTGTAACATATAAAGAAAATTAGAAGTAAGTGGGGTTCTTTAATCTAAAGGAGAAAAGGTTGATTATAGACATAAAATCACTTTATTCTGAAGTTGGCTGCAACAAGAAAGGCAGTGGTCTTTTTCTCATGTCTGCTGTGAATGAAAATGTGTAATGGACTGAAATTACATCGAAGTATTAGAGTTATCCAGCAGGTAGAATTGTCTATGCTAGCACATCACTAACCTGCTTTTAAACATCACCCCTGCTACCTCTTAAATGGTAGAGACGATGCAAAGTTTTGAGTCAAAGGCCTGTCACACTAATTCTGGTGTAGTTGATCCTGTCTGGCCAGGTGTTCTCTTGTGGTTACAGTCAACTCTAATCTGCTTGTTGTGTTAGTATCCTATTTAATTTGAAAACAGGTAAATGTTTCATATGTGGCAATGATGTCTAGATCAGTTGATTAAAATTACTCTCTCTTTGGTTCATTTTCTAATGTAGAAAGCACGTACCTTCAGCATAAAGCAGAATGGATCACCTGTTTGGTGAATCAGAAGAAAAGGTTCTTAGTTTGCAGTCTGTACTGATCTCCTTGGAAATTATTTCACTTACAAAGGGTCTCTCACTAACTGCATGGGGGCAGTATGATATCAGTTCTTCATCCATTCAACGTGTGTCCTGTGTTTTTTGTAAAGAAAAAGTCATGTCCTCATACTGGGTTGTTTATTTTCTTAATACGGTGGTAACCTTGCTGAGTGCTACTCTGCATAGGTCAAATTACTTAATGTCAATCCAGTTGTCTTTGTTGCTGAATAGTAAGAAGGAGAGAAAAGTAGGTATCTGACAAACCTGCATTATTTCAGTGTTCTTAATCTCAAATGACCCAGTCTAGGAAGGAGTGTCTTAGAGTTCCTTAAGCATCAAGTTTCATGCACTTTTTTTAACTGCTATAGTTATACACAATTCCAAGTTCTTGAAAAGGTAAAATTGGGACTAAAAAAACAAGTTCATACTTGTATGACAACTTAAAATTGATACCTCATTCAGTGCATGAGGAGTCTGCAGCTTCTTATTTGGACTTCTTGAGAGAATTTACCTAACCTTATGCATCCAGAATGTTTCTTTCTGTCAGAGAAGGATTTGCCTTTTTTTTTTTTCTTTCATCAGTGTTATCCAGGAACCTTAATCTTAACAAGGGTGACTTTGAATAATTGACCCTCTTCGGAGACTATTGCTACATACCTGTGTGCAGCATCCTTTTAGGCAGAGGCACATGAAAAATATAACTGCACTTTTGAGAGACTTGGCTGCTCTGTATCTCTTGCTGTTCTTCCAGTGTTCAGATTTGCAAGGATTTAGTAAGGAGGGGGGGGGGGAAAAGGTTCAAATATTATTCTTCATGCTAACACAGTATGCAGATGAAGTGAATATCTCTAAAGAAAGACATAAGGAATATTCAAACTCTTGTAACCACAGCCATAATATTCTAGTTCTGAATCTCTTTTCCATGATGAAGAGATACTAGTGGATGCATTGCAAGTAGTCCTTTTTCTGAACGCTCTGTCTGTGCACCTGTAGCAAATACTTAAACAGGATAGACTGACATCTGTTAGAGCTGTAAATGACTTTCTTCTGTGAATTTGGGTGATTTTGCTCTTCTAAACTGGAGAACAACGCCATTTGTGGCACATAACTTAAAAGTTATGAATCTTGGTACTTACTCCAGTTAGAGTAGTCTGTAGTTTATGATTTTATGATTTATATACATATGTGCATGCTTTCAGCCATATTCCCTCACGTTGGTAGTAATTCTCACAATTTGTATGATTTTGATTATGTCCTTGATTATGTTCAGCTCTTCTTGAGGAGTGGGGAAAACAGACATGCAGACACTTTAAAATTCTGATTTTGTTTGGTTTTATGTAACTCTTTTTAAATAGAATTTAAAAATCTTAGTGTTTTATTTTGAAAGTTATTTCCGTTTTAAGCAGTGGTCCAATGGGACGGAAGTGGTTGAAAGACTGTACTTGTATATGAAATCACAGCTAATCCATTGCCAACTTGCTTCCTGTTTTTACCTTCAGAGTCAGCTTCATATAATTAAAAATTGAGAAAAAGAACTAGCTAGTTTTTTTTTCAAATATGTCTCTAATATCTAATAAGATATGAAATAGTAAGTATTTTCATTTTAACCTTCAATACTTAATGTTATTAGACATGACCTAAAAGATCACAAACTTACCTTATTTTTCTTTATCATAACTTGACTTCTCTAGGACAGATCACTTGTATGTCTTCTTTATCCAGTGGAGTCCAGAAATATATGCAGAAGATACTGGGGAGTCTCTTCGGGAACCTGGATTTATAGTAGTAAAAAAGAAGGAAGAGCCTGAAACAAGTGAAGAATCTAGTACTGAAGATGCTGCTAAAGAATGGGAGGTAAGGAAGAACAGTGTCAAAGACTATTTTTTTGATACTTTCATGGTAATATATTAAATTAGTGTTAAATATTTTCCAAGAGGAAAAAACAAAGCACGTTATTAGTCTGGTTACCATGATCATGGCTGTTCAATTTATGCCATCCTAATGCTTTGCTCTAACATCAGGTCAGGGCAACATTTCACAATTGCAAGTCATTTTTGTAAGCAAATTGTAACTTAAAACTCCTATGGAAAAGTATGTGAATACAGCAACAAAGTTGAAATTTTGATGAAGCAGACTTAATTTTCAGTCTAGTAAACTGACAGTTTGCTTATATTTATTATTCCTGTATCCAGAATCTTCAGTATTTATAGGTGAGACTCAAAAAAAGGGATGGGACAACAAAAGAGGAAAAGAACAGCTATTAATGACATGTGTTTTTAATAATTCAGTAATTAATTTCTTGGTTATAACTTCATGCATTAAATGCTGTTGAGTGAATTGTAGAAATAGATTGTAACTGGAACTATCTCTTCTTTTTTTTTTAATAATAAGCACATTTCTCTCATGTGAATCTGTGTCCACTGTGTTTCTATGGACACATCTTTACATGTCTACATGGTTTTGTTTTGTAGTGTACATGCAGTTAAAGCACTTCTAGTCTTGTACATTCAAGTGTTGGTCAAAAGTTTGATGATTCTTGTCATACATATATTGTAGAAGTATCCCATCAGCACTGTTTGAGTCTTGGGACAGCATTTACAATCTCTGACTGTAGGATTCCTTTTGTTTTTCTTCCCCACACCCCCACCTTGCAATGTAACATGTTGAAATTAAGAAAGTCTGCACTTGCGTTTTGTGGAGACGGTAAAAGAAATTTTAAAGAACTGCAATAGTCTTAACTACAGGTAGTAGTTTTCTGCTTAGCTTCAAAACTTAGAACCATAGAACTCCGAATTCAGAGTTCAAACTTAACTAGTTGAAGTAGATTGCAAAACACTCCCTGCAGCTCAGTGATTTTGCATGAAGCATTTTTGCTTTGAGACATTGTAATTAGTATCATAAACATGTCTTTTCAACCTTCGTATTTTCAGCATGTGTATTGCTTGAGTCTTTTTACCAGCAGCGTATTTTGGTGTTGACTCTCGCCTTTATAAGTATTTGGTGTTTTAAAACTTGGCCTTTTGGAGCATGGGGATCAGTGGAAATTGATCTATACTGTAGTTTAAAGCACAGTTTAAATCTCTTGTAGCGATCTCTTCGGTAGCTTAGCACCTTAGTATAATTACAGAGTAATTTCCACACAATATAGTGAAAATGTTTCTTCATGATTAAATGTTTTCAATTTTAGAAGCTCTTTCTGAAGATAGTTGAGAAATCCATTTTTTGCAAGTATTAAAATCTGTAAGTTACTTAACACAGAATGAGGCCATACCTTAAGCCTGTATTTAGGTCTTCTCTGGAAATAGTTGCAGAAAACATTTCAAAAATATTGTAATTTGTATGTGTTATGTGAAATTGTCGATTTGGTTCTCTTAATATTATCAAATAATAGTTTTCTGGATTTAGAAGTTAGTGTGATTAGTGAGACGGATAACTTTATTAAAAAATGTTATGCAAGTACAAGAAATATGCTAATGTGATCTTTTGTGCATTTTAATTTGGGTAATGTGACTTCCTGTGACTGACTTCTAGCACAAATCTGAAGGCTGTTAAAAACTAACTTTTTAATCAGAAATGTTTGACAATACTGGATGGTTCAACCTGTCATTACATAAAACTGCATTTAGTGGCTTTTAAAATATGTGCTACAAAGTATGAGTAAATACAGGGAATTTGTAGCTGTTATTATACTCAGTATTTCCATTGAATTTCAGTCATTATTTTCAATCAATATACTTCCTTCCTTTAACCCAACAAGCTTTTCCTCTTTCAGTTTTTGCTCCAGGTGCAATCTAAGATAGCAGGTGAACAGTATAATTGAAATCTTTTTGTGGGTATTTGGCTGAAAAACAGGCTGCCTTTTTCACATCACAAGAATGGGGGAACTCTGGGTGAAAGGGAAGTGGAAATACATCACAAATGTTGATCTACCAAAGAATGAAGGTAGTGGAATACCTTTCTTTTCCAAAAAGTGTTCTCCCTGCTATCATTGTACAGTATCTTAAAACTAGAGAAGCAGGGAAGAGGATTAATGGGTAACCCAGGTGTGGTGCTCTGAAACAGCTTTTGTTTCTTTGCTAGTTCTGTTAATACATTCAAGTGCAGCTTTTTGTCAAGAGACTTTGCACTATGCTTGTTTAGTGGAAAAGAAATTATGGGTAGAAGTAATAAGCAAAGGCAAAAATCAGTAACATGAAACATGTTGGTTTATTAAGTTTGTCAATGAATAGGAGTAAACTCTTACTCTGAACTTCAGTTTTTGTCTGCTTATACTTGCTTCTACCTTGATCAAAAGCGCATTGTACATAGAAAAAAATCCAGTGAGTCCTTTAACTTTCTCTTTTTATATTATATGTTGCACACTTGATAGATAACTGACTTACTGGAAATAACTATAAAACTACTACTGTCTAACATTGCCATCAGTAAAGATGACTAATTCATAGTTACTTAGAGTTTGAAGCAATCTGTGTTCCGATTGCCTCTCAGCTGCTGTTGCTGATGTTGTTGGTCAGTATCAGTCTTCCTGAGAGGCCCCTGCCTGTGTCATTTGCAAAGCTTTCTAAAAAGGATACTTTCACTTAAGATGAGTCCATGATAAAGACTTGTCTCTGGTGTCCACTAGAAATGAAGAGGTAGTAATTTTTATTTAGATACAATTTTCTTAGATATAGTATCCAAGAAATGAAACTGTGTGATGCTAAGTTCTCAGGTGTTATCTCCATCCATTTTTCTCAAATATCTCTTATCTTGTACTTCAGTGAATGGGCTTACACCAAGGAAGAGGGTGTTTTGAGTTGTGTGGGGCAGTAGGGTTTTTTTTGTTGTTGTTGTTTTGGTGCTGGTTTTTTTTACCATCTGTACTGAGCTATAAACATATAGAGGTATATTTATCATGGTATTCTTTTTTTACTTGATGTGTCTAAGTTCAAGTGCTAAAGACTTTCTGTATGTGTTAGCACAAATGATGAATACTGTTATGTGTTAATAAATAAATGCTTTCTCCAAAGCATTTTCTGTACTTGCATCTAAACATAGCAAAACTTGACAGCAAGCTGACTCCTTCTGTTGTGCAGTGTCTCAGAAACAACTTCCATTGGTACTTTATGGTCTAATCTTGTTTCCTTTTCAAGTTCAAGTTGTCTACGTAGTAGGTTCCTATTTAAACCTGAAATCTGTTAAGGAAACACTTGAATTGCTCTGCATTAGAATAATTCTTATTTAAAGCATTGATTCTTCCTTTCCTCTTCACCCAGCTTCCCCTTGTCATTTGATCTCATTGCCATTATTCAAGATTGAGTCATACTTCAGGTCCATGTAAATCTAAATACTCATTCAGAAGGTATTTGAAAACAGGAAATGTCTTGTCTTAGGACCCACAAACTGGTCTGAAAGTAGCTGGGAGCTCATCCGTTTCATTTTTTTCTTTAGCTTGTTCATTATGTAGGAAATACAGAAAATTAGTTTGATTTATAGCTGTCTAGAAGTTAACTTCTAAAACAAAGCATGAGTTGATAGATACTTGCAAATATTTTTTCCTAGACATGGTGGGTCGTGCTCTGGACTTGCATTTCATAAAAATCACCCTTGTTTTTGCATATTCAATGTCTGTGGAAAACATACTATGCTTCTAGAAAGCAGCATGCTGTAGTAACTCACTTGTCCAGCTTAACTTCAATTAGAATTAGAACTAGATGTGGTTTGAAAATGCTTACTAAATCAAACCATTAGTTGCAGTTGAAGTTCTGTCTTCTTGAAATGGTATTTGATGTGGACACTCAGCATTTCAACATTAGCAAAGCTGTAACTTCTGGAGTGTCTCAGAATTCTATTTCTGTGTATTTGTAGAAACGTGAAGGTCACAAACAGTGATTTTCTCCTGGTTAGCTAAGCACTTACATTCAATATCCAATCTTGAAACCTTTTTCAGGTGTTAAGTTCTTTATTGGATCTGGACTGTAGCCTACAACATTTCTATGCTAAAATGGATATTACCGTTTTAGAATGCACTGCTGTCTTAAGTTTTTGTATTCTTAATCATGTTGTTTTCTATAAATTTGCTTCCCTTCCCTACTGTATACTTTAGTGCTTGGATGCTGGTGCAACATCTGCTTGTTGTGTCTTACATTTTAAAATGTGGTATGAACATAATGCTGTGTGACAAGCTGGATAATACTGGATCAGCAGAGAGAAGAGGAAGCCTGAAACTTGTAGGTTTCTGAAATGAAACAGTGCACAGAATGTGTAAACATGCACCATGCTAACAGTCCTCAAAATAAGAATATTTTTCCAATATGTTTCTTGAAAGGTTGTCTCTTTATGAAGATGAATTGGATATAAAAGCTAGATGGTTATTTGGTTGTACATCATGTATTGTCAGTTAAGAAATTGGATATGTCACTATCCATGTGTTGCTGTGCATTGCCACAGAATGTTTAATAGGCTTTGCTCTTGTACTGGAGGATGAGTCTCTTCAATTCCAACAGTCATGTGCAATAGTAGAAATGTTTCTGTTAATTTGTTGTGATTGAAGAGAGAGACTCTAGTGTCCATTTACATAATTCAATGTTCTTTGCAGAGATTGGTAACTTTCATTCTTGCCTTTGCAATTAACTTGAACAATATTGTACTGTCTCTCAACTTCATGTGTTAGGTATTTCTTGTTTTTCTCTAATTATTGTCACTGCTTAATCTATTTGGAATCTATTTATAACTTGTAAGTGAAAATTCAGAGGTTTTGATGACTTGGAGCTGTCTTGTAGTTGGAATCATGAGTATGCAATTGTAATTGATGGTTACTTCGTATATCTAATAGAGCTATGTGGGGCAGTCCCTCTGCTAAGAGTTAAAGCAGAGCCATTCAACTAAAAAGTTTGTGCTTTTGAGATTCTTAATGGCTTTCAGCATACCTTTGAAAATCCTGAGGAAAACTTTGTGATGGAAAAATGCTTCCTTTTTTTCTTTTCCACTCCCTTTCCCTAAGCTGTTGACAGGAAACAAAGGATGACTTCTCAAATTAGACTTCCTTTCTTATGGAAACTAAGAAGCTGTGCCAGTCCATGTTGCACTGACACTACAGGAGATAGCTTTTTGTAATGTTTAGTGTTTCTTGTTACCTGCAAAAGGGAAGAAGGATCAGACCTCATTTAGCTGTAATCTCATGTTAGCTTCACCTGCAACAATTTGTGCAAAGTCCCAGTTGTTCTAGAAGACAGAGTAGTAGTTTTGTATAGGAGCCAGTACCTGATTTTTTTATTTTTTTCATTTCAGCTGCATTCTAACTTTGTTACTCCTGAATTTGACACTTCTTTCTTAATCATCTGAAAGACTTTTTTAATTTGACACTTCTTTCTTAATCATCTGAAAGACTTTTTTACCAAATAGAACTTGTCTGGTTTATCTTTAGTAAGAAGCAGGCCTTAATTCAGATGACTTTTTTATGCCCTAGCATGAAAAATATGAAACTGCCTTTCCTTTAGGAAGTGGGGTTCCTTCCAAAGGTGGTGGTTTATGTGGTCTGAGCATCTAAGTTAAATGTCTTCCTAATTTTTAACTTCTTGGCAACTTATATTCTAAAATACAAAGAGTAAGCATACAGGATGTATGTTCCTTATCAGAGCTGTAAAATGCTATTCTGAATTTAAAAATACTATAAGACAATAGTAAAGTTTGTAACTCGAGTTGTTTCTGGTCATATTGTGCTAAAGTATGTTAAAACTATGCTATTTTAAACACTGCTGGAAGCAGCTTTCAGGTTTTTTCTGTTGGTCTCTTTGGTGATTGGAGCTTTTATTATAATCTGTAAAAGTCCTGTTAGATGTAATTAAATAGCAATCTCATCTGTTTTAAAAATACAATCTGACTAGTAGGCTACTGAAAGTGAAACTATTGTCATTGCTTGCTGGTTTGTTTGTTCCAAGGAAAACCAGTACAACGCTATAAAAACAAGCTTGCTTTTTGTCAGTCAGAGATGCAAATGACTTATGAATTGCACTGAGGCACCAGAGTTATACAGTCTGGTTTCTGTGATTTGCTTTTCTCAATTTTCAAGGCTGCTTCTGATACTGGAATACTAAATTCTGAGAATAATCTCATTTTATACATATACCTCATATATAATCTTCTCAGGAGATGCTTGAGGATGTTTATTTTCAATGTACCAGATTTGTGACTTTTTGTCACAAGACCTGGTCATCTACAGGGCTGCTTCATGTGGAATCAACAGCAAGTTGGAAATAAACTCAGAAATTGTGCTCCCCTGGCCTATCCCTTGGTATCCTTCTGGGCTAACCTCTGTCTCTTAAGAGGCATGGAACACAGGAAATATATTTTTTACTAATATAATATTGCTCAAAAAGCATGAATATTAAATGTAGGGATTGTAGAATTCAGTGTCACTACTTTTTTGTTGCTGTGATATCAGGACGTTTAGTGACTATGTGAAACAAAATAGTTCTATCTTATCCAGCTGCAAAAACCTTCTTCCACATCCAGTGTCCAGTCCTCCTAATGAAGTTGAGAGTTACTATACTTACAGCCCTGTTTCAGGGTTGTGAGATCTTGTCAGCTGATGAAATCTGGTATGGCAAAAGATGTAAACCAGATAATTGGTTTGGCGTGGAAATAAGACATTTCGTAAGTTGAACCTTTATTTGTTGTCACTCTTTTTCTCTGCTGCTACTTTAGTATTTTTTAAGACACATTAGTTAATTAGAAGAAACAACATTGTGAGTTACACTTACTGAAAGCTCTATTCAACGTTTGTAGTCATCTTTAGCTTGGTTACAAACTAACAGTGACAATAACAAGATTATCATTCAGTGTAATTAGATACATTTTGTGTTGCTCTGTTGCCTATGTAAGGCAGAGGTGGATGCTCTGAAGTGTTTGCTGCTGTTCTGCACAGATGTCAGGTCTGAACCAGTACTCCTTCGAATGTTTTAAGAACACTGATGGCAAGGCCTACATTAATGGCAACAAGATAGGAGGTTCTGATTCAAATTGGCAGATCAGTAGTGTAATCCGCAAATGCATGAAAAAATAAAAAGGCAGTTTATTAATCTTTAACCAAGGAATGCTACTGCAGTCAAATTTCTCGTGTGGGCTTCTTCTCTGGCTGGGGTGGAGATCTGTCACAAGTGACAACTTTTGCCACTTTTGTGAGTGCGCTGTTCCTTGGTGGTGCTCAGGTTCTCCTGCCCTCCCCCTGCAGCAGCTGCTCCCAGCTTGTGGGGGCTGCTGCTGCTGCAGAACTGAGCATGTCAGGAGGTCTGATAGAGTTACTTGTGCATTCATTCCCATTAAACTTCGCGGCTGTAATTAAGTGAAAAAGTGAGTTGTCAAAGCTAACAAAGAATTTTATTGCTCTTTTTGGGCAAGTTTTCAAAATCCCTTTGAGAAGCTCTGGGAAAAGCCATTTTTATTCAGAGAGAAGCTAGAAACTTCTAAGCAAATTGTTTGAGTTGTTTAAGATTAAATGTTCTAGGACAAAAAATGGTTCAATTTGTCAGATTTTCTTCCTCCCCCAGCTTTGGAGAAACACCATGTTGGCTAGTGTTAGAGAGGAAATTTTTTTTTTTTCCTGAAGGGTGGGGAAAAGATAACTGATAAAATAGGCTGTAGAATAGTTAGTTGTATGTTTGCTTTCTTTGCTTTCTGCCTTAGAGGTTTCGTTTCCAGGGAAAGTTTGAAATACTTCTGCTGGCAGGGGAGGGGGTGATGTCTGTAGCTTGTATTATATTTTTATATTGATGGTAATTATCATTTGAAACAGTTTTAAGGTTGTCTGGTTTTTGTTCTTGTTTTACTCCTCAGTATTAGTTCCCTTATTATTTGAAAATAAAACCCAACAAATAAACCCAAGCACATAAATGGACATATGTTCTATTGTTGGAATTGTACACCATATAACTATGTATCTAGTGTATTATTGTATACTTGAATTTCCTAAGTCCTGCTTCAATATCCCAGTGATAAAAATGTTTGTACTTGCCACCTTAATAGTTCTGATAAGTTAGAACAAATTTACTTTTAGAGTTGCCAGCTCCCAAGAAAGGTTTTACTGAAAAGAAAAACGCTTTATCCGTCAGAATGTTAGACACTACCACAAGGTGAGGTGTTCCATTACACAGTTTGCAGTAAAATACAAGTTTTGGTTCTGGTTTTCTCTGCTTGGACATTGGCTTTTATTTTGCAGCACAACAGACTGAGTGAGCAATGATTTAATGTTTTGTTGCTGCCCTGGCCTATTTAATACTTTTACACAGAACTTGGAGCATGGGTGATGTGGAGGTTTTTTTGGTTGTTGTTGTTTGGTTTGGGGGAGGGACATTTTGTGGGTTTTTGTTGTTTTGGTTTTTTTTTCATTTTGGGATGTGGGGTAGAAAGACTCCAAGTGCTGCTACAAGGAAATTCTTAAAGGGTTGTCATGCATTTTACTGTTGCACATGCCTATTTAAATAAACATCCTTCCTTAAGGGGAAAAAAAAATCATTTTTCCAAAAATACTCTATTTCTGGGACCAGCATCTAACCCATACAGCGAATTTAGTTTATAGACAAAAAGATTCATTTTCTTCTTGTAGCTTACAAACTGAAAAGGCTGAAAGGCTAACAGTTTCTGAATGCTTTAACAGCCTTTTTTTTTCTTTAAATAATACTTTAAATCTTCACTGACCACTTTTCTAACTGGTTCTGGACTCTAAGAAATGACTGACAGGATTTATATACAGTTGCCAGCATAAGCAAGACAAACTATTAGCTTAATATTGAATGCAAGTTTTTCTTACCATTAGAAATTGCTTATGAACAATTATGTTAGAATATTGCAAGCAGTTCTAGGGGATTATTTTTGTGTTTTCAGTATTGTATAAGAACAATTAAGTTCTGTATCTTTAAATATTTTTGCCTTTTTAACAAACTAGTGCTCTGCAACCACACTTGAGCACAGGAAACCTTCCTACTTCTGTATCGTCATCATTTGCGATACATCCCCCTGCTGAACGCTCGCTCATTTGTTCCCTGCCTTGTCAGTCAAACGAGAGCGTCCAGCAAACTATCCTGTCACGGTGTTGTGGGCTCTGCCTGTGCCTGGAACTGACAGCAGGTACAGAGAATGCTTTCAAACAGCCTTCAGTGATGTTTTTCATTTAATTTCTTTTTCTAGTCTCATTTTATTTTTAGAAGGGAAATGTCTCGTCTCTGGTATGGGAAGAAGGGAAGAAAGCACCAGCCACTTAATCATAAATACACTCTGGTAATTTTGTGTAGTATGTTTGTTTCTGTTATTGCAGTCTTTAAATGT
Organism: Ptilonorhynchus violaceus; assembly: GCA_013397565.1. Classification (NCBI taxonomy): domain Eukaryota; kingdom Metazoa; phylum Chordata; class Aves; order Passeriformes; family Ptilonorhynchidae; genus Ptilonorhynchus; species Ptilonorhynchus violaceus. Next base: position 873,704 of record VZRJ01011410.1, on the reverse strand, counting down.
TGTGGTGCAGAGATGGTTACTGGAAGTTTAAATTTTGAATATGTAAACAGGATATTAAATCACCAATTTTCCTTACCTTTGGCACATAACCTAATTGCTGCTATTCCATTGACGTTAGATAAGAGAAACTACTTTGAGCATTAAGGGGTTCAGCAGTTTTAAGGTGGCGTTTTTTTCTTTCCTTTCCCTTGGAGTAATGCGTTTTTTCACCAAAAAATTGTGCTTTTTAGCTAAATACCGAGAATAGGAGTTTGCATTGGCATGTAATTAGAGAAGTGTAAGTCTTCTGAGTTACTATTATCTTCTCAGAAATCATTCAACCATATGAAGGGTCTGATCATACTTCTAAATTCATGGAGTTGAGTCTACTGTAGTCCCATTCTCACGTTTTTAATGAAGGGGAGGGACCAATACCCCTGGGTTTGCAGTTTATTAGATTTATGAAAGTAACTGTGGGGTTTTTTCAGTGCTGTTTTCCCCAAACAGACTTTGTGTAGTACTATTTAATACGTAGTAGTATCTAAAGGAAAAGGTTTTCGGTGGGACTTGCAAAACAGTAACGTCTTGGGGATAGGGAGGAAATGATCTTGACAGTATACTTGTTTGTGCTTTTACGCACTGGTAAATCTGGAAGGCAGTTTTCATTTAGACTCTGCTTGTGACAGGCTTTTTACTGTTTTAAGAATTCCAGGTCACTGGGGTTTGATGCATACTTCTTTCAAGGTGCTGTTGAGTTTGGGGTTTATTTTTTATTTATGTATAGCTTTTTATTCTTTATCTTTTATCTATTGTTTTTATTTTTATTTGTAGCCAGGATATTTGCAAAATAAGAAGTTGACTTGTTGCAACAAATGGTTGTGTAAATATGTATTCCTAACTAACACACATTTTATAAGTAATAGGCTCTTAACTTTCCTCTGTGGTAGTGGAGTAGAATGGAGATATAATACCTAAATTAATTGAAATGTTATTTTAGCAGACACTGTAGCAGTGTAAAAAGTATCTGAAGTTTACTTTACCAAGAATGTGTTTTTTAACATGTCAATATACACAGGTAAATAGATGTAAGTTGCACAGATAAATAAAAAAGTAGTAGTATCCCTTGTTACAATTTTTCCCTTAGGACCAATACTTAACTTTAGCCAGAATCCAACTATGCTATAAAAGCAATACTTATCAGCTCGTAAGGAGAGTTTGAGCTGAAGGAGACTGTGAGAATAAGGATCAACTTTGCAGTGAGGTTATTTTAACCTGTAAAACAAGTCAAATCAGAAAAAGAGGGTATAGAAGCATCTACAGATATTTTTAAAATGTTGCTGTGTCGGCAAGACAAGCTCTACTCTTGAAATTGGGATTTTTTCTTCAATGAATGTTCATAAACCTAATGTGCAAGTATAACCTTTTTACAGAAAGAAGAGAAGGAATATTGGTATGATTATTTTTGTTATCCAAGGCAATGGAAAACATGTTAAGACTGGCAGCATATAAAGTGTACAGGTTTCTGACTAAATCTCTCATTAGTGTTTGTTCTGAATGTGGATGAAAACTCATATGACATGAAATAACAGTTGCTGGGCTAAGTGGAGTGATACAATAAAATAAGAATTCTAGCTTGAACCAGCTAAGTTGCCCTGAATTGTTTAATTGAAAAGCCTTTATTAGTTTCCTGATGATAAAGTTAATTTGGGCTGAGTGTTGAAGGGGTTTGATACTTTCCCAGGATATCAAAATTTTTATGACTAACAGGTGCATTATCCTCCCCCTTTAAAAAACTGGTATTAGCCTTGCAGTTCTTAGTAAATGTTTGATATTTACTGTGTCTCTTTATTGTACTACAATACAAGAGATGCCAGTAAGTTTCTAGAATGTCAAAAATGCCGGCAATGATTCTTCCTATCAAAGCATTTCAGACAAAAGACATCAGACAATGCAAGAGAACAAAAGGTGGATTGCCATCTTTGGGAATGCTTGTCCGAGCTTTGCACAGCTTGGATAGGCAGCATAGCCAAAGGGGACAAAACCAATGAAAACTGATCTTTGGCTTTTATATTTGTAAGTTATTAACATGCAAAGGGAATTAAAGTGGTATTGATCTTAATAGCTTAAATTATTTGAGGCTTGGACAACTTCTGACATTCTGAGTTATTGGTTAACTTTATTTGGTAAGCTAATGCCTGTAGTTCCTTGGTTATTATGGAGATACAGTAGTAGGGGCTTACATGTGAAAGACAAGAATTTAATACTTCTCTGTAGATGTCAGAAATGCAAGGTTGCAACAATCTAGTAATACTACTGAGATTTTTAAAATCAGCTTTCCATATTAAGTTTTGTTTTAGATTAATAAAGTGAACTAATGATGAGATTTTTTTTTTAGTAATAAAAAAGCAGAGTGAAATCCAGTACTTTCTCACACAGATCACTAAGCCTAGAACCTTTTGTCGATGACAGATGTTTGCCATACCCATTGTCCTAGGTAATTTGGGGGTGTATGCATAATACACTGAATGTTCCCATGTGGACCTCTTGGAACAAGTCCAGAGGAGGGCCACTAATTTGATCCAAGGGCTGAACACCTCTCCTATGAAAACAGGCTGAGAGAGTTGGGATTGTTCAGCCTGGAGGAGATAAGGCTCTGGGGAGAACTTATGGTGCTTTCCAGAGCCTACAGCAACTGCAAGAGAGCTAGAGGGGCACTTCTCACAAGGGCATGTTGTGATAGGACAAGGGGGAATGGCCTTAACCTGAAGGGAGAAAGGTCTAGATTGGATATTATGAAGAACTTCTTCACTGTGGGGGTGGTGAGGCACTGGCATGATTGCCCAGAGAATTTGTGGAATTCCCATCCCTGAAAGTTTTCAAGGCCAGGCTGGATGGGGCTTTGAGTAACCTGGTCTGGTGTAGTGGAAGGCTCCCTGCCCACGACAGGGGGGTTGGAGCTAGACAATCTCAAAGATCCTTTCCAGCCTGAGCTATTCTATGATTATAGTTCTTCCATTGAATTATTAGGTGTTATATTGTTTATCTGTTTAATAATTGTGAATATTAGGCATTATAAATGCAGTCAAAGTAGAGTAGCAGAGGAATGTTTGAAAAGGTTGATTATGATTTGAAAGAAAACAAATGGGTAATAAAGGCTTATATTTTTTCTGTATGTTTTAGTGATCTGCAGAATCTGAAGTTGATCCATAGTTGATATTCTTTCTGCTTAAAGTAAGAGACAAACATTTTCATACTGGGCTGTGATTCAGTTACTTCTAAGCCTGTGTCTTAGCACTGTCTTGCTACCCCGAGAGGATCTTTGCAGGGTAGTATCAGAACTGAGATGTAACCTTGCTCAATCTGCCTTCTCTTGGAGGAGCAGCTTGAGGTCAAGCACCAGATGCTGTGGCTTCAGCAGCTGAACCTGTGGTTTCTCTGCTTGCTAGTGCTGAAACTTCCTCAAATAGTTTTGCAAGGGAGCTGGCTTTTATTGGTCATGTTGCTACAGATTTTTTTTTTATTTGGACAAAATGAGTAAAGTTGCCTAGCCTGCATCTTTAAGAAAGTCATTTTCTTAAATCTAATTCTTAGTTCTTTGCACAAACATCCTAAACTGTTTAATGTTTTGCATGTTAAATTTAGTTCTCTTGCTGGCATTATCATATCTCTCAAATGAGTGTTTTCTCATATCTTGGAAAAATAGCTTGTTATTAAGGTTTACAGACTTGATATAACACTTTGTGTGCTTCAGGCTTTGATTGCATTCTTCTCAAGTTGATTTATTCTGGTTATTGCAGATATTTCAATTTATCTTCAGTATATGTTAATTACAGCGTGGTACAGTTGCTGTGGGCTTAGAGCACTTTGAGGCAGATACTTAACAGCTCATCCTACAAAGCTGTGGGGACAATACTAGTCACAGGGAGAATGCTGTTGTCATGAGACCTACTCAGCATTTCTGTCCCTGCTCTGAAAAACACCCTGGTGTGCACCACGGTTTGGAGAGGGACAGCTTTAAAAAATACTGAAAGAAAGAAAGAACCATGCTGCCAGCCAAACCGGGGGACTGGTGTTGTTCTCTGGTCCTTCTCTGCTTAAAATGGCCAGCTGTCATACCTTCCCTTTGCTGTCACCAGTAGAGTGACAGGGAGCTGAATTGACTGAAAACCACACAACACAGATGGATAGCTTTGCAGCCATATGCATTAAAAATGAACCGAATTAAATGAGTCTTAAGGTCTGGGGTTTTTTTTCAAATGATACCTTACAACTGTTTAACTGGTGTGGTAAACCCCATGCATTAATGCATTATTGTGATGTAATCAGTATGTCCCAAATAATCATATTTGATGTGATGGAGAGGTCTGCTTCTTCAATATTGTTTTCTCTCAAACAGTCTAACATTTTTGGGAGTAAATTAAATTGGTCTGAAAAATAAAGTTAATGTTCTCTCTCAAAATATTCATAGCAGCATTCAGTTCACAAAGGCACCTTTTCTTTTTGTTGGGAGGTATTTACAGCCTTTAGAAAAGGTTTGATTCTTTCTTTCCCCTTCCTGTTTACTGATGAATTGGAGCTGGATTGATACTTTGAAGTAACTTTGTAAGTGGCTGAATAAAATTACATTGTCTTTTTTTATTTCAATTAAATATCCTGGAATTTTTTTGAATCTCAAGCATTAATGTTCATGAAGCTTACAATTCACCTGATTTTACACCTATGTATTAAGATTCAAAGTAAAATTGTTCAGCTTGTTCTCCTTCTTAATACTTGTTTTGTTATTTCATATTCAGAGTTGGTAATGAGGTTATAGATAACTTACGTTTAAGAGAGCCACTTATACAGTTAAGGTTTATCCGTTCTTATCTTTCAGAAGGACTGTTCAGCTCTGATAACTCTCCCTTTCTTGATGGAGACAGTTTCAGTTACTTGTTAGCACTAAAAGTTTAGCTGTGTTTGTCTTGAGGCCAGCAATTAAACCTCCTCCCTGTTAGCAAACAGGCATGGTGGGGGGCATATCACTCATGGCTTTGTTAAACTGTGGAATCCCTCACTGGTGTAAAGAGGTTTTTTTACATCTGCCTATACAGCAGGGTGATATGACCAGTGGCTGAAGGGACTGATCAAACATTAAACAATTTTAACTGTATTTTCATGTGTGTTGTTCAAGAACAAAGTAAGTTACATATTTGGAATTTTGGCTTCAGTTTCATTCACTGCATGTCGGCAGCATAGCTTGTAAGAGTTAGGTACTTTTGACATATCTTCAGAAATACAAAGTTTAGAAACACAAATTTCCCCAAAAGGAAAATCCTTGGCTTCTTGATTGTTTGAATCATTAGTATGCAAACCCTCAACTTGACGTACCGCATTAAATATTAAAACTGTTGGGTGTTCTGCTAAGTGGTTAACTCACATACACATGGTGTGGAGAGTCAAACTTGAAAGAGTCATGCCATATATGACTCATCCCATCTTTTTTCATCAATGCTGCCAATATGAATATAGCAGGTAGTATTAGATCTCTAAGGATATATTCCATGTCTTTTCAAACTTGGAATTACGGAATCACAGAACAAGGTGAGTTGGAAGGAACCCACAAGGATCGTCAAGTCCAACACCTGGACCTACACAGTACCATACCCAAGAAACACACCACGTGCCTCAGAGCATTATCCAAACAGTTCTTGAACTCTGTCAGGCTTGGGGCTGTGACCACTTCCCTGAAAAGCCTTTTCCAGTGCCCAGCCACCCTCTGGGTGAAGAACCTTTTCCTGAAACCCAAACTAAACCTCCCCTGACACAACTTCAGGCCATTTCCTTGGGTCCTGTCACCACAGAGAAGCGATCAGTGCCTGCCCCTCCTCTTCCCCTTACAAGGAAGTTGTAACTGCAGTGAGGTCTCCCCTGAGTCTCCTCCAAACTGAACAGACCAAGTGACCTCAGCTGCTTGTCATACAGCTTCCCCTCAAGGCCCTTCATCATCTTCGTTGTGCTCCTTTGGACACACTCTAATAGTTCAATGTCTTTCTTATATTGTAATGCCCAAAACTGCTTTTAGGACTCAAGGTGAGGCTGCCCCAGTGCAGAACAGAGTGGGACAATCCCCTCCCTTGCCCAGCTGGCGATGCTGTACCTGCTGCACCCCAGGACATGGTTGGCCCTCCTGGCTGCCAGGGCACTGCACATTCAACTTCCCATTGACCACGACCCCCAAGTCGCTTTCTGTGGCACTGCTTTCCACCATCTCTTTCCCCAGTCTGTCTGTACATCTGGGGTTGTCCTGTTCGAGGTGCAGAATCTGGCACTTTCCTATGTTGAACTTCGTATGTTTGGTGATTACCCAGTCCTCTTGTTTATTGAGGTCTCTCTGCAGGGCCTCCCTGCCCTCGAGGAAGTCAACAGCTCCTGCAAGTTTAGTATCATCTGCGATAGTTTCAAGTCCCTAAGCAGAACCCTTTTTGCCCTGAAGCACACTCACAGTCTAGGCTATACACATTATTTGTTTTGCTCTATTCCAGCCAGTGCCCAGCTGGCTAAACCGTAAGTTTAGCTGGTTTTCTCTCCTCCTGCATTCTTTTTAAAACAGAAAACAATTAGCGAGAGAACAGAGCATCCTTCAGGAACACTTCCTGATCCTCAACAAGTGGCTTTGGTTGTCAAGGAAACTGAATGCTGATATGGCATAGTAAAGAAAGCATAGTAAATAAAGCACATCGCAAACTCATCTAGGTAGACTTGCTCTTTAATCCTTTAATGGAAGAAGTTTATTACAAAGAAGCATTTTGTACTGAAAACTGCAGTCCAGTATGATGAATAGGAATCTGCATTTACCTTTTATTAATGAAATTTCTTGCTTTCCAGGTGTTTCTCATACTGAAAGTATGAAAGGCTAAGTTCTGTGTTCAAGAATGAAAGTTCAAAGTAGAATGAGGTAGAAGTAGCTCCTGAAATGATAGGAGAACAGACAGCTGATGGGGGGCAAGGAGAGGAAAGAAAACGCTGGTTTATTTAGCTTGGCAAAGTAGACTAGAAGATTAATAGGACTACAAGGAAGGAGCATGAAGAAATCTTGACATAAGAGGAAACAGCATAAGTAGACTATGAATTAAACCAGGTTATAAAGAAGGTGAGGCTCCCAATGTTACTACTAACGTTTCAAAACTGTTCTCAAGCGTGGCAGAGACAAAATGCTGTCTGTTTTCAAGACGTGTCTCAATTCCTGAATGAAGTTGTAGAAGGTAGTTACTAGTAAGCTTAGACATACCTGACTTTAAGACTCTGTAGCTCATTTAATCAGGAAGCACATAATCTTGTCCACTGCAAAACAAAACTAAGGCATGTTGGCTAAACCATAGGCATTCTATAGAAGGCCAGGTGCAGCATCTGCAACGTTGAAGTATCTTAACATACTCACTTGGAGCCTAGTTCAGTCCTGAGTGGATAACTTTGAGACAGAGTCTTATGGTTTACTTGCAGAACTTAGTAGGGACTGTATACTTGAAGTAAACACTGGTTTGAGAGGGTGGATTACTTTCCTTTAATTTTGCTGTGGCTACTTTGACATTCTATGACATGCTGTTTAAGATGTTTGTCATTGCTTCCCGATGGCCTGCTATTATGCAGGCTTTTGTTCTCAAAACAAATGGAATGTGGCAGTGTGCAACAGGTTCAGCATGCCAGAAAGCTATTATATTGTGCATACTTGATAGATATTGTATTATTTATTTTATTCTATAAATAAAATAAATTATATGTAATTTATTTTAGTCTATAAATTTCCCTCAAGCAAGAAAAATGAGGCACCTTCACGCCATATGAAAAGGTCTATCTGTGAGTTAAAAGCCTGATAAGCAGTTCCCAGATGCAGGATGGTGACAGCATGTATTTGTGAGGTTGAAGGCAAGATGGCATTGCCTGTAAAATTATCTACATTCCACTGTGTGAAACAACAACTACATAATGGTGTCAGGGATTTCGAGATTTTTTTTTTTTTCCCAAGAATCTCAAGTAACTACACATTTATGGCTTATTGTAAGTTAACTACTGCCTTGCATGTGGTAGGGTGTAGCTTAAAGAAGCAATGAGGCTAAAGGGTCCTCACATTACTGCTTTTCAGGATTACATTCATGAGTTGCTGGTGTGAACAGTGTAATTTGCAATTAGGTGTAACAGCAAATAAAAGGATAAAACTACACTATCGCTTATGTGTTGGAGTGGAATAGTGTTAAAGCTTTGCATATAGCTACTTGACTGAGAAAGCACAAACCAATACAATTTGCAACAATATTCTTGATCTGTTTTAAGAGAACAGTATAAAAATAATGGAAGTAAACTGAGTGCTAGTAATTATGGATTATTCAGTAATAAAGCTGGATGTCACAAGTATTCCTTTTTCCTTGCCTTGCAGTTGCATGGGGTAGAGTGAACCATCGCTGCTCAAGAGCCAGTCATGCATGACTGTGGGCTCTGTACTCAGGACAGTGGCGAGTATCTGGCCAAACTCCTTGTAGTAGGGACAGGTAGATGGGGAGCTGCTGGACTTGTGGTTGTCTTCCTTTGCACTGTGGTAGGCTCTAGAAGTTTTTAATACGCTCTTACTACATGGGACATCCATTTAATCTCTCCACCAGCTGTTTTAAGATGCTTTCATACCAATGATGATTTTGAGTTATTCTCAAAATCACATTATTTGCTCTAGTTACATCAAAATGACTGTTGTAGTACTTTAGCCAGCTTGTTACACCAGAGCAGCATGTTCTAGAGCTTTCTGACTAAAGACTTTCCGGCTGTTCACATCCTGCCAAAGTGGAGATGCCATTTGAAGTGAATGTATTGACAGATGAGCACCTCCTGAAGCTTTGGAGGGGAATAGAAAGTCCAGGACACAGATATTGTCGGGTGGTATTGGGATGTTACTAAACTGTAGTCTTGCTACATTGTCTTTAACTGTATCTTCACTGCCAGAGAGAAGAGTTAGAGCTTACTGAGAAGCCTGAGATTTGCTTCTAGTCTTCATCTAGGAAAGCAAACCAGGTTCGCAGGATTCATTAATCTGAGTGTAAAGAATGTTTTAGAGGACCTTGGGCTGAAGAGTTTGGGTTAAGGCATGCAACTCAGATTGACTTTTAATTTAGTATCCTGATACTAATAACTTTATGCACTCCTATATCAGTTCTATATTCATCCTAGATCAGTGAGACATCTGACTGCTAGTGCCCTTAGTGTTTATTTTGTAATCTTGCTGTGTTTACTCATATGTCTAAAATCACCTACATGTGCATTGTCCTTGCAGAAACAAACATCTTTTGGCCCTTCTTGTTTGTTTGTTGTCATTGCACATTTTTCCTTCATTACTTCTCCTCCAGTTTTTTCTTTCATACCTTTTTACTTTTCTTCAACTGTCAGTGGAATTATTGTCTTCCTGTCTCCATATTCAGGTAGTGTCAGTGGCTGAGTATCACCGCAGGATCGATGCTCTAAATAGCGAAGAACTGCGCACTCTCTGCAGACGTCTCCAGGTGCCCTCTTCAGTAGCTTAAACCCCATCTCCAGATACTAAAACATCTTTCTTTGTAGTGTCTTGGATCAGGGCAAGTCCTGCACTCAGTGGGTTTGTCTTGTCTACAGCACTACAAGGATCCAGCAGAAAATTCCTTTGGTTTGGATGTATTTAATTGTGCAATGCTATGATGGAATCAGTAATTTTATGATGGAATTACTACTTCCACCTTTTTCACACAGGAATTTTCTGTTAGAATTTGAAAATTTGTTCTCAGTACTGCTTAACTTGCAGTGTTGTGTTTTAACTTCTACTTTAGACTGGTGTGTTGTGTTAGAAGCTTCCCTAAAAAGAATGCAAAACAGGTGAAGAATCCAAAACCTTGTTGCATGGGTGTTTAATTTTATATAGGAATCTTTCATCAAGAATCTCACAGTACATGGCAAGTATGAACCTTCACAACTTCTATGAAATAGGTAAGTATTTTTGCCATTATAAAAGCAGGTAACTGAGGCGGTTCAACATGGCAAAGGTCATACACATGCACACAAAACAGTACTTTGAAAGCAGTTTGGATTTTTGAAGGTCTATGGATATGGACTGAAACTGATATTTGCATTCTCTTTAGGTGTTCCATAATTTTTTTGACAGTTATAGAATTGTTAGTTGCTGTGCACATCATATGTGACTTACTGATGGAAAGCATAGCTTAGATTTCCTTAGAAGCATTGTGTGTTTTGTTTTTCTCTAGTACTTAGCTGCTGAAAATTTTAAAAGTTTTGTTCTGTTTTTTTTTTATTTCTTTAATCTTGGCTTTTTTACCTATTAGGTAATTATACATAAGAGAACATTTTCTTAGCTCTGTTATTTCTGTTTGTTTAATAATCAGTAATTAGTTGCTTTAAAATGTTTTTAAGTAGTACAATTACACAGATCAATAATGATCATGAGCCTTGAATCCTAAAGCTGCACTTCTATAGGAAAATCAGAAATCTTACCAAAAAAAAAATTTATTCATGCTTGAGGACGGACCTATTCTGCTTTTGGCAAGTGGTGGTGGAGAGTAAGAATCTCTGTATTAATAATACCCTGGAAGTGTAAGAACCCTTTCCACATACCTTTCACTTGGTATGCCCAAACTGAAGGTTTAGGCTGACTAGAAAAATCTGATGTGACGGGCTGCAGCCTATAAACTCTCTGCTCTGAGGCCATTTGAGAGTTGTGAGCTCAAATGTGGTGTAGACTCTGTGATATTTACCAGTCTTGGAAGCACCTGGAATCTGACTATAGGTCAGTCTACTCTGTCCAACTTCGGTGGGAAATAAATCTGCAAGTTTTGAAACTAGAATGCTTTCTCTCAGATTCTTTTGAACAGACACTCTGACTGTCTACAAAGCAATGTTCTTCCTGGAAGAAAACTGCTTTACTGTAATAATAATAAAAAAGGTAAAAAATCCAAACAAAAAAATAACCCAAGCGACAAAAAAAACTAAACCAAGAAAACTCAGCTCCCCACACCACTTGAATCCAAATTATTCATGTTTTGCATGGTGGTCTTTAATCAGAATTTAAGAATAACAAAGGGAATAAGCTTTCTGCTCTACAGTTGAACAGTGGTGAACTTCTCTGGAGTTGAAGCAGTAATACGATGGATGAAAGGCATTTAAGATAGAAAATGTTTGGACTATGAAGTAACATTTTAAAGATAGCACTCTGTAATGCAGCATGTAGGTCATCTTTTTGTACGTAAAGTTATGTGGATAATTGCATATACTTTTTTGTTGTGATATGGAAATTAGTGCATAGTCTACATTGAAAGTTCTTGTTACCTTCCACTGAAAAAAGGAAGGCTTGAGCTTTTTGCTTCCTTGATACTGAGTTTAAGCACACCTTTTCTTGAGTTAAGAATTAATGTTGTAATTGAATTGCTGTATGAGTATCCGTTGACACTTTGACTTTATAAGCCTGTTTTTAAATAACAAGAGTTTGTGATAGCAATATTTTTTGTAGTTCCTGAGGGAGATGAAAGGGATGTCCCTTTTTTTTTTGGCTCAGGTGACTGTATTTGTTTAAATATTCCTGTCTGTATTTCAGAGTTTTCTTTGATTTGGCTTTTTTTTTATTAACTAAGGAAGTTCATAAAAGCCTGACAAAGTTTACCATGGTGATACTGTGAAATACTGCAGTTGTGTCCTCTATGTTTAGAGTATAAGGGCTGTGGCAAACTGGATTTGGCAGGTATTTTTCTTGAAATATTCAGGATTCGGGTTTTAATTTGGACGGTCTGGCTTTCAGTGAAACTTGGTTTAGGCTGATAAATTATTCAGATGCACTTATTCTTGTTAAGATTTCTTTTTTCTTTAGCAAGTCTCTCAACATTTTAAATCTTGCTGCAGTGGCTTATCTTACTAGCTTCCTCGCTTTGTCGTACTCCTCTGCCAGATTTCACTATCCCTAGCAAGTTTTAAATATCCCCGCAGCTGGATTTATAGATGGAAATCTATTTGGATCTCAGCTATTCTAGTTATCAAGATGTGACACTTTAACTTGAAAGTGCCAGTGAATGTTGACTGGGATAAGAAGCTGTTGAGAACTATATCTTATGAGGAATTTTGTGGCTTTTTGCCATCTCGTTTCAATAGGGTAGATGTGTAGGTCAGGTACTTCAAGCTACTGCAGGACCCTTGTGCATAGTGCATCTTCGCCAGACCTCAACAGTCACTGTGCAGCTTTAGTATTATTGCTGCTTTCCCCTCCCCACCCTCTCAATTCTTTCTTCTTTGATTCCCATAAGTACTCCAGCAGATCAGCTTATGGAGGAGCAATACTCCTAAGGCTCCATTTAAATGGTTTGCTCAAAATACATGACAGCAGTTTTTCCAGATGTCTATTGCATATCTGAAAAATTTCTTAAGTACTCTGAAAAAAATTGATTCAGAACCTACTGAGAAATGTCAATGTTGAAGTTTTAATTCCTTTTCTTTCTGGGTTTTTTTTTTAATTACGCTTAGAATGCTATGTCAGTATTAAAATGCAAGAACTTTTTAAGGTATCTTCTGAAAAGCATTTGAAGCCCTTCAGCTGTGTATGAGAACTGTTCATTGTTTTAGCAATAAATCATAGCTTTCTTCTGAGTAGGTGTTTGTAAGTTTTTGTTATATAGTTGTGTACCAGCTTGCTGTCGGATACAATGGAAATTTTGGTCAGATCAAATCTACTTGATTTCTAAATTTTCAAAGGACTTGCGTAATTGATAACTGCATGATTTTAAACCTGTGAAGTTTATCTTGTCTGCTAACAGGCTGGCAAATACTTATTTTCTTGCTATTCTTTTTGTAGATAACAACAAGAGAAGATATCAATTCAAAACAGGCAACCAATATCAAAACAGACCTGGAGCCTGAAGCATTCCGGCCAAATCTTAGTGATCCAAGTGAATTACTACAGCCAGAACAAATTGAAAAGGTATTAACTTATATATGTCATTTTTTACTCTTGTACATTACTGTATCACAGGTGCTGTGTTTGTAGTGTAAAACACACCAGTAAGAAGACCTTGTGTGATATTAAATAGAAGAAAATAAACTGTGTATGTTAGAAAGCTAAGATCGCAGAGTCCAACTGTTAGCCCAGCACTGTCAAGTCCACCACTAAACCCTGTCCCTAAGTGCAAAGTCTTGCACATCCTTTAAATACAGGCACAGGGATGGTGACTCAACCACTTCCCTGAGCAATGCTTGACAACCCTTTCACTGAAGAAATTTTTCCTAAGATCCAATCCAGACCTCCACTGGCTCAACCTGAGGATGTTTTCTCTTGTCCTGTTACTTGTTACTTGGGAGAAAAGACTGACTGCTACAACTGACTTTTGGGTAGTTCTAGACTGATGAGGTCCCTCTGAGCCTCCTTTTCTCCAGGCTAAACAACTCTAGCTCCCTCAGTCCTCTTATAAGACTTGTGCTCCAGACCTTTCACCAGCTTCACTGCCCTTCCTTGGACACACTCTAGCATCTCAATGTTTTTCTTGTAGTGAGGGGCCCAGAACAGCACACAGTACTCAAGGTGTGGCTTCACCAGTGCCCAGTATAGGGGCACAAGTCAGGATGCCATTCTTGGCCACTTGGGCACACACTGTCTCATGCTCAGCCATCTGTCAAGCAGCACTCTCTGGTCCTCTTCCTCTGGGTTGCTTTCCAGCCACTCTCCTCCAAGCCTGTAGTGCTGCAGGGGCTTTTTGTGACACAAGTGCAGGACCCAGCACTTTGCCTTATTGAACCTTATGCTGTTGGCCTTGGTCCATCAATCCAGCCTCTGCAGAGCTTTCCTACACTCCAGCAGATCAACACTTATGCCCAGCTTGTTTTCATCTGCAAATTGACTGAGGATGCACTAAATCCCCTCCTCCAGATCATTGATAAAGACATGAAACAGGATGGGCCCCAGTACTGAGCACTGGGGGACACCACAAGTGACCGGCCACCAAGTGAATTTAACTCCATTCCACCACCACTATCTGGGCCCAGTCATCCAGACAGTTTTTTGCCCAGCAAACAATGCACCTGTCTAAGCCACGAGCAGCCAGTTTCTCCAGGAGATTGTTGTGGCAAGTGATGTCAAAGGCTTTAATAAAGTCCAGGTAGACAACATTCGCTGCCTTTCCCTCATCCACCAAGCAGGTCACCTTGTCACAGAAGATCAGGTTTGTTAAGCAGGACCTGCCTCTCATGAACCCACCCTGGCTGGGCCTGATGCTCTGGTTGTCCCATATGTGCTGTGTGATGGCACTCAAGATGACCTGCTCCACGAACTTCCCAGGCCCTGAGGTCGGACTGACAGGCCTGTAGTTCTTGGGATCCTCCCTACAGCCTATCTTGTAAATGGACACCACATTTGCTAACCAGGACCTCCCCACTTATCCTGGACTACTGGTAAAGGGTGGGAAGTGGCTCAGCAAGCATATCTGCCAGCTCAGTCTGTTTTCTTGGGTGGATCCCATCTGGCACCATAGACCTGTGTGTGTCTTAAGTGTCTAAGCAGAACACAATTCATAGCTAAAATGTTGCTTTTTTTTAAATCCTATCTTTGAATGCACCATGACAGCTCTTGTCTGTCTTTGCCCTACTTTCATTTTTCCTTGAAAACATCAGTGAAAACACTGTTGTTCTTGCTCTCTTGTCCAAAGTAATTTCATTATAAATGTGTTAATTGAAGTTGTAGATTAAAAAGCACAGGAACAGAACAACAAGCAGCATTTACCCTTCAGCTTGTTACCTGCTGACTTGAGTGATCTACGTACTCAATACTGAGACGTTGGTGGGACATGCAATATTGTTATGCAAGAACATGGATAAACCTTTTAGAGACCTTAACAAACACGTGTTCTTTAACTGATAAATCATTCTTCTGGAGATTACTAGTAGAGGTAGGGAAAGAAACCTGCTTGGGTGACGAAAATTAGAAAATACACATGTGAAACTTCAGATTTAGTCTTAGGTTTTAAGGCCACTTAAAAGTAGTTTTGCAGAACAGAATTGTTTTTGTTTACGTGTAATACATTCTTAAATATAAAGCATATATTAAATAAAGGGTTGTAATTTTCTTCTTAATAGCTCACAAAGTCCCTTCCACCACGGACTATTGGCTATCCATGGACTCTTGTCTACAGTACTGCAAAGCATGGCATGAGCTTGAAGACCTTGTATCGGACAATGATGGGATTAGACACACCTGTGCTGTTGGTTATCAAAGACAGTGATGGACAGGTAGGAAAATGTTTGTGTGGAAGTAGGGGACCCATCAAGAAAGATGCTTGAGGAGTATAAACATGGGAGATAAAATTGTGTGTATCAAGCAGGTTTTCTCCTTAGAAATGTGTTTCACTGTTGAGCAATCTTCCAACATACTACATGTCTAGGAAATACTTTAATGATACAAGTTAACTGTTATAATGGTCTTGTAATACCCAAATAATCAATTGAAGTTTAATTTTTTTTAATGCACTTAATGCACAAGAAATAGTCTCTAAAATTTTCTGGTGCTGGGAGATCTTGCTGAGTTGGAATGTCATTGCCAGCTGTGGCCGCTGCTTCTTGGTATATTCTGGGGCTACAGCCAACATCTTTCTCCCATTCAAGAGCTGTAGTACCTTTGTGGCATTATTAATTTGTTTCTTGAGTCTCTGTAGTTGTGCTCTGTTTTCCTTTGACTGGGTTATGAATTTCAGGAAGTGGCTCACATCTCACCTTTTGGTTAACAAACATCCTCTCTTGAGTATTCTAGTAATAGGTGAGCACTGCAGGCAGTATGAGACTTCTTGATTCTTTTTCTGAAACTTGCGTTCTCTTGTGGAAGCATGTTACTACTGTCATGAAAAATTGAGAAAAGCACTGTAAAATCTATAGCATTTACTTCACTTCTCTGTCCCAGTTTGGTAAGCACTGTTTTTATTTTCAGGAAGGATGGTCTCATATCATTCAGGAGGTCTGAAAAGAGTAAATGAGGGGTGTGTTTTCTTATCCAAGTCACAACTTGATTTTTTCATTGTTTTCTGCCTCAGGGGTCCCTTAAAAAGAAGAATCTCTTCTAAATCTCTGCTAGTAGAGCACTGTTTCCAAGAAATTCTTTAAAAGGAGCTTTTCCTTCATTTTCTTTTTCGTCTTGAAGACAAAAGCTATTGGAATAGACTTGAGATGTCTCAATAGACTCATCAATCTCTTAAATGTACTTTGGTGACTTTACTTCTCCAATTCCCTTATCAACTTCTCAAGATAAGTTAGTAAGATACCTGCTTCCTAGTACCTGATTATCCAGGCCAGAATGAAAATGTCCCTTTTCTGATAGGGCTGTCTTGCCACCACTGGGTAGTATTGTCTGTTGCTGAAAGCATTCATATTGCCTTCTGTGTATGAGTATCTCAGCTTGAATGTTCAAAAAGTGTCATGGTTGCCCAATCAAAACAGGGACTTCATAGTTATGTCATAATTTATTTTTTTTTGTGGAACAAACCTTGGTGAATCTCAACTTTCATACATATTCCTAGATATGAAACTGTAAGTGTGCCTTGGACTTTTGGGTCAAATATCCACTGAACTGATATTTCACAGTTTATGCCAAATCTTACCTAGGTTCCACGTGAGAGTGGGGGAAATCCGTGTGTATTTAGTGAGTAGCCTATGCTACAGAAGGAATGGTTTAGACAAATTTTACATGCTCGGTCCTTCACCAGTGTAGTGAGCGTGGTGTTTTCAGTAGTAGTTCTGTCTCGTGTTATTCATGAAATAAGTCTGTATTTGACAGCAGAAAACTAATTTACACAATCTCTCTGTTCAAAACCTATTGAAATTCAGCACACAGTCTTTCTCCTCTTCATGCAAAGATCTACAATCATGAAAAATAAGACAATGGTGACCGACTATGCCCTTTGGTAATTAGGGTAATTCATTTTATTTATGAAGCCATTGATTTTTTTGAAAGAGGTTAATTTATCTTTAATATCTTGTATTTTCCTGGCAGATAATCCTATAAAACTGCTTTCCATGACTGAAAAAGAATCTGAGTACTTCTTTACAGGAAAATGTGTCCAGGAGTAGTTCATTAGCTGTATGCTAAGATGAATATTATATGTGCCCTCCAAAAATGTGTTTTAAGAGACCAGGTGTTTATTCATATCTTATGCTCCAAGATCACTGCCTGTTTTCTAATCTAGTTCAGAGAAGATCCTGAATGAGATTCAGCCTTTTTGAAGAATGACAGAATTGTGACCAGATAGTTTCTTGACATTTGCTGAGCATAACTGCTCAGTCCTCTTTGGCATTCTTTGTTCTGTCTGCTTTGTAACTTCAGTGTTTATGAAAAATACTGCATTTGTCGTATCCTTGGTTGAGGTACTTTTCTTTTAAACTAGAAGAATTTATTTCTTGGGCTGCTTCCTCTGTGATACTGTTCTTTGTTGTCCATGTTTATGAAGACTGCTTTTTTAGTATGTGGATAATAGGCTGAATAAGGAGCCAAGGGTACCTTGTAACTTTTCATAATGTTTCATTAAAGGCTGCTAAGCCTCACCCTATTGAATTTTTGTTCCAAAACTTTTTCCAATCTTGCTTTCTTTTTCAGATCAATTAATAATTTTATTTAAATGGCTGTTAAAAGAAAAACCAAAACAGCAACAACAACAACAAAAAAAAAAACCAAAAAAACCCCACTAAACAAACCGAAACAAAAAAAACAGCAAAACAACGAACTTTCACAAATTTTAATTGTGTAAAAGCTGAACAATATGGAATTTGGAATCTAAAAGCCACCTAAATTGCCTGTTCCAGTCAATTCTAGGAGATTCTCTAAGAAAGGTGTCCATGATTACAATTGATATGGAGTGTCTATGTACTGGTGTGTGCTTCTGTAAGTGAACCCTGACAGCCATTTAAAAAGAAATCGGTACCTAATTCCTGAACAAGTCACTAAACAAGTGGTGATCTAAAAGTGGAATTAATGCAGTTAACCACTCAAGGGCTGTCTAGTTTTGTAATAAGTTGTTGTTCAGATTGTATTATATACACCGCAGAAGTGAGACATGGAACCCAGGACATGGGAATTTTAGTTACCCACCCTAACAACTAGCCACGAAAATCAGATCTGATGGAGAAATCCTATGGACGTTACTTCTCAAGAACTAAAATAACTTGGGAGGCAAATTGCACTTATTCTATAAAGCCTTATTCTTTTATTGTTGCTTATAGCAACAATGTGATCTTTCAAGACTCAGTTTGGAGCATATAGGCCATAGAGAGATTGTCAAATCCTGATTCCTGAGGGTACTCGAAGCTGAACTGGACAAAACTGGGTCAACCTAATCATGGCTTCAGAATCAGTGCTCCATTGAGTGGGGAACTGTATGAGAGACTGTCTGAGGTTCTTTATTGCTTAATTTATTCCATAATTAGAAATAAAGCTTCAAAGTCTCTTGAGTGAGGTATTTTCTATATGGTTAGAATGTTGTACAGAGAAAATCCCTGAGATGATTTGAGAAACAAACACCACAATAAGTGTTGCATGAAAAGTTTACACCTGTGTAGAGGCTGAACTGGGATAGCTTAGGTTTGGCACAGCTTGTTTGTTATTTTAACAGAAAGTTAGTTCCTCTCAAGGAATGTCAATTGCTAATGAAATCTTATATTTACTTTATATTTTTACTTACATTTACTTCATACTGGTAGTGTCAGCCCTGAGGATATTGATCTGAAGTAAGACGTGTCTTAGCTACCTGAATGTAACTTAGCTACCAGAGCTGCTGCAGTTATTCAAAGAATGACTTGAGCCCTGAAAAGAAGTTAGGATACAGAGACTCAGACAGTTTGAGGACTAAGAAATAATTGGACGGGTTCCCATTGCTGGAAAATATGCATGTAGTTATTTAAACATGGAATGTTGCAGATTTCAGCACCCCATTTTGTTATATTCATTGATGAAACTTTCTTAATTTAAATTCAGTATGGATTTTTGCACTAAAAGATGCTCTATTTAAGTTCAGTTATCTGCATACAGTAAGCACAGTATATGGTCACAAAATGTTTGACAGAGAAAAATTGACACCCAGTTTTCTGAAGTCTAGTCTACCAACCCAGACACTTGAAATAACAAAAAGGGAAAAATGTCTCATCTATCCTGCTTTTGAGAGTTTACATGTGCAAAGACAGTAAAATATGAAATAGGCGTAACTGACTACAGCAATTTTAAGTTCTGTCTGACTCATCTTTAAATTCTAACTGTGACAGTTACATGTAGAGGAACAGGTAGTAAAAATCAGCTAAAAATGAAATACTGTCTTGAAGTTCAAATTCCCATGAGTCCATCTAACCAGTAATGGGCTAAAAAAAGTGTAAAAATCTGTAAGTATTGATAACATAAGGGACTCATCTCAAACCTATCTTAAATTAAAAAAAAATATGCATAGGGAGAAAAAAGGCAAAAAAAAGGGCGCCTTCTGGAAACAAACAGGAAAACAAATAATTTATTTGTTTTGGTCTGATTTCCGCAAAAGGAAAAATATAGTAGTTTCTTTCTCTCTTAAGCCTGTTCTTGACATTGAGACAGTGGGATAATAGAGAAGTACCTTCCCAGTGTTGGATTCTTGATGTTAAATGAAATAAATATCTTGCAAAAAAAAATAAAATTTTGGGCCAGTTTTCCTGTGAACTTGCATTAAAACAAGGGTACAGAAACTTGCACCTCACTTCATGGATCTTCAAGATTTTAGACTGAATTTGCTCTTTAACAGTTTGTCTGAAACTGATATATGTCTTTGAAAAGTGAGCACCTGCAGCTGACTGTGATACTTTGTTTCTTCACCTTGTCAGGTGAGTTTAAAATTTGTTCCAGAGAATCAGATTTTTAGATTATAAACATTGGTCACATATATGTTCAAAGCTAATTCTCTTCACTGAAGTAAAGGAAACATTTTACATGAGTAAAGTAACTTGTCAGTGTAGTGATATTTTGTTCTTAAAAAAGGTAATATAAAGAAATAGATATAATATATTTATATAAATACAAAGAAATAAAGTACTAGTAATACGAGGAAGCTTCTCTAAGTGCTGTGACTAAAGAAAGTTTGGTATGTACGTCCTAACTCTCATGTGTTCTGTAGGAATGGAGTCTAAGCAGTGACTTCTCAAATGTACAGTACTACCTGCATGAAATTGTTTCCTATTGTGCATACCTTTTAAGAACTATTAAGAGTTTATTGCAAGAGATTAATGCTTGAATTCATCAAAATGTGAGCACATGCTGTCTCACATCCAGCTTTTCATTCATGAGAGCCCCTAGGTTGTCCTCTTCAGGGCTGCTCTCAATGAGTTCATCTCCAAGTCTGTTCTTAAGCTGGGGATTGCCCTGACCCAGGTACGAGACCTTGCACTTGGACTTGCTGAACTTCATGAGGTTCACACAGGCCAGGTTCAAATTTGTCCAGGTCCCTTTGGATGGCATCCTGTCTTTCTGTTAAAATCTGTCTCTGTTGTAAGACAGAGTAACCAGTGCTTACCTGTTATTTGGATTGGAATTAATAAATTACATGGAATATAACCCAGTTACAGCTAGGAACTTGCTGAAAACAGCCTAGGTGAATTGGAATAGAAGCTATGTAAGAAGGACCTTTTGATCTGAAATTTTAAATATGTTTACATTGGTTTTGAGATTTTTCTGTGTTTAGTTTTTCTCCATTAGATTTTTTTTCTTGCTGTGTTCACTTTTTATTGAGGAAGAGTCCTCTTACTTTCTGGTTGTACCACAAAGCACCATGCACTGACAAGTGCACTCAGAACTGTGGTACAGTGCAAGGCTCATCCTAGAGTGAATTTCACATCTGGCAATATTTAAAACCTGATTTGTTTATCAGTTACTATCGTTAGAGATTCTCAGGTTCTGCATACTTTCTGTGAATTTTTTCTTGCTCTGATGTATTTTTGCTACAGGTGTTTGGTGCACTAGCATCTGAACCGTTTAAAGTGAGCGATGGCTTTTATGGCACTGGGGAGACCTTTATGTTCACTTTTTCTCCAGATTTTGAGGTAAGTAATAATGACTTTGTATCTGTTTGCTCCCCCCTCCCTGCCTCAAGTGCATTATCTTAAAATACGTAATGAATAAATATAACAGTAAATCTGAAAAATATTATGAGTTGGCCAAAAAAATTGTCACCATACTAGTTTTTTCATGGAATCTTTAAGTGCATAGTAAATCAGTAGTGGTTGCATACTGAAGAACACACTCAACCTGACTCTTTAATTGTACTGAAGATTTTTTGTACTACTTTTAATTCTTCCAGGTGTCTGTCTGAAAATTCACACACTGCGTCCTTTTTAGGAGCATATCATCTAACCTAAGCATACTTTCTTGGTATTTTTCATAGTGTAGGAATTTTGGTGCTCAAAGATGACCTGTTTTGGAATGGTCTTATTTTAATTAGCATAAAACCTCAGAGAATTTTTATCTGCAAATATCTGTTTCCTGAATTTTCTGTGTCAACTTGATAACTTCATTAAACTGGCCTCCAGCCACCCATAGTGTGTCTTTACTGATGTTTATTTTCCCTTCCACCCAAATGAAAAGTTCAGATATTTTTACTTGCTAGTCTGTTTTGGGTTTTTTTGTCCTTAGGTTTTTAAATGGACAGGAGACAACATGTTCTTCATTAAAGGAGACATGGACTCTCTTGCTTTCGGTGGAGGAGGGTAAGTTATAATTGGAGTCTGTTAAGAGTGTTTGTCTGCACACCTTTGAAAAGAAAAATTGGAATTGACTTCAGTTTGGTAGCTCAGGACTCAGAAGTTACCAGCCAAGAAAGCTGTAGTATGTCAGGTGTTTAGCTTCTGATGTTGACAAAACTTAAACAGGAAGTTTGTCTTCAGCATGGTGAGGCATGAAGTTTCAGCCCTGCAAGGTTATGATGCCTTCCATGCTTGACTTGTGTGTGTGTCTTACTATATTGAGAATGGACACAAGATACAATGATTCTGGAAGTATGTAAATGTGAAAATTACGTGTAACTAGAAGAGGCCTGAATTGAAACCGAACCATCCCAAAACATGCCAGAGTCTTCAGAAATTATACATTGTCTTGTCCTGCCCCCCTCCACCCCGCTGCAGATGCATATGCTTGTAGAATGTTTCCCTTTTTTGTTATCAGCATTCTCTTTAGATGTAAAATTAATATTATGTCATCTTCTTAATAAAAATGGAAGAGGCTGAAAACCAAAGAATTCTAGTTAGCTTTTTATTTCAGAATGTCTGAAAAAGGGATATTCCCAAATGAATAATAAATAGTAAAAAACCACCAAACTTCAGAGCATAAATTTATCAACAGCAGTGAGGTGCTTGTGGTTAAAAACTAATTCTTTAATTCCTTCTCACTCCTGAATTTTGAATGAAAAATATATTCATAGATCTGATGCTTACTCCCTCAGTCTTTTGCTTTAATACATTGTCTGTCTTGCAGAGGAGAGTTTGCTCTTTGGCTCGATGGTGATCTCTACCATGGAAGAAGTCATTCGTGTAAAACATTTGGGAATCACACACTTTCTAAGCGAGAAGACTTCATTATTCAAGACATAGAAATATGGGCTTTTGAATAAGTATTTAACTATTTCTACAGGTTATTGTCCCAAACCTGACATGAATCAGTGCAGCTTAAAAATCCTTAGGAGCAATATAATGTATTTTACTTACCTGGTTTTTTTCTAAGTTTTCAGCGTGGCCATTAGTTATTATTTTTAAATAGCAGACTTTTTTTCATGCTCTCACATCTGTAATATACTGTCATACTTTTTCTAAGCTATAGACACTTTTACAAAATATGGACCGTGTGGACTAAAAATTAACATTAGTTACTTTGAGCCTTCTGGCCTGCAAAATTTTCTTATCCGTCTTACAGTTGCCTCCCAGGTTTCCCACACACACCTTTCTGCAATCCTGCTAGGGGGCTGCTTCATTGAATATAGTTTATTATTTTTGTATTCAAATTATGTCTATGAATGAAGTTGCCCTCTGTGAACCTCTAAGAAAGCTGCGTGTGGGTATTTGGCAGCAGCACTGCAGAGATTGGTCCAGACCAATGATGAGTTTTTCAAGTGGTGCCACAAATGGATGAGAAGCTGAGCATTCCTTCTTAACGCATCCCAGTACAATTGTGGTGAAGTTAGAAGATATCCAAAGTCAACAGTGCCACTCGTCTTTTTTATTGTTCATGTTTAGAAAAAGTCAGTTAATACATGTTGTAGCTGCATGCTGATTGTATTTAAAGAGTGTTTTGCACATGCTGTTAATGATCCGCAGGTTTGGGACAAATACTGACAATATTTAGCTATGTGGCAAGGACTTATAAAACAGCAAGAGAATGTAAGAATATGGTAGTTCCAAAAAATTAAAAGGCTAAAGCAAGCAAAACTCAGTGAACAATTTGTAGCTATAGTAGGGCATTAAAAGTACAGAAACAGATGCATCTTCCTTCAACATAAAGTGTCAGATATATACTGTTATACTGTTGTAGCCGTGTAGCACATCAGCTCCAAGAATATAGCTTATTCCTGTCCAAAGAAAAAAATACTTGTGATGTTTTTGAGTGGGTCTATGTTGTAAATTTACAATTAGCACCAGCTCTGATTAAAATGACATAATGTATAATAGGTAGACAATATTGTAATTCAGTAGACTTGTGGAATATGCAAACTTACTGTCATGTGACCTCAAAAAATAAATGACAGGCTAGAATACAGTTCCAGTAGCTCTTGTCCACTTTTGTAGAAAAATTGATAAGCCATTGTGGCAATAACAGCTCAACAAAACTGTTTGTTTCAAAGCTTTTATTCTATGTTCTGCAAAAAAAAAAAAAGCCACAAAACAAAAAAGAACAAAAATATTGCTGTTAAGTGTGACAGTGACTGACTTTGTGCTGAAATTTCAGCTATTTCGGACAAACATTGTATATTATCTTGTAAATTAATGTTTAAATAGTTTTGTTATTATAGGAAAGTGTTGATTGACGGGTTGCTTATAGCACTTTAAATTATTCTAGAAATGGAATAAAAGCCAAATGGGTTGGCTTAAGTAGATGTAGTTGTATATTATTTCAAAATATTTACATTTCTGGAAAGTTAAAAAAAAAACCTTATTTGAAGACAGTTTACTGCTATGGTAATGAGAAAGGGCAGATGTTTCATCCATAATATGCTAATGCTCAATATGAATAGAAAACCAGGGCTTTGTTTCCTGTCTCTATGTATATCTCTTTATCCTTATTAGAACTTAGTACAATGTGTAGAGTAAATGTTTACAAATAAGGAACTGTAAATAAATTGAAATGGCTTTTCTCCCCTTTGGTCTTCCACAGCAGTATTATTGTCTTTGTGGAGTTACGACTGATTATTACAACAACAAAAAAAATCCTGTAATGGATTTTAAGTACTATAAGCTCACAGTGATGTATAGCAAATAAATCTAAATATATGTAAAAATAGTCTTGAGTTGGAGTTTATTTAGAAGTTGGAGTTTACGTAGAAGCACAAATGCAGTTTTTTGCTGTTCATTTAATAGCTGAATGTATAGGATGTATTTTCTCAACTTTTTTGTCATTTTTGTGGTTTTTTCAAACCCAGTGGGAAGCAATGGGAATGAAATACGTTGTTTTCAGCAATTTTGAAGAGGGAGAGGAAAAAAAAGTCTCAGATCATCCTTGCTGACAAAACTATTAATGCAACTGCTTAGTCTCTATCCTAAGCTCATATTGCAAACAAAGCCTATTTTAGATTTTTAAAGGTCAGTGCGAAGAATTTTATAAAGAATTATACTTTGAAGAACTAAATGGAAGCACAGAAAAATCTTCAGTAGGTGAATGTTTCCAACTATTGGACCAGTCTTGGAAAAGCAAATAGGAAGCAAAAAAGTGGAAATCAAGAAAAGTGTTTAGTAAGCAGTACAGTAGCAATAATGCTTATAAAATACTAAGTTAGTTAAGAAATAGAAGGATATTTGACTTAAAGCAGAAGTAAGTGACTGTGGCAACACTTAATGAAGCAACTGGCTGTGTAAAGGATCTATACAAAGTAGTATATGTCTACTTATGAAAGACAGTGAATTTTATTAACCAAAGGTGTAGTTAATTTCTGTATGACACATACAAAAAATTGTATAGATGAGATCTATACTCAAAGCACTGTTTTGATGTACCTCCTACCTTCGAGACCCCTTTTCAGGAGTTCAATGCCAGAAGATTGTGTTTCAGCATACAGTACTTGAATGGATTCACTGAGTCACTTGATGTTTTGTTTGGATACCTTGGATCCAAATGTGGGAATTTTAATGTATCATCTTTTGGCTCTAAATCCTATGTGTGTTAGTTACTGCTATTGTGTAATCTGCAAAAAGGTCATGACTTACAACATCTAACTTGTGCTTGCATCTTCCTCCTCACCTGTTTATATTGCATTAGAGGGGTTTTTTTTGTACAGGAATTAGAATGTCTGCATAAAATTCGCTCTTGGAAGACGAGTAAAAACATTGACTACTCTTTCAATTTCAAATAAAAAAATAATACTCTTGTATTCTTCATTCAGCATTTGAATCTTAAATCTCACTTTTATGTTCTCCCTTCATAAAAGAGCAGATGCCATCAGGGTTTTTTACTGTTGTCACAGCAGTCTGTAGCTCAGTTTAGTGAACAAACCTCTTTCTCACCTTAAGAGTACATGCTACTGCAATGATACAGAGCTACACTCTGGTTCTGGAGCAGAGAGGGATTTTCCAGCTGAGGGAATGGTGTACACTTGGTGTAGTATGTGCAAAACCTTTGTGCCCTGAGGTGTCAGCAGTGGCTTTAGTTGAGATGTTGGGGTGGTGCAATGTGTACATAGCAGCTGAAAGGGTTGTGGGAACAGGGCTTGCCGTTATTTGTTCTGTGATCAGTGATGATTGAACATATCACCACAAATGTTATGCTCTTCACTACAGCTTGTTTTATTTCAATAGCCTTCCCCTGTTTTAAAAATGAGCTGTATTACAGAACTTTGGCTGTACAGAAACATTTTTAAAGGAGTTATTGCTATGGAGGAGGGAGCTGATTTCTGCTTGGTGGAATACACATCCAGTGAACCCACCACTCACTTCAAGCCACTGTGGTAAGACTTGAAAAAAACACAAAGGTATAAAAGTCAAATTTATTTCTTCTGATACAGATTTCATGCTGTCACTTAAGCATGATAACTGTGTTAAAATATGAAAAATGTAAGTAAGTGCCTACAGAAGAAGAGACAATTTTTTCACTACCAAGGATGTGCGCTACACAACCCTTGCAAAGGCAACACTAGCCTCTCAGGAAAGTGCAGGAGTTCTGTTTCAAGTAAAACATTTTGGGGGTGAATACAGTATTTAAGAAAATAATGTACAACTATAAGCTACCATGACAGTAACTGCTCACTGTCTCAAAGGTTATGGGCTTTATTTTCAAAGCAAGTCAGAACTAGGAAAGCAGGTCTTAGATAAAAATTTATTTAATCAAGCAGGTTTTGACGTTTATCATCTTTCTGCTTAGAATATTTAGATTTGGCAGAGGTGGTGCTAGTTTTACAGGAATGTAACACAGTATAGTAGGAGAGTTAGGCTGGGTAATTAATGGGGTACTTTTGTTTCAGTTGTTTTTTAATGAGTTCGGATTTATTTTCTCCTCCTACTTTCCATGGATAAACTTGTCACACAACTTGATGTAAAAAAAATGTTACAAAGCATATAACCGACATGAAATGCTTCCATACCCCATAAGTTATATCAATAATATTTCTCTTCCACAAAAATGGTGAATTCTTTTCAGAAGTTAGAAGGCTTTGCACGATACTGCCTACTCGAAGGTAAATGACAGAGGGTAGTATGGGAAAAAACATTGGTTATATCATGTGTGACTTTCTCATTCAATTGGAAATAAAATATTTTGAATGGAAGAATGGAAAAAGTTGGGGAGTTGGTTTATTTTGCATAGATTTTAACATTGCATTGAGATGACTGAATGGGAGGCTTAAGTTATCTGTGGTGAGCTATAGATTGGTGATGTATAGTAGTGATTACATTGTTACCTCTGCTGTGTTTTCCTGTGGTAGGATGAGAATTCTCACGAGCAGAAATATGTAATTCACTTAGCAAGTGCCTTTAGTGTGTATTCTTTGTACAATGTGTATTCTTTAGTATAAGGTCTGTTGCCATGTACCCTGAAATCTTTTCCTGGTGCTTTGGACAGAGAAACCTTCACAGGGAAGTATTTTTAACAGCCTGTGAAAAAGAGAATGTGCTCATATTTTGAAGCACCTTATTGATATTTTACTTTACAGAATATGCACATATATTTATTTTCTAGCATGTAAAAGAATAACCCAAGAAATAATTAAGGGTTTTATTTATAGCTCATTATTTTCTTTGATAACAAAATTTTGTCAAGACAATTTAGACAGCTATGAAGGTCATTATATAAAGACATAAAGAATAAGTTAAGAATATGCAAGTAAAAATTATGTAAGCATTACACTAAGATATTAGTTTTATAGGTCAGCGTGAGTAGTCTAACAGACCTCAAGAAAATATTAATTAAACTGCCTTGATTCCATCTTACAATATTAATGATTTACATAGACTTACAATAGATGTAGTAGTCAGTTCTTACAACACTAATTTATATTTATTTGTGCATTGGAGCTTCAAACTGGAGTACCTGTACTCATAATAAGACAGCAATATTTGTTTTATCAGAGAGACGAGATGTTTATACACCTTTTCTTCTGTAAGAAGATATTTGCTCTTTCACTTTGAAAGAATCTTAAGGGGAATAAAACCACTTCTTTTTCATTACTTGCCCAGGCATCTGGTCTGAAAGAAATGCTTTTCGTGTGAAGCACACACATTTTACCAGGACAGCTGTTTTTACAGTAGTAGAGAAACAGTGATCTCTATAATCCAGTAAGCAGTAGAGACCTTACATAGGTTTCGTATTTGTGAATAATGCAATTTTAAGTCCTGGAAGTATTAGTTCATTAGTATTAGCATTTAGTCCTCTTCAGCATCACCTGCACTGAAAAACATTATTTCAGTGACATTGGAATGGCAAATGCTGTAAAATTAGGTCAATATTTCTGTGTAATATGAAACAACATTTTCATCGAAGTTATGAACACTGTTTATCTTTTCTCACAGAGGTACATTTCAATGGGAGATGATGATGTTAGTCACCTTTTTGCTGTATACAAAAGTACAAGTACCTGGCTAGTTTTTATATGTTACATATTATTTTTCCCTGTGTTTATAAAAACAGTATCTGTATAGATAATCAGATGATGCATTGCACAATGTTGTATAGAAGGCATTTTCTAAGTAGCTATTTAATAAAAACTTTTTTATTCATTACATGCCAACCTCCATAAGTTTAAATATGAAACTATCTTAAAAATTAGTTATATAAATACAATAAATATATAAAACCCCGTTTATAAAAAGGATTTTTTTTATATGATATGTAAGAAAGCTGTGTTAACACTTGACCCAAGATAATACTGCAGCAGTAGTTCCATATCCTGCTTGTAAAGAAAACAAATGTGGTATCCTTGATTCTGTATTAAAATAAGATAATTTTGCATGCATTTAACTAAATTAGGAAATACATGCACAAGATCACCTTTGCAGATCAAAAACTTGGTCTGAGTTTATATTGTCATTCAACTTCTGATCTGGCATGTTTCATATTCCTGATATTCCAGTTTAAATAGGTTGGGAATATCTTAAATGTAAGAGGAAGTAGAAATTGGAATTAATTTGTAGCTCTTTATATTGCTATGAGCTTTTATCATCAGCTGCTTATATTCCGTATAGATTTTTCTCTGTATTTTTTATGTAGTAATTAACTTAATTATCCTGCAAGCATTTCTGGTACAAAATGAAGTCCATTTGGATGCTTGGGTTATCATGCATTAGTTATAACATACTTATTTTGGAAAATGCTTTTGTCTTTTGTATGTGGTGAACAGGGGAATCTTACATTCAAAATGTGCAAATGGCAAGGGAGAAGGGGAGAAAAGTTTCCCCAAAGTTGTTCTGGTTGTAGCCTACTTATTTTAATAAAGTAATTATGACATTATCATCCCTTCCTTGCCATAACATTTCTCCCTCAAAGTCCACCAGCCCGTGTTTCCTGGCTCTCATCAGAATGCCAACAACCTTATCCGAAATACGAACGTATCTGTCGAAGAGTTCCCCAAAAGTGACTTGGATCTTGCCGTCAGGCCGTGGCCTAGCCATTGATTCGATGATGAAGCACATGTCCCTGATCTCCCGGTGGATGTGGGCTTCGGCTCTCTTGGCTCTCTCAGCGGTTTTGGTTCCTTCCTTTGGATGGCCGTATCCTTCATCCCCTTTGTGCAGGCGCGTGGACATGGCCAGCTCGTGGTCAAACTCCTCGCTGAAGGGGTTCAGCTTCTGCGTTATGATGTGCTGGTCAGCCCATTCCTGCCACCGGTCCTTGAGGCTGTGGACGGCGCTGCATTTCCTGCGCGCGTTGCTCCGCGCCTCCTCGCTCAGCCGGCTGGCGCTGAAAGACACCAAAACACATTGAGCTTTGCATCTCCTCGCTTCCTGACACAGCTCTGCTCTTCGTTGATCTCTACTCTTAACTGCATTACTGCGTTCTTTGGGACAAGCTGGAATCCACCAGGTGGCACCAGGAGTTCACCACTTCTAAATTAGTTCTCTAGGGGCTGTTTGTCCACATTCAGTTTGCACTCAAATGCAAGTTTGTTGATCACAGTTTTACCCCATCTACACTACCACCCTTCAGCCCCGGTCTGAGCCCGTTTTGACAAACTTTCCCCCAGGATGACTTAATTCTGTAAGGCAGCAAAACAGTACGTTGCTGATTATCTGCACTTTCTGTACCTTAGGTCAGTAACACAGTTCCCCATTCCTTCCTGCCTGCCTGGCCGAGCTTGAAATGTGCCCACCCGGAGGTTAGAAATGCTCATAACTGTGAGTGCATGACCTGGCTAAAAACCAGAGGGTAGTGCCTAGAAAAATCAGTCCTCTGTTACAGATGTTAATGATTAAAGCAACAAAAAGCTAATAGAGTGCAGTAGCCCTGCCTATGCTACTGTATTTGAAGCATGGTTCTGAACAAATACTGAAGTCCAAAATTCCCATTCCCATGGGTAGGGTAGAAGCCTGAAAGTGTCAAGGACAAAAGATGAGGAAAGACTTTCAGAGATCTTTTGTTTGCTTGGGCTTTTTTTGTTGTTTTTTTTTTTGTGTGTGTCATAGTTCTGGATGACTCCAGGCAGACACTGTCCTCTCGTGGCCTATCTCACATATTGTGGGGGAGCTATAGATAGTCTGAGTAGTCTTTGTGCTGTCCACATCCTGTCAGCGTGTCTGTCCAGAACTCAGCTAGGGACTATGCTGTGCTGTGGTTGTGCCAAAGTAATTTGTTTTCTAATATTTTTACTCCCCAAAAGGCTGCTCTGAAACCTCTCCAGTAATGTCAGCTGAATATTAACAGTAACGCCAGAGATTCAAAAAACACGTAGCAAAACAGTACACAGGATAGCAAAGCTGCAGAAAATTCTCTTCCCCTGCTGTTTGGGCATTCCTTTGTTTTCTACTAAACTGGTTGAAATAGAGAATAGGGTGCATAGAGATGTCCCCAGTTCAGATCTGTGCACCACAAAGATTCCAGTATTGGGCAGGGTTATGGTAGGGCAAGAATTGCAGACACTTAGTGCCAGGGATAGGAGAACTAGGAGAACTGCACTACTTTATTAGCTATGGAGTTGCCATAAGCTTGGCTTAGCTGTATTGAGAAACTGTTTAAGCAGCTCCAAAATACTCTTCCCTATCAATTTGGTGAAAAAACATCAGAAGAATTGAGCATACAGAATTACCAAGTAAATGCACCTTTCTTCTGTGGTGTCACAACAGAGCATCCTGAAAGTAGGCAGCGTGTCTGTACCTGTGATTTTGTGTGTGTAAGTGATTAACAGGTACGTGTTGGCAGGAAAGCATTAAAATGTACCAGTGGGGTGAAGCTAGACAATTTGGTTTCCCAACAAGAAACCAAATGCTCCTCTATATAAGCTATTGTCATACAGAGAAAGGGAAAGCTGTGATTCTTTGTCCCTTCCCCTGAAGTGTTGCCCAGAGGAACTGTGGGCAGACTTTGGTTATGCAAAGGAATTTGTCTCCTGGAGCCTATGGCTGTCCCAAAAGCCACAGAAACCCTGTGCCAGCAGAGTCTGAACTCTAGCTGAAGTCCAGATTGATTGCTTTGCCAGCTCTTCATGTGGTAAGGTATCAGTTAAGGCAGGGGAAAAAATATCCTACGTGAATCAAAATTGCATTGAAGAAGTAATGCCAAAAGTCTCAGTGGAGTTGATGAGTAGATGTCATCATGGAGGGCTTATCCCTTAGCCACAGCCAGCTGCTCCCTCTTCTATCTGATGACTGTGACCTCTGAGAAAGTCCTAGAGCTTCAATTCCCCAGGCTGAGCAGAGAGAAGAGGGGGAGTGAGATAGCAGGAGGCTGTGTAAAGTCTTTGTTGCCTGCTTTAATTTAATAGTCTAGAATGTATTCTCTCCTTTTTCTACTGAAACTGATTTTCCTTTCTAGAGGAATATTATTATCACTTTCCTCATCCAAATCATCATCTTGGTGGTTGAGAAAACCACTATCTTATCTATCCTTTTGCTTTTGTCGTGCCTCAGGTGGGTTTGAAAAAATCTTATTAATGTTTTTAAAGCATTTTCTAATTTAACCGTATCTGGTGGCTGAAGTGCCATTTTTGCAATTGTGTAGCTTAATGACAAGTTAACACTGTGAAGTGTGTACCCATAGAAGCATTTTCACGTTTCTACCACACTGACACAAGGGATTGTGGATTTAAAGTGAAGGTTATGAGCTTTTACCCGCTGTAAGAAGTGCTTTACGTGTAACAATAACTAAGTTAACCAGTTAACCAGAATGATCATTCTGACCCTCTAGGCAAATAATGTCCATGTTGCATATTCCCCCTGATTCTGTCTGTAGGGGAAAGGTATGGATCCCTTTTTAATGTTTTGAGTTTCATATCCCTTTTGTTATATCCATTTTGCTCCTAAGCAGAAACAAAATAGTGTCTCCTATGCCAGTAGGAGTTAACAGGACTTCTGCTAAGGAAGCAACCCTACTCCAGTAAATAGTGCAGCTGGAAATAATAAAGGTGCTGATATGTGGAAAACAAAATACTGGCACTGATGCTCTTTTCCTGGAACATAGAGGAAAATGGGAGATATGCTTTAACAACTGTGTACTTATGGCCTTTTTGAAGAAGATTGAACCACATTGAAAGGTTCATAAAGGTAGCAGGCTGAAATATATTCTGAGGCTATAAAATAAATTTTAAAAAATAAATAGTTAAAAAAAAATCCAGTCCTGATAGCAACACTGTAAGTGCAGAAAATTATTTGTGTGTCAAATTTTAGTGGAAGAGAGAGCTGTAAGTAACACAGAGGGTGTTATTTCAATCATTTGAACATGGCTAATTGATCTTTTTCCTAGGTCTAAAATTAGACATATGAGGGAAATATAAGGAAAGTTTAACAGAAACTAGATAGTTCGTCTGTTTCTACTATAACATTTGAAACGGAGAAAATTGTTTTAATTGAAGTTGTTTACAGATAAGTGCTGCAAATGTATCTTTTTTGCACTGTATATTTGGAATCTTTGGTTTGAGGTTCTAACTTCTTTGACAGGATGGTGCACACAGTCCTCAGCAGAAGCAGGGACCACAAACTTTCAAGCCCTAGGTTACTGGAGAGCTTTTTTCACTTAGGCTGTTAACCATTTACTTCTTGCAGGAGCTGAGTGCTCAGCTGTACAACAAAGCATCATTCCAATCCCATCTGAATAATTAAAATAGCTCTGGGTGTGTGTGTTCAGATAGCTGTGCTAAGAGGTACTGTGTGGTTGAAATCCATAACTATGTTAGTCACAGTCAAATGCTGGTCATGGTAATGCTTATCAGCAGTGAGATGTAAAACCCAAACAATGGCAATGATACAGCCTGCCTGTCTGCAGAGGGATCACAAAGTATGTTTTAGTATTTTCATCAGTTTTTCATCATCAGTGCTGATCCACTTTTTCATTTCTGAAAAGGTAATTAGGATACAGCGTGAAGTTGGGGATACTATAAAAGTTTCCTTTCTTTGAATTAGTGAATTCCAAATTCAAGGAAAGCTTCCAGAGAGAATTTAACCCAGCTTTTGGTAAGATGTACTTGGAAGTAATTCCTGCCATGTTAATTTGGGACATTCTCTGCAAATTGCTCCTGAGAATATTTACAATCTGTACTAAGCAAAAAAATGAGTAAGTATTTGGAAATATTACTTGTCAAATATAGGGATTTAGACAACATTTGCTGAAATAAATGAATAGCTGAGCGCTCTTGATGAGGTAAAAATT
Source organism: Ptilonorhynchus violaceus (assembly GCA_013397565.1). NCBI lineage: Eukaryota > Metazoa > Chordata > Aves > Passeriformes > Ptilonorhynchidae > Ptilonorhynchus > Ptilonorhynchus violaceus. Next base: position 840,220 of record VZRJ01011410.1, on the reverse strand, counting down.
GTGATTCTGAAATATGGACTGAAGTATTAAGAAGTTATTTTGATGAACCAGTAAATCCAGTATAAAAATTAAATGTAATTAACATCTCCCAAATATAGCTTCCTGACTTTGTGTATTATGTACATAGCACATAAAACCCTGGGCTATAGTCTGACATTGACTAACTACTTAAGCACAGAGTGATATGTGAAAGGTCTCCTGAATTTTTATTAATTTCTTCTAAGTCAAGAATAATAGTTTATCTTTGATCGCTTCCTGCCATTTCCCACCCCCATTTTCCTCATGGAAACCTGTACCCCTCTGCCATTTGTGTTACTGTAATAAGGATGCTTTACTTACAGGGATGGTACAGACCGTTTGATCCTCGCTGCCGTCACCTCCCGGTCACTGTCCTCCTGCTCGAGTTTGTCCTCTGCTTCCCCATAGCCACTGTCCTGGGCATCCAGACTGTCATCACGACACTTGAGCAGCAGCTCTTCCTTTGCCCCATCTTTGTCCTCTTGTTCCATCTGCTCCCAGCCCTTGGTCAGCTCTGATACCACATTTGAACACTTTCTCCTTATGGTTGAAGATAATTTGCCACTAAGAATTTTGTCAATAGCACTTTCTTCTTTGAGTTTGTTCATCTTGGAGCTGCTGTTGTTGTTCTCATATCTTTCACTGAGGAGGCTGACATCGCCTCCTCGTTCATAGGCTTTGCTGACAACTGTTTTGGTCACCTCTTTGCTTTTAATGCTGAGCATTTTGAGGGCTTCATCTGATTCCCTTGATTTTTTTTCAGCATCTCTTATTGTTACGGATTCCTTTGCTAAGGATTTTTCAACATCTTTTTCTTGGTCCCTCTTGACAGATGGAATTTGCCATTTTTCAAAGGAACTTTCTTGTACAGGCTGAGCTGATGAGTTTTCTGAAGTGGGGACCCATCCAGAGGGCTCTTGCTCTTGCTTTGCATGGTGGTCAGATACCCACTGCTGCCAGCCTCTTGCCAAGCTGAAGACTTGGCTGGCCATTCGGATCTTGTGGACAGCCCTTTTCACAGGAGCAGCTCTCGGCTTTTCTTCAGGAGCCATGTTGCTGTCTGCTGCCATCCTGGCTTCTCCCCTGTGTTATGCTCAGCACCTTCTGAATGGACTTCCTGAAGTGAATAATGCCCTCTGAAGAGGGCCACACAGATTTAAATAGAAGCAGGAGCAGTTGATGCCCATGGAAAATATGTGAAACTCTTCTCACAAAGATATTGTATCCTCACTGTTGCAAGGTCTTTTTTTAAAACGCAGGGTTACATTTCATCACAGCAGATGAATGATGCATGATGTAAACAGTGTGACACAGACCTGTGCTGGAAATAGTGGGAAAGTAACAGCTCCTTTAGTCCCCCCTCGCTGGGACTGCTGAATTCCCAGTTTGTTGGCAAGGGTCTTGTTCTTTTGGAAATGCAGCACTTGGGTTAGAGATCCTGGTCAGAGTGACTGAAAATGCTAAATGTGAAATGCTGTTCAGTTGCTGAAAACTTTGGCCAGAGTGCACACCCCTCATCACCACAAGAAAACAGTGGCCCTTGTCATGGAGTGTGAAGCCAGAAGCAAGTTATAATTTAGAAATTTTTAGAAGTATTTTCTAAAAATATACTAGGTGACTTTTTCTTATTGCTCATGTGTCCAAGGAAATCGAGGTTTGTTAATTTTTTAAAAGGTATTTATGTGTTCTCTTCCCAGTCATTATCTATTAATGTCTCTCTCTTTAGAACATACCTTCTGGGGGGCCTGGGAATGCTATCGTGTTTGGTGTCAGCACTAAGGAAGAGAGAATCACTGTCTCTGGGGATCAATATAATAAGTCCGACTTGATCAGATGGATGAATGATCTCCAAGTTTTTTGATTTTGAAACAATAAAGTATAACCTATTTAATTTCTCACACCTTTTCAAGAGAGTTATATACAGCATAATTACTTTTACTGTGTACAGTCTAGAAAAAAATCAGTTTTTCTAGGAAACCTTGTGATTTCTTCATTCCAGAGAACTTCCTAGAGTATGTTCATATTTGAATTTGTAATATTGTTTAGTGAATTGATACATCCATTGCTGCATGACAATAAACAGACATTTTTTTGAGATACAGTCCTGTGATATCTTATTTCTTAGTATAATGTTTCCTAAATAGGAACGGAAAATGTCATTGCTTTTTCAATCCATCATACCTTGCAGATTACAGGATGACCTGTGGCACTTGCCATGTGGTGCTCTGAGGTACACTGAACTTCAAGGAATTCTGTTGGCTTTGTTGGTGTTACGTCAGAGATAAATATGGACTCCTCGTACTCTGCTTTTTTTTTTTATCTTCTCTCTGTTAAAGGCTGGGCTGTTTGAAGTAGGTCAGATCATATTTAGCTCTTGATTAATGCTGTAAGACTACATCATATCTTTGACTTCCATGCAGAATTCCTCATTAATCTGTGGAGTAATTTCCTCTTCAAAACCGATGACATAATATAAGTTAGTGTTGCTATTAGATATTTACTCATGCTTTTATTTTAGAAAGAAATGTGTCACCTCTGTGTACTGTACAGTCTCAGCTATTGCCCCCTGCGTCATAGCTGTGAGATGGCATTGTGAGGTGTACCTGTACAACTTGATTAAGAAGCATGTGTTACCAAACATTTATTCTGGGGTCATTTTAAGGCTAATCAGGAATGGGGCCTTCTTGTGCTTAAAATTTACACATGCCCATGCACGCATGCGCACAGGGGGGTGTGTGTTCCCTGAAATACAAGGAAGATGCAAGTGAAAGAAAATAATGCACATGCAGAATAGCAGTATTACACCAGTTCATTATGTCATTCTGTGTGGTTTCTGGAGTATAAGGGTGGCTGAGGCTTTAAGAATGAGCTGAAAGCTAAATACAGACGTAAGGGATAAGGCCAAGGAAGGACTGCAGTGAAACAAGTGTCTGAGTAAGGACAATTCTGGAGTGTAAGGCCAATAGAGATCCCTGTTGTAAGGCAGGATCAGCTCCACCTCCATGTGCTCTGGTTCCTGTTCTACCTGCTCTTAAAGACTACCAGCAGTAGATACTCCCCACTGTCTAAGCAATCTGTTCCACTGATTAACTGGCTGTATTTTGCAATCAAATAAAAAATTGCTTGTAACTGTCATTGTTACAGAGACCTCTGCTCAGTTTGTTACTGCAAACACTGTTGAAGTTCTTGAACACTTTTGCTCTCATACAATATTTGCAAGTAGTTGCATTGAAATTCATGGTGCTGAAAAATAATTGCATGCCTGAGGAATGTTTGGAAATTCCAGCACATTTTGAAGACGTTGTTAATAAAGAGACTTCTGGTTTTTTCTAATGGACTTGACCTTGGCATACTGGTCATAGTCCAACAGACTATGTTTAGATGCATGACGATGAAAGGTTATAGACTAATGAAAACACCAAGATTAGAGATCGAAACTACTATTAAATCCATATTGCACAACAATATATTAAACAAATGTTTAGTTTAAATTGGTCACTATACTAAGCTGAAGTGTTATCACAGACTTGTCCAAAGTGCCAGTGAAACTTTGATATAATTCTTCTGAGGATAACTGTATTTATGATGCTCAGTTTTAGGGTGTACAATGATGTTGCCTTGAGTGTGTTGAATGGTGTCTCATTTTATATGGGGATGTTGCTAGCAAGAAGTTAATTGTAAGTATAAATTATGTTTGAGTCATCAGTGAGATTGTTATTTTGGGGGTTGATTACTTTGCAAATGTTTTATTGCAATAAGTGTAGAATTTATTACTTCATGATTTTAAACTTTTTTTTAAATGAAATAATCAGCCAAGGTTACACCTACATTTCTGCACATAATCTCCTTACTATGACTTCTGCAAGACAATAGCCAGCCCTAAAGGCACAGTTATGTTTTAGGCAGGCTGGACCTAAACCACATTTTCTATGTGTCTTCCATACATCACAAGGTCACAAAATACACTCCAAATGCACAGCAAGGCTTGGTGAGGGTCACGGGCTTTCACAAGTTCAGAAGCTATGCTATAGGTCAGAGTTTAGGGACCATTTCTTGCAAAAGATCTGTAGGAGAAATGGTAATTGGAGAAAGTAGTAACTTTGATGAGCAAGGTTGACACATGCTGAAGTTGTAAACTCCCTTATCCTTGACCCTGGCTGCCTACAGTTCTGGGATTTAATATTTTTGACACCTTTAGACAAGTCTGCACATGTTCCTAAGACCTCGTTGCTGCTTGTGGGTTGCTGCATTTCACATAATACCTCTGACTTCCTGAATCCAAAGTTGTGAAGGATCAGCTGAGGGGTTGCCAATGTCAGAGTTAAAAGTTGGGATATTTTTGCTGTGTGGTGGTTTGGTTTTATTCCCCCCCCCCCCCCGATGGATTTTTCTCTGTATATTTATAAACGATTTAAAAATCCTTTAATTTTCTCTTTGCTGTAGAACACTTAACAGTCTCTGGGAGACCAGTTTGCCATCATTTTGTTTTGTTTTGTTTTGTTTTGTTTAAGTATGATTAATTTTAAGAGTAGGACTGTATCCTTCATACATTACTTTATGTTGTCAGACATTGACATAAGTTATTCAATGTTTTTGATGCCAAGAAATTTCATTTTGAACCAATTGTAAGTGTATGAAAGATGCTGTCTTCCTCCCCAGAGTCAGTGGTGAACAACAAGATGTGTTTCTTTGTTAAGTATAACCAGCTGCCATTACCAGGAATCTCAAGACTGAATTTTCTTTTCACCATGACACAGTTAAAGTACATTATGTCATAACATCATACGCTGCCATCACAGGAATGTGATTATCACAGGAAACCTGGGAAAACGGTTAGAGTTTGGGATTTCCTTATTTCTAGAGTTCACTTATTTTTAGAGTTCACTTCTAACAACAGCAGTGACAACTGTGTCTCATTCAGCTTGCAGTTTCATGTACAGTCCAGGTGTCTGAGCTCTAAGAAATGGACTGCTCCTGAGCCCTGAGCCTTTGGACTGGGTCATGTCCAGCCATTAACTGAATGCAGTCTGTGCATTCTTTGGTGCAGTTTCTTATATTTGCATCCTATATTTAGCCATAGCCTTTTTTGTTTAACTGAAATTGTGTTGTACTGAGAAACTATCCATGTTTAATTAACATGGAATTTTGAATCTGCATTTGATTATGTGTCATCAGGATTCAAATACATGAAAGATCAGGGCTTATTCAACAACCTGTCAAGAAAACCCTGGTCAGAACCAAGGCTGAAAGACTCTTAGCTGTGGAAGGCTAATGGGGGGAGAGGGAAGACCCACTATCCAGTAGCAGCAGCTACAGCAAGTGAGTTGTAGAGCACAGCCCCAGAGCTCCTCTCACTCCAGGTGAGCCAAATTTAGATGCAAGCCACCCAAGTAATAGAAAACAGCCCTGTAGATTCTGAACTGGCTGAGGATGAGACTTCAGCATAATTTTTCACTGCAGTCTGGTAGAGAGACCTGGCTGTTAGAGCTGACAGAAACCCTATTCAGGATGCAAAGACGCATCCATGTATCTTCAAGTTCCTACACAAGCCCTGCTACTGAAGTGACAAAACTCTTTGCTGTCTCAAATATCTTACTCCTCTAAAGCTGTCTTCACTTTTCAGAAGATGAAAACTAAGACTAGGACATAGAGCCTTAAAGCACTTTGGCACCCTTTCCCCACTTTTGCATATAGTGCCATCAGCTTTTCTCGAGTCAGATGCCTGCAGGAAATCCATGCAAGTTTAATGAAATTTATACAGGAAAGGAAAGTGGAGGTAAGATCACATGCTTTTAGTTCCATTTTACCTCTAAGCATAAATACATCTTTTATCTGAATATCTGTAGTAAATGAACAGAAACAAGTAACAAGCAGTAATGAAGCAATTTTGTTTAAAAGCAAACATTTGCAGGCAATCATTTGTATTAGGCATTTAGTTCTACTTGCACTATGAAGGAATTTCTGAAGACCATTAAAACAAGATAGCCTTTAAAAAAACCCCCACAAATACGTTGCTATTCAAGTTTATATTGATCATATCTATTTGTCAGTGAATGGTTACCCTTTTCTGATAAGAAAATTATTTAATATTATGAGTAGTTTAATTTTGTGGTTCCAACTTGCTGACGTATCTAAGTTTACAGTTTATCTAGAAATAGTCCTATGGCTTTGAGAATATGGCCTTATTGCTGCTATTGAAACCTGAGCAGAACACTGGATACGAGGAATTTGAAGTCTTCACATAACTTTGCAATACAAGACGGACAAGAGTTCTCCAGAATAGGAGAACTTGAAATCAGACACCTGGATGTAATGCGAGAGATGATAAATGTATTTTACACATCTGCAAGAAAGAAATCACAAGTAAAAAAAATTTTATAAAGCACAGTTCTATATAGTCAAAACATGTTACAAACCAGAGATAGGAGGTATAATCAAATCAGTGTCCTCCAGGTATCAACAAGGTAGAGTTCTCATGCATTGTGGCTTTCATTTTTTCAGGTTAATATTAACTGCATGTTTCTGCTAATGGATGTTTCTCAGATTTCAAGTTGGCAAATGTGAGAGGAAAATAGAATTTTCACAATTTAAAGAAAAATTCCTTTCAGGGACAGTGACTGGTTAATTAGAGCAGTACAAATCAGAACTGAATGAACCACTTTACAAGTGTTTGTTTTATCATTAGTCTGTTTAAAGTGCATTTCCTTCCAGGTATCACCACACGTGCATCACTTGGTTCTCCTGTATTGTCTTTACAGTCTACCACATTTATTGACAGATTAAAATCTGTCAATACAGAGTATAAAACACAAACAGTTGTGCCTTTGCTGTGTATAGTTGACCTACCACAGGCTTTTGAAAGAATCATTGAAAATTTATATTTAACTTCTAATAGAGTTGCTAATTATTGGCTTCATGTTATAAGTATTTCAAATTAAAAAATTTTGAAATCTTGGAAAACAGACTGGAGATTTTAGGAACATGTCTGAATGCAGAAAAACATACACAAAAAAAAAAAAGAAAAAACCAGAAAAACACAGTCTGTCTATAATGCAATAAATGCAATATTTCATTATTTGTTTTAAAATGTTGTGATTCAGAACCAAGCACAAAACTCAGGAAACAGGCCTATCTCAGTATATGTTTAGTATTTTATTGTGAAGATTTTTTAATATTCACTGAGGGAAATACCTTGAATTAGGCAAATATTGCATTTCTGTTTTAATCTATCAATTAGCTAAAGCAATTAGCATATTTTCAATGCCTCAGTCAAAATCATGCTCAGCTCTTTTGTATCCTGAAAGATCCTCACACAGAGGATTTTTTTAAACAATAGATGTTGTTGCCCGTATTTGGAGGTATCTATGGTAGAAAGCAGAAATGCCCTTGACTAATTCATTGCGATTTTTCTTGCAGTGTGGGGGATCTCATTTTAAAAGTGGTACCAGTGTCCTGAAGCTGTAACCTGTGACTGTGATTGTTGACCTTTGGGTAACGCAGATGAAGTCTCCCGAGTGCCGTTGGCTCTGCCCGCTCCCCCCGCTGTCACATTCCACTGCAACAGGCAGGCTAGACCTTATTTATTAGTGCTCACTGCGGCACCAGCTGCTCTAACAGCGTGCAGCTGTGTTGTTGTTAGCAGAGACAGACTCCTGACTTTGCTCGTCTTTAAGAGAGTGGAAGTCCAGCCTGCGAGGAGCGCTGCTCTCTGGAGTTGCTTGTGTGAGCCCAGTTGGCTTTAGGTGTCAAGAAGTGAGTGATGGGAATTGTTGGAAGATCATGTGGTGTTTACACTGCTGTATGGATGTTTCCATGGCTCATGACTAAGCTTCAATTGCCAAGAAAGCTGGTAATGAAGAGCTGAGAGTCCCAATGATGAGGCTAGTTTTGATCAAAAACTTCAAAACCACATTAGATTAAATTGCACACCTATCTCATTTTAAAACTATGCTTCAGACATCTGTCTTACTTCTTACATTATGTAAAAGTAATTACATAATTACCATGACCATGATTATGGGGTAAAATTCTTTGCAAGAAGAAGATGAGAGCAGAGGAGTGGGAGCTTGAGGTCATTATTTAAAACTGCCCACCATTTGATTTGCAGTATGGGAGCAAGCTATGCATTCCTCTTGGCTACAAGGATACCTAATTGCTCGTAACAGCACCCAAACTGGACAAACTATTCTGGGAGAGAGTCACAAGTATCTACTCATTTTTCTCATCAACTTGATCTGCTAATTGTGTGGCTTCCTCATGCTTCAGCGCACGCACAGCTGTGCTTATTAATCCAGTGAATGACTTAATGATTTAAAATACAGATCAGTGTACTAACTGGAGGGAAAAATCAACTGTACATCTCCTTTGCTTGACTGAACCAAGTCAATGTCCCTCACAACGGTGTCAGCCATTTCAGCACAGAAAATTTGAGGAGGTGGTGAATTTTCAAGGGTGGCTTTTGATATTTGAAAATACATGACTGGCCTGCTTGAGATGTTTTGCTTCTCAGGCAAGTAATCTGATTCTAGTTCTCACTGGACTGGAGACCTGGACCTTCTTAGCTCTTTGCCTACATCACTAGTCACTGCTGACTTAATCCAGTCTTGTATATCCAGTAGATGTTTAGCATTGGAATTTGACTGAACATTAACAAATTCAGTATTATCTAACAGCTCCAGAATGCTTCCTCAGCTTTTCTAGCTCTTTTCTTAAAATAAAGCAGAAACACATGTTTACATTTGAAGAGTATTATGGTACTCACATCACTTGACAGGATATAGTAATTTTGAGCTGATTGCATTTTTCTTTTTTCTCTGTGGAGCGTGTTAAATTTTGTGGCAGAGGTCAATGGAGCTGTCCCTAAGAGCTTTACAGGTTTCCCAATATAATAACAATATCAGAATTTTAGATCAGTTGAAAGTAATCCATTTTTGCTCTTTTCTTAGCCACATGGTTGCCAATAATTTTTTTGTTGTTGTTGAAATTGCTACAATATATCAATGTTGGTCTTTATTTCTCTCTTGGTATTTCTCTTCAGATAGTGATTTATAAAGTTCCAGGTTTACTCAGGAAAGAAAGAGAAAGTGATTGGGAGATTTTGAATGGTAGGAGATATGTAATAAAGATAAAAGTCTTCTTGCCATACACTTTGAAACCCACTGGGAATCACATGGGAAGCATTTCAGTGAGTGGAATCCACAGGCAAAGTCTGGTACCAGGCAAGGTACTGAGCAGGGATATGTACTTCTTTAAGGTCTCTCCTGTTCTGTCAGTTGAATAATAAAAAGGGTATGGTTTACTCAAGCCCCAGGGATACAGTATTCCACACAATTGTCAGCTTAGGAAAAATCCTTATCAGGAAATATATCTGCTGCATATGCACTAAAAGTGCAATAAAAAGGGCTGGATATAGGAAGAACATTTCTCATTGTCATTGTTTTGGAGGTACCGGTTATGAGCCTTCAAGGGGACTTTCTCCTGAGATTGATCTTGGAGATCCGTGGGGGAGGCCTTGTGCTCTGATGAACCAACCTTTGGTGCAGCTCCTGCCCCTCCACCACTGTTGTCGGCTCTCGTGGAGCGTACGGTGCTCTTATGGGGTGTACAATGCTTTCCTGGCATGTACGGTGCTGTCTGTCATGGAGTATAACAGTGCTCTGGCTCCTTGAGCAGCTCCTCCACTGGTGCTGCTCATAAGTCCTGCCTGTGCCATGCCGGGCCCATGAGACTGGATCCATGGAGAGGCCAGGAGGCTGAGCACTGCTGCTGGAGACTGCCTGCCCCCAGCACCCGGAGCAGAGTCCACGGTGCCAGGCAATGAAGGTCGTTGAAGAGTGTCGTGGGAAGAGTCAGATACCCAGAGAAGGCCTCCACAAAAACTGTCCAGCTGAGGAGGTCAAAGGGATAAAGACCTTCTTCTGTTGTTCTTTAGTGAGAATTTGTGATCCTGAGATGTTTATAGGAATAATACTTAACAGTAAATAAAGCAGCTTAACAACGCAGAAGAATGTCTAAAGGAAGATTTGATTTCTATGACAGAGCATAATTTTATCTAATTTATCTAATCTTCAGTAAATCACTGTACTGAGCCATTCCATCTTCCATATTTGTGCATTTGCCTCTATTTTGGGATGATTCCTTGACATTTACTAAAAACAGACCAGAGACTACCGCCCATCTATGGAACAATACTTTTCAGAAATTGCAGTGTTAGGCACAGATCAAAGTGCTGTAGTTCTCTCATTTTAAAAATATATTTTTTTCTACATGAAAACAACACTGGGTGTCTTACTTGATGCATATTTAATGTTTTAGTACAGAAAGCAGTTCAAATCTAGGGAAATCTGAAATGATCAGATTCTGACGTCTATTGCTACTGATTAAGGCTTATTACACAGAGACTTTCAATGGCACTAGTGAGTGCACTGACAAGATAAGTGATCATCATCTGATCTAATGAAGGGTGATGGCCCATCAGATGATGAAAAAACTTATTTTTTAATTGAGCTACAGAAAAGCCCTTGTTATTGGGACTAGAAGATATGGACAAGTGTGGACAAACCAGATGATGAAGGGCACAGAGTGGAATTCAATGTTCCTGGCTGCCGAGGCTGGAGGTGCAGAGTTAAATGATGGCAGTGATGAATGCATGTCACATACTAGCACAAGGGTAAATAAACATTGTGTAACTGCCCAAATAAATCTGAATACATGATCAACATTTCCTTGAGTGTTGGATGGGTTTTCCCTGTGGAGCACGACACATCTTACTATATAAATTTTAGGAAGGTGCTCCTCCTGTTCATTTGGCAACTGCTAACATTAATGTGTTTGAGAGTAACAATGGCAACAGTTTTAAAAGTGCCTCAGTGACACTGAAAATCAGAGAAACATCAACATATCAAGAGTTAATTTTAGAAATATCTTTGTAGGTTAACATGAATTAGCTCCTGCCCACTCCATTCTAACAAAAACTTAATTGATCTGTCTTTACTGTCATGAATAATCCTGAGCATTTGCCATAGGACATTTATATACAGGCTAACTCTAGAAGGACTTTAATCGCAGAATCAGAATCGCAGAATCAGAATCACAGAATGGGTCAGGTTGGAAGGGACCACAGTGGGTCATCTGGTTCAAGCTCCCTGCTCAAGCAGGGTCATTCCAGAGTACATTGCACAGGACTGCATCCAGACAGTTCTGTAATATCTCCAGTGAGGGAGAGTCCACAACCTCTCTGGGCAAAATCTTTCGTCAAAATGAAGCTCTTGGTCCAAGGTTGCTCAGGTACTTCTGTAAATGAAAATGCAGTGGCTTCTTTTGGAGAGAATTTGTAAGAAGCTCATGAAGCTCTGAAGCAATAGCCAGCAAACTTCTCTGCCAAATTCACATTGACTTCTTGTTGAAAGTTTTGCATCCTCTGTGATTCTACAACAGAACAAGAAGCAAAGGTGTTTGTGACTGTTTTTACTTTGAACATGACACCAGGGGTGGCAGAAGAAATAATGACAAGATTAAGATACCGGCATTGATCCAGAGCCTTCTTACCAGACAGAAATGTTCTCCAGTTTAATGACTAGTGTGACTTCTGTGTAAGCACGGAGCTATCACCTCCCTCTGTTTGCACACTGGTATTGTCTATCTATGCTCATGTTTGAAATGTTCCTACAGTTTAGCTCTTTTCTGTATTTTACCTGCCTTCTGAACAAGGTAATTTTCATTGCCTCGGTAGGACTAGTTCATATAATTGCATGACTGCAGTAAATCTCAAGTGGCACTTTAAACACTTCTCATCATTTTTAGTTCTCTTGCTGGAATTTCTGATGGTAAATGAATCCCCAGGTTAAATTTCTTTCTCCAACACTATCTGTCCCACATCTGTATCATTAGACCATTAAGGCATCTCAAAAACATAGATAATCCCTTCTCAGTGTGACTGTCTTTAAAAAAAGATGCTGACCTCCAAGCCAACGTAAATAGATCATTTATGGAAATAAATAAATTAGGTTTGGAGCCAGACTTGTCCTGAATTCTTCTGTGAGTGGAGACTTGGACATAATTGAGAGATCAAGAGTCATGAGGTTAATGAGGTCATGCTGCCAGGGCCTGGTCTGGGTTTAGTATAACATGAAAGACTCAGCTCTGATGCTGACTGGCACGTTCACTTAGCAGCAATACCATCCCGGCACCAATCTGTTGGGAAACCTGAAACCACCCTCGGTCAGCCCTCTTCTTGCTGCGTGACACCATCAGAAGAGACACGTTCCTCTGCATGTGAAACCACTTACACCACCTCACTCCATGTTTTTTGTGAAGGAGTTTGTTAAGAAGAAAGAGTGACTAAAAGAGCTTCTTCTTTTTAAACATGGATGGGCTATTGAATCCCACTAAAAGGATTGCCAAAATTGTAGCAAACAGTGTTTGATAACTCTTACTAAATATCCACTAAGTTGTCAGTGAGCTCTATTTGAACTGTATAAAATGCCATGTTTTACATTGCACATTAGGAAGAGGTCTTACAATCAATAGCTCTTATCTGAAAAATGGGAATGGTGCGTCTCCTGCTGCTGAATGCTTTATGAGAGCTGACCAGGATCAGTGCAGACAGCTGCTATCAATATTTTTTTATTGTTGATATTCTCAGGGTAGTGTGTGATAACAAAACTCAGATAAAGAGGATAAAGAGAAACCCAAAGTATTGGGTTACTTGCTACCAAACATTTTCTGCCCTGTGCACCGAACGAGGAGGTTTCTGTGGAAGGTGGACAAAGTTCTTGGTTTGAGACAGATGTCTGGGGCAGAGGGGGAGCAGGCCTGCAGAAGCACAGCTTTTTTTACTTTTGTACAGTAGAACTTCTAACACTGTACTTCAACAAAAGCAGCTTTTTGCATGCCACAAGGCATTTTACAGTTTACTGGAAATTTTTCTATGGATCACCTTCTATTTTGCAATATAAAGTTATATAAAACCTAAAAGTTTCTTGAAAACAGTTCAGTTTCAACAAAGTTCTGACAAAACATCAGAAATTTTGAAACCTGCATCTTTTGTTGCCGCGTAAGAAAGACCCTACCCTTCACCTGCACCCTCTGTGATCCAAAGGGTTTGGAAGGAAAAGCTGAAAACAGTGTGTAAAAATTCAAAATGCTTCCCTTTCAAAGCTGGAAAATGGAAAATATTGCACTTCAATTTTCAGTGTTTTATCTCATAATTTACTGTATGTAATATTAAATGTAACCTCACACTGTAAAGCTTACTTCTGCAATGAAAGAAAGTAAAACAGTTTTTGTTGGTTTTTTTTAGTTAATGAAATACTTCTTCTTCCTTCATTGATTTTTCACTTGGAAAGAAAGCAGGAGACTTTATTTTTTGCTACATCTAAAAAATAAAATTAATCATTGCCTCACACATGTACCTTGTGAGCACTGCCAGCTGCTCAACTAAGCTACTGCAGTCCTTGTCAGACCTTCTAGACTCATCTTGACTGTCATTACCACCCTGACCAGACTTTGTCTTCCCAAAATAAAACTGATGAGAATTGCTACAACTTCAGTCAGCAGTTGTCAGGCACTGAGACCTCAGCAGTTCTGTAGTCTCCCAAAAATTCTGGAAATAACCTATTTATGTGTTTCTATAATGACATGTAGTAGAACTTCATTCCCACACACATCTCTGTCCTTTTTCATCTTGACTTGGACTAGACTTCTGTGAACTAAAATGTTTTCTACACTGACATTAGGCTGTTCAATAATTCTGTGGACTAAGATTTCTTTTGAATTTTTGTTTGCTCACTGGCTGCACAGGTTGGTTTTTCACCAAACCCGGATAAGTCTTAGAGAATTTAACCTTAATAATGCTGTGTGTATTAGTGCTGTAATAGTTAATTTAGATTTTACAAAGTGCTATGGTCGTGCTTTATCTTGATTTTTGTTTTATTGTCCTTCCCTGGCTTCATCTTTGTTCACAAGTATTTCCATTTGATATGTTGTGTTTCTTTGGGCTGTTCTGCAATATTGCTTTGAATAGTGCTGATAGCATAAAAAGTGGATAAACAGAGTCAGCATCAAATGTGAGGGGATTTTACTTTTATTTAAATAGAGCCTCAGGCTTAAAATTTCCAAACACTTTAAACTGGATTGCAAATGTTAAACATCAACTCATTTATTAACTGAATTTTACTATAAAAATAAACTGTTCTAAAGTCTTTCAAATACACAAAACATTTTTAAAAAGAACCACTGTGTGTGATGTGATATGTTGAAAGACTGTCTTAATGGCATCTTGACCCGAACCTTGTGACTCTGTTCCATGATCTTTTAACTAATGTGAGAATCATGGAAAACTGCTGCCACATTTGATTAAAATAACTAGCATATCATTCAGGGAGAACTTTCCTATTCCTATGGCTAATGCATCATAGCATGGCCAACACTAAATAAATGCCACCTAGCACTGCTATGGGGTGTCAAAGCTCCCATTCCCCAGCAAACAAAGAAAATACTGAGACTGTTACAAGTTTCTCTAATTGAAGGTAACACTGGATCAGTCACAACATGGATTCAGGTCATGACTAGGAATGGAAATAATTTTGGAGTCAGTGATGGATGGTCCCCTGTTGGTAATAGATGCTGGGCAGGAACTGATCCTCGGTTCTTAGACCTCTCTGCAGACTGCAGAAAAACAGTAGGGCCTTGAGAAGTGCACTAAAGAAGATAGATTCTTCTTGGGGGTCCCCAAAAGGTTAAGAAAGGAATGTCTGCCACTAGACCATGTCTTCTTCCTTCTGCCATATTCTGTAATTCTCTTTTTTTCTCCAAAAGTCTATCAAAACTCATATGAATCTGTGTGGGAAATCGATGGAGTCTGTGTCTGGATGTCAGCTGCTGCAGGCTGTGAAAGCCATGCCCGGTGTCAGCTGTCTTGTTATCATTCCCTCTCCTTCCATAGCTGTTTCTCACCATTTACTGATGAAGGCAACACACAAAGGCTCCTTACACAATGCAAGTCTCCTTTTTCAGCCTTAACAAAACAAATCTTGTCTTCCAGCCTAATGGACACAAAATTGTCCTCAGTTAAGTTTATATGCTTATTTAGGAGCCAAATGACATTAATGAACACACAGGAAAGTGTATTTAGGAAGGTTCAGCCAGGACAAAGCACTGCTGCACAGCTTACCAACACCAAATGTTTTCACAAGCACCTCAAATCTCTGCTTTTCTCCACAGTGGCTTTCCATACAAAAGAAACGAGATTGGAGACATTGTTCTTATTTTGGAAACAGTAAAATGTTTTGTTTTTTCTTTTTAATGATTGCATAAAGCTCTAGTATGAAGATGATCACTGATAAAAATAATTTCCAGGGTACAAGGAAGCCTCCAATTGTAATAATGATGTGTGGAATGCAGAAGTCTTTCCTGGGGCCATTCTCTGTGAAATAAAATTCCACAAGGCAAGCATAAGCCTTGTCACCTCCCTCAGCAAATGACTGTTCATATGTTGCTATTCCTCCTACAGCACCTTCTTACCTAAACTGCTTCCCTTAGCAACTCAGAGCAGCATTTGAAGTTTAAAAGTCACAGGTCGAGGATGCATGATCTGTTTGGCAGAACGTTCTCAGGCAATATTGATTTGCAGCTAAGGGCAGAACTTGGCCAACAAGCAATCACCCAGGGCTGGTACAAAAATGGAAAGCTGTTTCTTTGTAGGAAAGGCATTTGATGGTTATTTTGCTGCAGGCAAAGGGTGACTTCAGACCATATAGTAACCCTGAAACTGGAGCCTGGGCAGACGTGGGCACAGACGTGATACCTTAATGATAGTTTGTTGCTGCTCTCCCATGGTCAGTGACTGAAGCCAGTGGCTGGAACAAGCTGCTGTTCTCGGTCAGTGGCACATAACTCAGCACTGAGAATGCTAGCTGCAGACTTTCTAGTCCTAACATCCTGAAATCATACTAAGACTACAGGATTGAAGACTGAAGCAGTTTCACATCAACAGCAAGTTCAGATCCTAGCTGCTATTACCTGGATAGTTCTCAGCCACAGACTGATCCTTAGAACTGCTTTTTTATTTCTGTTAAAGTTAATTTTTTCCATTAGCTTCATTTCCCTCCAATAGCTAAGACTCTGATCTTTCTTTGCAGTGATTGGATTTGTTCTCCTTCCTCTAATTTGCACGGAGGAAGGGCATATGCAGAAACAAGAACTTTTCTTGAAAAAAGATTCACACTATGATCAATGAGGATGTTGCACCTTGTACAGCACTCATTTTTTCCTACTGGCTCCTGCTAAACATAATCAAAAAGAACATGACAGTAAAGTGTCACAGCCATAGACTATTGCACAGGAGGTATTAGCAGCACCCCCTCTAGCATCATCAATAACACTGGACCGGTCTTGTAAAAATACATAAAGCCACTTGTTCCTTTGCTGTGGCAGTTTTCAATCTCTTTTCCTGAATTTGATCATCTTTCAGTGGCTAGCAGTTACAGAGGAGATAGTTCACCAGAAGTCTGACAATTGATGTCAGCCCCCAGCCAGGCTACTGGAGGATGCCCTAGGGAGAGGGAGAGACTCCCATGGCCGAGGGGGATGGTGTAATCTAATTTGCATTAAGTACGTTCACAGTTCCCTGAGGAAAGGGGCAGCAAACATGTCAGATCACTCTAAAATCACTCTTAATGTGAAATGAAGGTAGAAAATAAGTTTAATTTACAAAAGGTGGAGAGGAGTTCCTAAATCAATCTAGAGACAAATAGGCTGGAAGCACAATAAATAGCTCAATAAATACCTGGTACTTCACTGCAATTTCAGGCTTTTGTTTATTTTATTCACTTAGCGGAGCTGGGCACTGAAGCACGTGGACAGAAATCGTTTTGGATGCCACAGCTGTTTGATTCTTAAACAAGGTACATTCTCACAGTGTTGTCTTTCCAGGTAATCATTAGTGGTGTATGGAGGACATGTAGGGGCAGTACCACTTCTGTGGTGGTATTCTCTTAGTGTGATTCCAGTAGGCTGGAAGGTCTACTGGTTTATTCAATATAAAGAATGTGATTCTGTGCAGCAAGGACTTGCTCCTATCACTTGACCAGGAGGTAGAAGAGGGGTCTGCTCATTTTCTTCTGAGTTTTTTCACTTTTGGGAAGTACAGAAGCATTTCCGAAAGCTCTTAATCAGCTATTGGTCTGTGACTCCCCAGAAACATTTCAGCTAGCAAACTATGCCAGTCCTCTGACAAGAACTCAGGTAAAGGGGAAGACTTGTTGAAACCCTGGGCTTTCACTGTGGTCGTTAAAAAGCAATTTGTTATATCACTGGGTGAAATATGTAGAGATGTAAAGGTTTGGGTTTGTGAGTTATTAATAATGTACTAGTGGCAAAATGGAGAATTTTGGGTGTGGGTTTTGCTTCTTCTTTCTTCCTTCTTCTTCACCAATCTAGATAGTTTGACCATTGGTTCAGAAAGCCCACATTGCAGACACTAAATGAATTAAAGACTGGATTATAAGTAAAAACATATTAGTTGGCAGTCTATAATTGGGTAAATTAGGCTTTTAATAACCTTGGAACTCACGGTTCGAGGCCATTTTCCACCTTCCTAACTTAGAGAGTGCCCTGTGCTGCCTTGTCATAGATAAGAACTTAATAAACAACCTGATTAGAACTCCTCAGCGTCTCCTGTGTCTTACTCTAAACTCTGAGCAAAGAACTCACGAAACTCTTCTAAAGGAAGAAACAGAAACGGAATTCCAACAAAGACTAATCAAGTTGGGGTTTATATTTAATAGAAGTGAAAACCTGAGAAGCACCACACTGCAAACAGTGCCACTCTGTGCAAATAGTGCTGCCAAGCTTTTCACCTGGCTCTGAGGTGCTCAGCAGTGGCTTCACTGGGGTATTGCCTGTCGGAGCTCTGCGGTCGCAGGGAGCCATCGGTCGGGTGCCAGAGCTCGTGCTGGGCATGACCTGCCTTCCCCTCTCCATCACACATGGGCTCTGTGCAGTGCAAGAAGGGTGTGCAGGAGCCCGTGCTGAGGCACAGGGTGGGGCCCTAAGGACCCTCACTGTGTTCTCTGATCATTAGCTTTGGTGTCTCACAAATGGCTGCCCATCATCCCTGCATGTAGACATAAGTGTTTTCTTTTAAGATCAGGCGCCAGTGGGCACTTCTGCAGATGGCTACTGAGCCCACCTTGTGCAAGGCTGCCTTGGCCAGCAGAGCTTAAGGAGAAAAGTATGCAGTGTTCTGCCTGTTTTGTCTCTTAGAAGCAGCCAAAATGGTTTTTGGCACATATCACTAACTGCAGAAAACAAAACAACTGGATGGTAAAAGCAACAGCAGCAACTACCAGCTTCAGTCTTTTATTTCCTGCAGAACTTAGAAAGATGAACTAGTTGATCTCTGAGTTTATTGATGTGTGACTGTTTGCTCATTCTTGTCTTTCCTTCTCTCTGCGTATCCTTTTAACTAACTTCTCTGAGGAATTTTCCATTCCCTTTTTTTTTCTTTCCTAAACACATTGCACATGTAATGTCTTCAGATGTTGCCAGGGAAACTGAATTTTGGACCCAGCTTGTCAAGCAAATTAAGGAGTGATTATTTTTGAAGTATTTCTATAAACTTGGATCAAAGGTGATCACATACATTTCAAGGTAGTGTTTTCAAGGTAGTACATTTTTGTAAGATTACCCAGCACTTCCAGGGACAACTTCCTGTGTTGTAACTCCTGCTGTTGAGCATGATGTTTCCTTTAGGTGCTTTACTTGGGAAGTCCCAGCAAACCTGACCCAGCTGTTTCCAAGCAGAGAGAGCAAAAAATGTTTTAGACATATTCAACTAAGTCTTGCAGCTGCTTCCTCTTTGTAGAGCTGTCACTGTGGTGCAGCAAGGTGAAATTTTCCAGGTAAGGAACACTCTGGCCATAGGGGTTTGCAGGGAGGGGAAGGACATTTTTCTCTCCTGAAGTCTGGGCCTGCATTTGAGCTAGCACATTTCCCAGGTGAAACTGCAGTTATCCCTGTAGGTAGTTTCTTCCCTTCTGCTGCTCATTGAAAGGGAATGTGGGCAGGCATCAGGCTCTGCTGGTGCTGGGCTCTGGGTGTGTGCTGGGAGATGCATTGTGTAGGCAGCCCTGAGCCCTCTCCTTCATCGTCTGCTGCCTGTGTGAGCACACAGCTTCTCTCTGCTAGTGTGGTAACAAGCCACATTGTCTTAGCCTTCAGGGAAACTCAGTACAGTAGATGCAGGAGGGCTCTGGTGGGGTGGCAGTCTAAACTGCCACCGAAGTTGGCTGCAGCCTATGTGATGTCTCGGGGTTGTTCCCAAGAATTTTCTGGAATGTGCAACTCCCCCTGAGGTCAGTGGGTATTTTCAGTTTGTGGCTGAGCACCTGCACTTCGCCATTCTGGCTGCACAATGTTGTCCAGAAGTAGCAGACTGTTTCCAGCTTGTAATGCTGCTATATATAGATCCTTCAACTCCTCTAACATTAAAAAGAAATTTGAAGTCACTATTACATTACACTTCATATAGCTGTCTCAGGAAAAGGATCCTAACAAACCCTGAGACAGCCCTTTGAGTAAAAACAGTGTGCACTGTTTTCTCAAGAACCTTCTTGTACTTTGTGGCATTTATGTAACCTTCATGAGGAATTATTTTTCATCAAGACACTGTCTGTCAGTGAAAGCCATTATGCACTCAGAACTTCATCCAATGAGTGGAGTCATTAAATTGTATAGGTATTGGATTTTTAGTATTTGGTGATGAAAAACGTTTCCGTAAACCTGAGAATAAGGGCAAGTGACATACATAGACTGTCAATAACTTACAGGTGGGTTGATGTAAGGCAGCACTTTCCCACTGCAATGAAACAAGTTGTGGTACAGCTGTTCAGCCTGGAAATGAAAAGGCTCTGGGAAGACCTTAGAGCACCTTCCAGTGCCTAAAGGAGGCTACAAGAAAGCCAGAGAATGACTTTTCACAGGGACATGTAGTGATAGGACGAGGGGAAATGGCCTTAAACTGAAGGAAGGTAGATTTAGAATGGATATTAGGAAGAAACTCTTTAATATAAGGGTGTTGAGGCACTGACACAGGTTGTCCAGAGAGGTTATGGAATCCCCATCACTGGAGGTGTTCAAAACCAAGCCGGATAGAGATCTGAGCAACCTGGTCTACTGGAATGTACCCTGCCTATGGCAAGGGAGTTGGAACTAGATGATCTTTAAGGTCCCTTCCAACCCAGATCATTCTGTGATTCTATCAAAGGGCCTGACTCACTTAGTTTGGAAGAATCATTGCTGAAAATCATGTAAAGCATTTTCACCTGTCTGATACCCTGCCAATACACCGTAATTGCCGGTGGATAGCATCACCTGCATGGAGCTGAGGCCCTCATGGGATGTTTCTCTTGTTTGGAGCAAAAGGGATCCATTTGGTGTTTGTAGGAGTGAGGGCTGTGCTGCAGGACCCGCGTAGAGGGCTGATTACGGGCAGTTAATCCACACAAGTGCAGTAACTGCTACGTCTCTCTAGCCAGACTTCTACGGGTATCTTTGGGAAGACAGATATTTAAGTAAAGACTGATATACAAACAAGCTGTCAAAGACAAGTTATCACGGTAGATTCTCTATGGTAACTATCTTCGTGTGCTCTTCAGCTACCAGGCACTCTTCAAGAGATGAAAAATAAATTAATTTGCACCTTAATTGAAAAGTAAGTAACTTTGAATTAATTGGCTCACATTTGCCATGAAGTGCACAGGGATGGATTGACTGGGAGGTAAAGAGAAGGGTCGTGGCGGTTTGGGCGTTGAGTGGAGCAGCCGGCGCATCCCTCTGCCCTTCCTGCAGCAGCCGCTGCCTCTTCCCCTGCCGGAGCCCTCGCCGCTGGCAGCGGGACAGGGGCTGGTGGCGGGGGAACAGCTCCAGGCAGCCCCCAGACTCACAGCACTCCGTCGCTCTGCTCAAGCCCCGCAGCCTCCCGGTAAGTTCCCCAGCACAGAGCTGGGCTGCGGGACAAGCCCGAGCGCCGGGCGGGCAGAGGGACCGTGCCCTGTGGAGCGAGCGCCCGGCGCCAGCTCCGACAGCCGCAGACCCACGGCTTGCGGGATCCAGCCAGGGGGAAGGGATCGGTAGTTCTTAAGATCACCACCCACTTAAAAAGCCGTGGGTTTTAATGTTTTGTTTTGCTTTTGTTTCTTTTTTTTTTTTCCTTGGTTAGTTGGTTGTTTTGGTTTGCTATTTTGTTTTGTTTTGTTTTAATTTATTAGTAAACAAGTCTTTTTTTTTTTTCCATCAGCGAGGAGGTTCTGCCACTCCCGGGGGCCGTGTGCGTCTGTCCCATTCTCAAACTCCTGCTGACACCTGCTGGCCTCCCGCTGGCGGGAAGCTCAGGATTTTGGGGGACATCTGGGTAGGAAAGAGGGCCAGCCCTCTTCTCTTCTTGCTGCTGCTGCCTTCTGGTTGCTGAACCTTTAGAAGAGATTAACATATTTGGAACAAATATTTATTGGGCTAAGCCTACACTACACCATGACTATGGCATAAGAAGGATATCACTCCTCTGCACCTGGGAGGACTGTAAATATGACCCTTAAAGCTTCAGTTTTTCTTGTAGGCTCTCCTGAAAGGAACGCAGGCCAAGCTAGCGACAATGCAGCACAGATTCACTTGACACCAGCTGGGGGCTGGCTTACCACAGAATGAGGCATCCCACAACCTACACAAGGACGCAAGTGTTTCAGCAGAGCAGAAGCTGTATGATGTAAATTGACTCACCATATGTTTAAAAATGAAACAGTTAGCAGTGGTGGCAACTTGACATCTTTTATTACAGGTAATTATGAAGCATTAATTGTTAGATCCACTTTAGAGTTCCTGACTTTACAGAGACAGTGCAACGCTGGGGTCAAACAGATATCAGACTCGAGAAAATCTAGTATTTTTTTTCTAGCAAGCCTGACCTGCAAAGACCTAATTTTCTGTTGCTTTGCCTGAAATACACTCACTAATTTAGTGTGTTAAAGCAAATGTGAAATGCAAATAATTTTAGATTTCTCTAAATGACGGTGCAGCCCGGGTAGCAGGAGACACAGTATAAAAGTTTGAGCATGGGGTTTCATGTCCTTATCTGCAAGTGTGTGTCCTGTAATCTCAACTGAAACAAGTGGTTTTATTTCTTTTTCCTTTTTAGGTCACAGCTCCAAATCTCAAAAACTGCAGCATGCAGTACTGTGGAGATTTAACCCCAGCCAGCACCCATGTATCACACAGCCACTGACACTCTCCCACCAGGATCAGGAGAGAAAATCAGAAGGGTAACAGAAAACTCTTAAATTGAAATAAAGACAATTTACAAGGGAAAGCAAAATTACACGCACAAGCAAAGCAAAACAAGAAATTTATTCACCCCTTCCCATGGTCAGGCAGGTGTTCAGCCATCCCCTGGAGAGCAGGGCCCCATCACATGTATTTGGGAAGACAAACCCCATCACATCCCTTCCTCCTTTTTGCTCCCACTTGATATACTGAACATGATGTCACATGGCCTGAAATATCCCTTTGGTCAGTTTGGGTCACCTGTCCTGGCTGTCTCTCCTCCCAATCTCCCATGCACCCACAACTTCTTTGCCACTATGGGAGGACAAAAGCAGAAAAAGCCTTGGCTCTGTGTAAGCTCTGCTCAGCAATAAAAACCCCATGTCTATATTATCATCCCTGTGTTCAACGCAAATCCAAAACACAGCACTATGCCAGCTACTGTGAAGAAAATTAACTCGGCCAAAACCAGACCAAGTACAAACCAGTTACTGCTACTTGCTGCAATTAGATAAATGGAGTATTGAGTGAAACAGTGCTGCTCCTCAGAAACCGTGCTGTACTGTGTGAGATTCTGTTTTTGGAGTGAATAATGACAAGAGTCTCAGGGCTGGTCCCTAGTTTGGTTTATTACTGTGTTGCAGTAGCACCTGCAGTGTCAGTGTGAAACAGACAGCTTTCATCGAGGAATAGCTGAGCAGAAGGCAAGAAGAGCTGCCATCTTGTGTGGGGAACTGAGACTGCACTAAACGAGGCTACAGTTTTAAGACAATTAAAAATTTATTGTACCTTTGGGAATTTGTTAAGTAAAGACGATTTCCCATGTTGTGATTACTTCCATACTTTATATTAGCTTTTAACTAATGAAAATTAATCACTTCAACCATAAGTGCTGTTTTTCTGGCTTCAGCAGTACTGCAAACTCATTGGGAGGATGCTGAGGCAGTGGGAGCAGTGACCCATCCATTCTCTCCACCAGCCAGCAGAGAGGACTGGCCATGGAGCAGGACTTATTACAGCCCAGAACACCAGCCCTGCACACAGAAAATATCTTTGTGTACTTTTTGTATACAAAATAGGGTAACCACAACCAAACTTACTTATGGTGTGTTACATGGTGTTGTTGAATCAGGTGGCAACAGGTATCTTTCTCCAAGCCTTTTGGTGCATTCTTACAGAATCTGTAGTCAGTGGTGTTTTTTCTTGCTGGATGTGGGTGCTTGGCACAAACAGGCAAAGGAATGTCCTTGTCAATACTGGAAGCACAGAGATGCTATTCAAGCTTCTGTTTTCCAATTCTCTCCGAACTCCTAAAGCAAGATCAAATATGGGACTGTCGCTGTCGAGATGAACACAAACTCACGAGAGTCGGGGAAGAAGGAGAAAAGAAGTAAAAAGTTTATTTTAAGGCAGACACACATCCTTTTATAGGCTTTAAGAATGTTATGATTCGCATCACCTGTTAATTGGCTATTGAATCAATACAATACACCCATTGGCTACATTAACTACAACATTCTATTATTATCAAAACAACAAGGCAAAAAACACCAGGTGCAAGGTTGCTGTTAAATTCTTTCCCTATGTTTACAGTTCTAGCTCTTGTTTCTCACAGGTAGAAGCATACTGTACTAAGATCTATTTCGGAGCTAGCAAGGCTGGTAGGCCTGCTATACTTCTCCACATGGGACCAATACTAGCAGGTTAGGAGTAGACCCAGATGGATAACACTGTATGCAAATGCCTCACCTGTTCTCCCTCTGATTGCCCTGGGCAAGGAAAGTGAGATGCCCTGTTTCTGGAGCCTATAAGGGCAGGCAGGCACCGTCCAGCATTGTATCATCTACAAAATAATAGATCCTGTGTAAGTCAATGGCTGCATTCCCTGTCTCCAGCAGTGAACAAATGTAGAATGACACCTACAGTGGCTATCCCAGATGTGCTATTGAGAATTTACGAGATCCATACAGATCTCAGATGAGAGATGATCATCAGGATTATCACTGATGAGCAAGAGAAAGTATTCCCCTTTTGTTTGGCCTAGGATCTTCCTACTACATTATATGGAAACTAAGCTGGAGTCTTCTCCAACCACTAAGGCAGCAGTGGGAAGAGAAGGCCTCCTCTGATTTCTGCAACATCCTATTTGCAATATAACTAACAGAAACAGGAAATCCCTGAGGGCTATGAGCTACTGAAAAGTAACAGATAAACCATGAAAACCTAATTCCTGAGACAGGCTGCATAGGGAGATCCTGAGAGAGCAGTTCAACTTCTTCATGGTGACGACCGAACAGAAAGTCTACGTAAGCTGGTGGATGCTTAATTTTGAAAAAGTGTGTTGACAAGCGTTATTTCTGTGGGCTTACTGTTAAGGAGATTAAGAGAGAAGCCTTTTTAACTAAATCACTGGTTAAATCCAAATGTAACAAGTTGGGCTTCTAAATCAACTACCTCTTGTAAAATCTCATTGTGTTTTTTGGAGTTTAAACACAAAAGTTAGGGTGATTTTAGTCCTTATCTGTGTCTGTGTCAAGTTAACCTTCATGCTAATGCAACTAAATAAACTATATGATCCCTTATTCTTGGACTTGTGGAAACAATTCAAACTGCCTGCAGTTAAAGTGGTATCAGGAAGGAAAACCAGCTGAGTTAGAAAGTTGAGATGTCTCAGCATCAAACTCGGTTGCTGCTTGTTAAAACTGACCTTTTTGAAGGCCTTACACCAAATAATTAGGGATGTGCTAGAATTTACTCTGTAATCTCTCGATCAGCGCTTTGAGTGTTGCTTCAAAGATCACTAAGAAAGACCAGAGAGGAGCCACTGACACAGTTTGTCTGGTCTTACTTTCATCCATGACAGTTTGGATTTTTTGCCCTTCATTTCTAGTAACTGATAAGCAGAGGATCTTATCAGCTCTAACTTCCTACCCCTGCCTTTTCCTCTTGAAGAATCCTCTTGAGACCCAGCACTTGTTCACTACAAGCAGATAATTATCTTCAGCAAACTCTACATGTATTAATGAAAACAGTAGGCATCATCTACCTCTACGCTGTAAAACATGATCTACTATGATTAGTTGTTACAAGAAAACTCTTTTTTCCTAGGTAGAAAACAGTTCATTGGAAAAGGACTGAGTCTCTGTGCCTTAAAAGGCTCTACACAAGCTTGGATAAAATCTGTTTATTCTCTCTATTCAGAGCTTTCAGGCATTCAAACCTCCTTTCAGACACAGCTGTCCCTGATGTCCCTTCGCATCCCATCCATACTTATGAAATGGTATCAGCCCAGCCTCTGGTGGAGGTAACAGCCCTTCTCATTGTAGGTCCTTTTTAGATTTTAATATTTGAGAACACGTAGCCATTTTGTGATTGCTTAACAGTCTCACTGACTCTCATTTTACACTGTGAGACTGTGGCCATTTATACCTAAAATTCTTACTTGTTGTTTTGTGCATGGGCGTGCGCCTGGAATTTCCTCCTATTTCCACTATTGTTTCTTATGTCCATTTATTGCCAGTGATCACTAATTTTTCTTGCATGCTATTTTTCTCTCCCTCTGGTGTTGCTTTCCACTATGTGTCATTGGCAACTCTTACAAGCCTGCTACTTTTTGTGACAAAATCTGTAATGAAACTCCTCCCCAAACCAAGCCTTGCAGGGCAGCACTGTAGCTCCTTTTTCTTCTCCCAACCTGATAATTCACCTTTCAACACCACCCACAGCTGTTTTCAGCCTTTCATTATGCTTTTGTTGCTTCTATTTTTCGTGGTTTATCTATTAATATCTCATGCAATAGACTATCATATTCACCTAAATCCAGGTAGATCAGATTGCCAAGAAAATCAGCAGAGACCGACACAGGCTCGATTTGACATAGTCTGTCCTTAATGAACTGATATGAATTAACCCCTCTGACAGACACCTCTACTTATATATTCAGCTTCTCAAATGTTTTTTGGGCTAAGGGAGAACACAATCAGGCATAAATGTGAGGGGTAGGAAATGAGCTCTGTAGTTGTACATACTGTTTTCTGCTTTTTAAGCATGCATAATAGACTTCAGCTCTACCATCATTTGATAAATGTATTAAGAATCCTTGTTAGAATGTGATTCCATGTTCCCATTCTCTTGGTGTTATATGACTGAATCTCATGTCTTAGTTTCCTAATTTGAACATAAAGACTATATTACCCTGAGTGTGGTCATTAAAGAAATATTTCAGGCTGGAACAGTAGTACTGACTGTGTTAGGAAATTTTCTTTACTGCCTCATCCTGATCTGTTTTTGCAACCACGGAGAAGCTCTCAGCACACAGACAAACACAAATCTGAACTACATCTGTGCATTATCCCATTTGCACGTGTCCTTAGTCTTTCACGCATGAATCAAGGAACACTAATTGAAATCCTAACCACATACTAGAAACATCCATGCTTTTAAATGTAAAGTATGGGTCATCAAGTTCCAGCTATTGAAATTCAGTTCTAGAAGCAGATGTAGCCAGGCTGTCTTAGTTCATGGAAGGCCAGTAACCAGTCAAGATAACTTTGCTTGCATGTCTCAAAAAGATAAAAGAAATTAACTTTTTCTCACCTAAATGTCTTTTTGTGAAGTTCCCTGTATGGATCAGAGAAGCTTAGATGACAGGAACAACTTTTGGTTATAAACTCTGTCCTGAACTTCTTTTACTTGTTATAATCCGTGATAAGTTTTCAATGGCTTCGATTTCATATCACCTGCTACTTGGAAAAAAGGAGAGAGGACAAAAAAGAACCAGCAAAGTTTGCTATACTGCAGAAACCACTAAAGAGAAATACACATAAACAGAAATACACATAAACAGAAAATCTTACCAAAACAAGATGGAATAAAAGTTACTATATAATAGTTAAAGTAGCAAATATTAAAATAAAGAATGAGAGGAGGTAAAAGTATCTAGCAATACCTATCTGATTGCTAGGACAGTGACCATGTTTGAAGTGGTAATTTTTGGCCAACTTTCAGAGCGATCATAACCTTGCAATTTCCATCCTTCCTTCACAATTTATTTCTTCCAGAACTAAGTTTTGAATGTGCTTTAAAAAGCACTTGATTTCTAAAATTTGTAGTTGAGAAAACGGGCAGGTACCTCAGTGAGACAATTCTACCACTGTTAAAAGTCACCCAAGTTCCTGATCATAGTGGAATGGCAGCTGGTAGGGTTCACTTTCCTAAGATTAATTTGTTTATCTATATCAGATGGTGACTTCCTTAAGAGTTGCCTTGTATCTACTTGTTGGGAAGAGGAATCTTTCATACTTCATTCAGTTCAATTATCTCCTTGAGATTCTGGGTTCTGCACAAATGAATAAATACAATAACACTATTCTGTATCTTGCAATATATCAAGATATTCTTCAGGCAATTTGGCAAGAAATGTATTAAGAATAAGCCTTATAATAACAATCAAAAGAGAAAGTTTCCCTTTGGTGAGTTTGAAATTATGCTTTCAAGTACATGTTTAAGGTGGGATCTATGAAATCTTCAGTATATATTAAGGTCACTAAACAATGCTGGCTCTATTTTCAAAGAACAAGAACACTTGAGATGGTAGAGGCTCAGCAATCCCAAGTACTCTCTCCCTTTAGTCCCTGCTATGTTCTACTGCAATTAAACAAATTTCTGTGTTTCCTTACAATAGGGGAGCACAAGTATATACTGTGTTCCTAGTTAGAGGCAGTGATGTCGAATCACCAAGTTGCTGATGAGATAAAATGGAAGGATGAAACCTCTTTGCATTTCTATTTGTTTTATTTATGTCTTTTTACACAGATGTTTTTTGATGTTGCATGGGGATCTCTGGAAAGGCATGTCACACTTTCTCCAAAACTATCAATGCTACCTTTGTGAGCTCATAACTGTTCTGTGGTGTAAATCAAGATTATTCATTCCTACCCCAGACTGTGTTATCTAATTCCCACCAAGCCTGGGATTTGAATGTATGTCCTTCTTTGGCAGCAAAAAGGTCTGTTCTTAGGCTACAGAGCTGGCTCTTTTTAAGCATAGTTTTTAAAATGCAAATGCAGTAGACCATGTTTCCCATGGAATTAAAATAATGTGCAATCCTAATTTATTGTGTTCAGTGATTAAACAAATAATTCCTTCCTTACGTATTCAAATTGTCATCCATCAACTCTTTCAAGACTGAATCTATAGTACCCTTCTAAATAGCTGCAGAAAAGTCTTTCATTAGTTATCACACACAGTGTTATTACTGCATGTACACTGCTAACTGCATAAATAATTCTTTGTGTTTCTTTGTTGTAACTTATTGCTTCTATCTTGGCATAAAATCTACTCACTTGAGACTCATGAGTCTAACCAGCACTGCCACCATGTATAGAGCTCTGTACACACACAGAATCACAGAATCACAAAATAAACTGAGTTGGAAGGGACGCACAAAGATCATGCAGTCCAGCTCCTGGCCCTGCACAGCACCATGCCCAAGAGTCACACCATGTGCCCGAGGGCATTATCCAAACACTTCTTGAGCTCTGTCAGGCTTGGTGCTGTGACCACTTCCCTGGGGAGCCTGTTCCAGTGCCCAGCCACCCTCTGAGTGAAGAACCTTTTTCTAATATCCAACCTAAGCCTCCCCTGACACAACTTCAGGCCATTCCGTTGGATCCTGTCACTGTGACCACAGGGAAGACATCGGTACCTGCCCCTCCTCTTCCTCTCATGAGGAAGCTGTAACTGCAATGAGGTCTCCCCTCAGTCTCCTCTTCTCCAGGCTGAACAGACCAAGTGACCTCTGTAACTCCTCATAAGGCTTCCCCTCAAGGCTCTTCACCATTTTTGCTGCATTCCTTTGGACACTCTCTAATAATTTAATGTCTTTCTTATATTGCAGTGACCGAAACAGCACACAGGACTCAAAGTGAGGCTGCCCCAGTGCAGAGCAGAGTGGGACAATCCCCTCCCTTGCCCGGCTGATGCTGTGTCTGATGCCTCCCAGGATATGGTTGGCCCTCCTGGCTGCCAGGGCACTGCACATTCAACTTTCCATTCACCCAGGCCCCCAAGTCCCTTTCTGTGGCACTGCTTTCCAGAATCTCATTCCCCAGTCTGTCTGTACATCCAGGGTTGTCCCATCCCAGGTGCAGAATCTGGCACTTTCCCTTGTTGAACTTCATATGCTTGGTGATTGCTCAGGCCTCTGATTTGTTGAGGTCTCTCTGCAGGCCCTCCCTTTCTTTGAGGGAGTCAACAGCTCCTCCCAGTTTTGTATCTTCTGTGAACTTGTTCAGTATCCCTTCCAGTCCTGCTTCAAGTCATTTATGAAGATGTTGAAGAGCACAGGGCTGAGGATGGAGCCCTGCAGAACCCCACTAGTGACAGGTCCCCAGTCTGATGTCACCCCGTGCACTGTAACCCTTTGTGCCTGACCCGTGAGCCAGTTGCTCACCCATCCCAAGATGTGTTTATCCAGCTGTGTGCTGGACATTTTGTCCAGAAGGAGACTGTGAGAGACAATATATAAAGCTTTACTGAAATCCAAAAAAGATTACATCAAGTGGCTTCCCTTGATCGATAAGTGGTTACCTTGTCATAAAATGAAATCAGGTTTGATAAGCATGACTTTCCTCTCATGAAGCTGTGCTGGCTGTGACCATTGACTGAGTCATCTTTCAGGTGTTTTTCAATACCTCCCAGAATTATCTTCTCCATAGCTTTACCAGGCACTGAAGTGAGACTGACAGGCCTATAGTTTTGGGGGTCCTCCTTCTTGCCCTTCTTTAAAATCAGGAGATCGTTCACCAGCTTTCAGTCAGCTGGGAACAAAAATGGAGAAGATATCAACCTCTTGAGTGGAGCATTTACCTCATTTAATGAAAGGAACAGCGACTACAGTCAGCAGATAGAGTTAGCAATGTTTCCTCCCAAACTCGAGGCTGATGTGCAGACTGGTCTGAGTTGTTTGGAGAACTCAGATCATAGAGCTGTAGAACCACTGAATGGTTTGAGTTAATGTGCCTGAAGCTGGAATTTTTTTTTCTTCTTCTAGATGATTGTGAAGTGCTTTCAAAATGCTCAGTGCAAAGCAATGTTACGTTTCACTACTGTTAAAATTTGCACATTATTTGTCTGAGTGACAGAGTGTTTCATTGCACTTTTTCTAACTCTTCTCCATGGTTGAGCCTTTTTTCACAGGTTGGGCTTTAGGGGTATGTTACTGCCAGTTGAGCAACATCTCTTTTTTATCAGAACTCACTTGAATCTACAGTAGAGTGAGGTGTGCCCAGAATAAGGAGAACGCAATTTCATTCTGCTTTAAGTTTAGAGCTCAGTGTCTACTGCTACTGTCAGTAGACTTGGCTGTCTGTAAAGCTTTACAATGTGGTGCATTTTGTCCAAGTTTCCCTACTTATTTATGATCTTAATTTTTACTTCTTATGTCTGTTTCTGGCTCCACCTTGTTTGGTAAAAAGGCAATTTTAGTTTAATTAATATCTGTAATAATGGTAAGGAAATGTTAAAAATAATTCTTAATTACATAGACTACATAAGAACTACAAAAAATGGAAGGTGCTTTGAAGGTGTGGTCCTCATGGGCACTCCAGAAGCTTTGATCCCTGAAAATTCTGGTGAAATAGTAATTTTTGTTTAGGAATTGTATTTGGGTTCGTTTCTTTTTTTTCCCATGACAAGAAAGAGTAGGATGATTTGAGGAGCTCAGTCCTGCTCCTTGCAAAAAAAAAAAATAAAAATACTAGGGTTGAATAAGGAAACCGTTTTGGGCACAAAGTGCTGAGCTTTCAAGAGGCACACCATTTAAGATATGTAGGTTATTAAAAGTAGAAAACAAAAAGAAACAGGGCAAGTCTTGGTTTGCAAATAGACTTTTCTAGGATTGCCAGAGTGCTGGAGTTAGTCAAGTTTCTCTGGCCTGCTTGGAGAATGGCAGATGTGGGACCTTCTGGAAAAGGAAACTTGTGTTTCTTAGGGCTGGAGGCCATGGGGATTGTTTACAGAGATTGGTAAATTTATTTTGGAGGAAGGATACTCTGAAAACAGGATTTGAAAATAAATTCTTCCTTACTTCTTTCTTCAAGTCCACATGAGAAGGAAGTGAAGAGCTTTGAAGGATTTGGTGTCATACACACACCTATCTGGCTTCTCTAAGTGCATCCCTCCCTCAGGGGATAGGCCTTGTGCCTTTGCCTCCCATGCTGCAAGCCCACAGCTCTCCTAGTCTTACACTAGGGTGAAGGCTATGGTATTTTTGTGCTTGAACTCTGTTCATCCAGAAGATCAACCAGATTACTCTTGCTAAAATTTTCCTTTAACAACATATATTGGTTTAGGTCAGTGAGGAGTCACTTTTAAAAAAAGTTCAGTTTACTCTTGCCACAACATAAAATGACAAAGTGGGATTTTTTTCAAGTCTAGAATTATAAATTAGTATGTAGATGCCTACGTGACTGGAGCTTTTCTTTCCTGTGGGCTGGATGCCTGTTTGTTACAGTCGCTTCTGAAGCTTTCTCTGCATTTTTATAGCTAAAAGACTTTTATTTCCAGGTCTTAGCTGAGACATATGAACTAGTTTAATAATACTCAGAAAACAAATGTTGCTACTACAGTAGCAACATTAAATGTATTGCTTTGATGTTTTTTTCTAGAAACCTTTTATCTGGTTCTATCTCTTCCCCATTCCTGCATACATTTCCCCACAGTCCTTCTACCGAATTAATGTGGCCAGGGCCTATAGTGAACAGCCTAACAGATAGTTCACAGCACACTGATGTATTGCTCTGGGGAAGCTGAAATCTGTCACAGGGGGAGGTGAACTGGAACTGATTTAAATTCCCATTCAATTTCTCAAGAATGCAAGAAAAATAAAAACAAGGGGAGATAGGGCGGCAAGGGGACAAAGACTTTAAATAGTATTCTTGACAGTTTGAAATAATGATCATTGGCAGTAATGCCTAAAAGCTCATAAGCCACTGCCTTATGTGGATTAAAGAAGTAGAAAGGCCAGCTCCCTCTTAGGCAGAGTACTTTGTAGTGCTATCTCGGTTTTGTGGATTAAGATGGATTTCAGTAGGCTTACATTTCCTAACAAGTCTATGACCACCGGTGCCCCTTATGGCTCTCCCAGTGTACACTCTAACCACCTGTTGAGGGAGAGGAAACTCATCTTTCTGCTTGTAAGGCAGATCCAGCACTTGCAGCTAGAAATATCACTTTTACTGGGCTGTTATCTACTCATATCTTTTAACACAATGTGGATTAGAAACGGGGAGTAGCGACAATACAAATCAAGGTTAGTCTGGAGTTCTTGGCGATGCAGAGGGACACAGGTATGAACAGATTTGATTCCTTCAGCACTCCTCTTTTGCTCTAGCCTTAAACACACTCTTTTCTGTGCTGTGAGATGTGTCTGCCTTTTGTGAATTTTCAAATAGCTTTCAATAGCTTTGGAATACTATCATTATGGAAGAATGACATCTTTTCTTTAGATCAAACTATTCTGGCAATCAGAGTGTACTTCCAGTGTCAACCAGGCTGTCTTACCTCCTAGCAGCCTGCTGTGCAGACTGGCAGGAACACAGTCAGCCCCCAGCTCAGCAAGGACAGAGAGCTCCATCACAACACGAAATTTCTCACCATGTGTAGGAGAACTGTATAGACACAGGAACTGATCTGACAGGGGAGAGACAGACATCTGCACAGTGAGAAAATAGCTAATCTATGACAGAAGGTGATAAGTCTGTATGAAATTATTAACTCTCTTGGGGACTGGGTCCTGAATTGTCAAAGTTAGTCTCTGACGAGCCTGGGGGGATGTTTGGCAGGTGGCAGCCCTAGCCGGGAAAGTGGCCTACCATCTCCTCAAAGGGAAGGCAGTGGGTGCTCAGTGGGCAGCAGGCTGATGGG
The DNA here is from genome assembly GCA_013397565.1 of Ptilonorhynchus violaceus. NCBI lineage: Eukaryota > Metazoa > Chordata > Aves > Passeriformes > Ptilonorhynchidae > Ptilonorhynchus > Ptilonorhynchus violaceus. The sequence goes on along the minus strand of VZRJ01011410.1, from coordinate 806,959 downwards.
CACATGGCTGTGCTCCCCAGGAGAGGCTGCAAACAGGCTTTGTGGTCCTGAGGTTTGTATGATCATGTGCTGTGAGCCCAGGTACAGAGCACAGTGTTGCTCCTGAACATCCGATACTGGGGTGGTAAACCAAGGTAGGAATCACTGCAAAGGATGAGGTTCTGTAGTAGCGGTAGCAAAGACTGTGGTTTAGGAAACCCTTTCCTCCTGCCTCCTTGTTCTCAGTCACAACTCCCATTCTATGCCCAATTTCCCTCTCCCTTCATTTGTGCTGCTAAAATAACTGTTGAACAAGATGTAAATCCGACCTCTATACCAGATGTCTCCCTTTTCAAGTTTTCTGGTCAGCTTTTCCACTTGCCAAGTGTACTCACAGCCTGTTTGCACAAGCTAACTAGTTAAAGAAAATGATCTATGTTATTTTCATCCTCTGTTCACCCCCAGCTTTTAGTTCTGTACCTGTCTGAATTTCCTGCTCCTTATCTTATGCCTGCTATAAAAACCATTTCATTATCAATCTGGATCATAAAATGGTCAAACAAAAGATATATCTTGCTGCCATCATGAGAGTGGAATAGCCAGAAAGAACCTTAAGGGAAGTCTAGAGACTGGAATGATTAAATCTGTACCCAACACAACAGCTTGTGTGACTGCATATGAGAAATAAGGTAGTCACACCTGAAATGCAAAATGTTTTTTTGTAGGAGTGTGTAACAGAAGGTGATGCAGAAGGATACTAACTGGTCTGGCTGAGACAGCTCTTCACACTGTGAGCAGAAAGAACCAGCAAAACAGGAGTAATAGGATTTATTTTTCTTAGATGTAATGAAAAAACAGGTTGATTTTCTTCTGTTCCACTTCAAATTTGTGACAAAGATTTTGCTGTAAGGTTTGTAGTAGAATTCCACAAGCCTTAATGAGTGAGGCTGTCAGGAATGGCTCTCAGATGTGGATGAAATTCTTGTGACCCGGAGCTGAAAAAGAACAAATTACCAGAAACAAGTAGATTCCCCTCTCAAGTAAAAGATGGAGAGTCCCTCATTCACGTATCAGTGAATTATGAAATATTGAATTTTCTGACTAGAATTCCATGGTGGAAGTGGACTGTGCTTGCTATGCATGTTTGTAGTTTCAGTTATGCTGTGGTTTAAGGTTATTGTCTCCATGTTTGGAAAGATTCAGTCAATTTGTATGGAAGCTATTCACCAACTTTGACATGTAAGAAATCTTTCTCCTGGAATTTACTGCATTTTTAATATAATATTTTAGAACAGGAAGGTTTGTGGTTATTCTGATGTTTAAAAAATCAGTAGTTAGGCTGTGAAAATCATGTTTCTGCAATTGTAGGTTTTTTGGTGGGTGAACAAAGAGATGTGACTTCCTTTCATTTACCTGCAGAGCCTTTGATTTATGAAGCATATTCTTTCGTATTTCATGATGGACCTTTGACAATTCTTTTCATTGTGTTACAATGTCACTTTAAATGGAGCACTTTCCTTAGTTTGTTAAAAATAAGTCTATCTGGAAAAGCTCAGAGAATTTGGAAAATCAGGAGTCTACTGCTTAAAGGTGAGCAAAAGCAAACTTACTCAGTTCTGCTTTCCAAAAGGACTTTCTCAAAGACATAGTTATAGGAGACCTAAAATAATACTCTCAGATAAAGAATATGTTCCTTTGAGTTGGCTTTGGTCAATAACCATGTAGAGAAAAATTGCGGTTTTTTGACTTCCAGGTGTTTGCAAAATTTGCTTACTGGCTGTGGCTATTATGATGTTTTGATTTTACATGTAACTTTTTGTAAATTCCATATCGATAAACTCTCTTGTGTCACGGATCATTGTAAATAATTTGAGTTTCATTTGATTTTTCTTTTTTTTGCAGGTTCAAAAGTTTTTATGCTCTCTTTTGATCCATAGTATATCTTTGCAATGTAGACATATAGGCCATGGTTGGATGAAAGAAGGACCTAGAAAGAAATTGTCTGTCAGCATCCTCTTGTATTGTATTTTGTCTTCCATATGTTGGTAATGGCGCAGATGAAGCTGCAGCATCAGAAGCAACTGTCATGGATACTCCACATCCTGTCTGAGAAAGTGCACCCTGATCATGCCACCCAGAAGAAATCCCTGAACCTTCAAGGGAAAGTATCCATGTTTCTGTATATTCAGTGATCATGTCTCAGAATTTAGACATGAAAGCATAAATAAATTGTTTTGCTACTCTGAGCATCACCGGAAGTCTCACTTAGCAAGCATCAGCACAACAAAACCCCAAGTCTCTTGACCCAAAAGAGCAGTTAGGCTTACACACCTTTTAGTCTTGGTGGCTACTGCTTGTGACTTGGAATTGGGATGGATGCCCTGTGGTGCAGCTTTCAAAAGGGAGAAACAACTGTCTCTTTTCTCTTGACTCTGAGTTAGTGGATGAGTTCAGCTGAGGAGGTTGGGCAGTCACCCAAATCAGAGCAGAGATATAAATATTAGCAAAGCATTCTCATGGGATGTCCATAGAATTTAAATTTGGCTTCCTTGATTGGTCTCAGAGCCTGACAGAGCTTGGCAGACCTATCTATTTTCTCAGGCATTAAATGAGCATGGCTTGGATTATCTCCTTAAATATTTTCTTTCTCTTTGGTAAAGTATAGAAATTGGGGAACAACAAAAAAAAAAAAGAAAATGGAAAGTTTGCATCCTGAATCCATATTTATCATAGAAGAAAGGGATAGGAAAGATCTCAAAAGGTCACCTACCCCATTTTCCTATCCCCAGGCAGGATTAATGATACATGAAGTGGAGTTCCCACGCTGTGGTGCGCTGCTGATACATGAATCCCTTAAAAGTGAATATAGTAGTGCTGCATAGTTACAGCATCCTGGGGCAAATCTTCAGTGCACAGGAAATACTACTTTCAGGAGATCATTTGGAATACCCTTGCTGAGCCTCCAGCCAAGGGAAGGAGGCCTGACTGAGGCTGTTCAGCCTCGAAGGATAGTGAGAGCAGCTTAGTGCTGAATGCAGCAGGATGAATGTCTGTCTCCTGTTGTTCAGCTGGGCTTTCTGCCCATGGCAGCTTTCCTGGCTTGCTTCTCTTAGCTAGTGCTGTAGCTACAGTCCATGAGTTTCTCATCTACTCTGGCTAAATTTGTCCATGTCCATTCTCTGGCACTGAAACTGCCTGGAGTGGATTAGCCCTTGCTCTCATTATTGTACTCTGCCACCCCTCACATCAAAGTGGCCATTTGCAGACAGCTGCCTATTGACAGTGACTCATTTAGACTCCAAAATCATGAAGAGGAGAAAGAAAAGCAGATTTTTTGGGAAGCCAAAATATGTTTAGAGATTATTTTAATAATTTAATAGAAAAGGTAACTGAGTCCCTGGGCCTGGGTACATTCCCTGTTGCAACTGCATTTAATCCAATAGATTTGGTCCTCACTCCATAGATGCAGCCCCTGCCTGTGCCCTCTTGAAGGCTTCCTTTATGTGTGATCTCTCTGCATGAGGTCAAAGCAACAGCCCTCCCTGCTTGTGGCTTTTTCCTTGAGGAGTAGAATTTCCTCCAGTGGTTTTACACAATCTGGTGTGCAACAATCTGGTGGACACCTTCTGTGTCCAATTTGCCCTAAGGCTCAGACCTGTGCTACAAAGAGATTCATGCAAGCAGTTTTTGCAGACGGTGTAACTGAGTGCTGGTCACTTGAATGCTAATAACTTCCTGCTGTGATCTTTAATCTGTTCTGCTCAGAGTGCCTGCTTTGGGAATACCCCTCCTCCTGTAGTCTGCGTTTCCCTCAAGGTTGCTGGGGCAAGGACAACACAAGTGAAGTAAAAAAGCATGTTTTTTGGGACACATGTGTTGCCTTTTTTAGTCAAGTGAAGAGAACAGAGCAGGAGTTGAGAAAGACAGATTTGGTGGGATGGGGATGTGGAATGAGGTCTCCATGTGATGAAAGGATGTAGGAGGTGGTAGGGTAATAGCAAGTCTGGAGGCTAGCCACCACTTCATATCACGCACTAACAAGGACGGCCAGGAAAGCAGCGTGTGCAGTACTGGAGATCACATACAGAGCTGCTAGAGCTACAGGGTGCCCGTGGCCAGTGTTGGTGCAGCAGTGTAACCTGGGCTTTTGTGTAAAGAAGCAGGCTGTGTTATCAGACTGCACATGATGGCACTGTGATAGATACCATACCAAAATAGAGAAGCTGACCAAAAAAGATCCTTTGAAAACCTTATCTCTCTCAGAAAATTGAGGTATCTCGTGGATATTCAGCCTTTTTTGTATCTACTGAAAGAAGCAGATGAGGGACAAGAGACACTTCTAAGATCATGTCTTGGTCTGAGAGAGGCAAATGTTTCTCTTGGGAAAAAACCTGAAAGCTGATAGCTTTCATCCCTGTGAAGAGATCATCCTCAGGGAATCAATTTATAAAGGCATGGTATAACATGATGATACCTTAGTATGACTTTAAGATTGAAGATGTAGATTTTTAATCTTAGATTTTGATAGTGACTGTTTCAGTGAGCATTTTTTGAAGAAATACGAGGTAGCTGCGCCCATGACTATTGTCATATCTTTACTTCCATAGTGCAGTGCTGGGTTTCCATATCTGTTGCAGGAGTAGAAAGAGAAGTGCTGAGATGTTGCTCAGTGGCCTGTTAGACACTTTTCCTGTGAGACACAAAACTAACAGAAGCAGAGCTGAATTGGACTAGCACTTGACTGACTCTGCAATCGTGTCCTTCTGTCTTATAAGGACGTTTTTTCACTTGCCCTTTCCAGAGTTGTATATCGTAATTGGCCAGAGCATTTTGGCAGCCTGGTCTCCTATTTAGTTTAACATGATTGTGTTCAGAAGACAAGCTATCCTCCAAGAATTGCAGCATGTCTGCTATTAGAAAGCACTGTAATTAATGGATGCTGGAACGTTAACATTAAAATGTAATGTATAATATTTCCCTGTTCTGAATTTCTGAACCACAGCAAATTGTGTCATGTTTTATGATGTCCTCAAGGTAGTAAAGTATTTGTGGGCTTATAAAGAGAAGTTCTTTCCTAAATCTCATATCAGCAGATTTAGAGAGAGAAATCTGCACTTAAAAATATTATGATTTTTGAGTGTAAATGTAGAACATCTATGAGCTTGTGCATGGTCTTTCCGACACTGTCACCAATTGCCACGGAATTCAGCTGCTCAGAAATGGCATTGCAGTTCTCATATTGGCCCACTGCCTGCTCTGCTTCCATTATATCATTATACGACCTGCAGAGAGCTATCACTTTCTAGATTCCCAGCCAAATAAATAATGAATATGGCTTCATTTAGCAATTGAGAGCTTTACATCTGCAAGTTAGCTATTTTTCAGTACCTTCAGAAGAATTGTGTGCTGACTGAAAAACTTAAGAGGGAGGAATAGCTTTATTATATATGTGTCTGGAATGTGAGCATATGGTACAGCTAAATATTTTTAACATAGAAAGTATTATTATATTAAAATCTGACCCACACTTTAATGATGGTATTTTAATCTGTCTAGGCCAGGTTGCTGTTAGGGAAGAATGCATTTAGATGTACAGATTAAATTTCATCACTAAAACAGCTTTCTGAAGTTTGGTCTGGGACTGTGAAATATATTTTTGGAGTAACTAAGAATATCACTAAGACACCAGTAAACCTACCTTTTGCTCCAGACACAAAGGAAAATGTTTTTACTACTTTTTCTTTCATGTAGGTTGGTTGCATTTCAATGAGAAAAGTTAGGAAAGCAGATTGAAAATTAATTATTTCAGAAAGGAAAATTAATAATTACAAGAAGAAAGTGAATAAATAACTAGGTTATGGCTGGAAACCTCTATGATGAGCTTCATATCAAATAACACTGCCATTTTGCCTTTTAAAAAAAAATGTTTTGCAGTGTTTCTGGGAAAATTGCAAAATACAGCACCTTAACCTAGTTGACTAGAGTCTTTAACTACAAACTGAAAATTAATTTGTATTTTTCTTCTAGGATAGACTTAAATGGGAATATCATATTATTTGTGCTTCAAAAGCCCTCTGTTGCAGAAGCCTTAATAGACCACCAGAGTCTACGAAGGGCTTCTCCTCAATGCTTCCTCTCCCTTCCTCCACTAGTTATCAGCTCTGTGTCCCTTTGGTCACCTTGCATCAGAGTTCAGTCATTGCAGAGATAGGATAAAGGGAAATGATCTAGGCATTAGTCAGTGATTTAAAGAAACACAGTCACAGGACATAGATACCTGTATTCCATAAAGGGCTCCAGCTCAAACCCCACATCTTTCAATCCTTCAGCCTCATATGGGAAACTGTTTCACCTGTGTGGAGCCACTTGAATGCATGGGTACATATGAAGAAGAAGAAATCAATGGTCTGGAAAACATTTTCTCTGCTGGAAAATGTGCAATGAGATGCTGCCAATAGCTCAGCTGTGTAAGCACTGGAAACACAGTCATGAATATGTGCTGAAAGCACTCAAACCTTTCTTGTGCTGGCTGCTTGGCAGTTGTGCAGCTGAACTGCTGCAGAAATTTGGGTGTGAGATGTCAGAGGAGAGAATAGGACTGATCTGCTTGGTGCTACGAATGCAACCTTTGCCTCCTGATTACAAGTCTTTGGGTTACTATTTGGTTTGGATTCTTTCTGTCCACTGAAAACCCAAAAAACTAGGCTTTTAGTAAAAATTTTATTATGAGGCAACTTTTACCTCTATAAACATGTTCTTGTGTGTTAAGTGTAAACTAGAGTTAAGCAGGCAAAATCAGAAGCCACAGATCAAATGTGATTTTTGTGGCAGTGGATGTTGCTTCATTTAATCCTGTTTTATTTGGGACTGAGGCTCATTAGATGCTCAACTACTAGAAAGGTATGGCTGAGGATCTTGAATTAAGAAATTGCTTTGTGCCTTCTCCCAGCAGAGGGAGCTCTCAGCAGTGGTGACTAAAGTGAAATGCAACCAAACAGTTTGGGAATTGGAGAATATGTAAGCTAAACTCTTTGTAATGACAGCTGTATGTCCTTCCAGCAAAGTTATGCTATAGATGAGCCAGGCTACACTGATGGATAGGTGCTTTCTGCCGTTAAGGATATATGGAAGTCACAGGAATTTCCAGGTGGAAATTCCAAGCTCATCCATAACTCTGTTGCTCACAAAATATTTCCATGCAAACACTGAACATGATATACTGCATACCTTTCAATACGCATCTCCTTATAGGCTAATTAGGCCTGCTCTATTTCTCAACATCCCTGGGTTCAGCACGAAATGGCTGCCTGCATTTCTTTGAAGATCTGATTCTCACTGCCTTAATGACATCTTCATAGACTGAGAAGACATATATTCATTTTATGTGTGGGAAATTGAGTTTTCAGCTAGATTTACTTGTATTCTTGGCATTTCAGGCAGACCTTCCTTTCTTTCACTAGCTTGATTTTTGGATGCTAGTAAAAAGGAAAAAAAAACTATAACAACTACACTTGGAAAAACTTCTCTATTGCTTACCTCACACCTATGATATCAGAGTAGTGTATAAAACAAATTGCTTTGGTGGTGAGAGCATTTAATTTTCTGGTTTTTTCCTTTGCTTTGCCAAAATCTTCAGACATGAGAGTTAGAGTTATAGTTAACTATATAACTATATAGATATAGTTATATCATTTAGTGCTCTGAGATCAAATAATTGTTTTCCTGCTATTGTGATGGCATTAAGCAGTTTCTGTAATTGCATATATGTCATGTGGAATCAAGGATTTATTGTTTTTATTTTTAGAGTGAGAATATAGTTTTTCAAGATTGACTGATTAAAAGAAAAGAGTGAGATGTCCTTGCCTTGCTTGGAAAGACTTCTCTGTTCAAACTTTCTGTGTCAGGAATCAGCCTGTAGATGTCCCCCAATGCACATTGTGCTACATCCAGTGTTCAGTTCTATTGAAAGCAGCTATCACATTTATAAATTAACAACAACCCAAGTTAAAGAGAGACAGAGAGATGAAAAGCTGCTCAGGAATGACTATTCTGTGGGAGGACAGTTGAGGTAATGGCAGAGTGAAGAACACCTCAGACCAAGAGAAACATGACCTAAACAAGAGCTGATAAAAAGAGATAGAAATGAGTCTTACAGAAGACTGAAGATGTCAGAAAAATGGAGCCAATAATGACACACTTCACTGTGACTCTTAGATATGGAAATGACAGATTTTCTTCTGGCTTAGTGAGCCAGAACTGACCTTAACACTGTAAATACATGATGAAATGAATGCTGTATACCATGAAGTGACAGGTTTGTCTTTGACAAAACCAACAGGTTAGGGGGAGAAAATATAGTTCAGTCCATAATCACCTCGATGAAATGATGAATTTTGGTGACCTTTACCTATGTTTAGCTGAGGTAATTAACTGCTGAATAGTGCCTGCATCAGTGGTGGACTTGGTCCTGCTGGCACAACCTATAGTGGAGCTAGATGAACCCTGCATATGGTTTGTAGCAAGAGGTGGAATCCTAAAGAGTTGTTTGTTTCACCAATTTGCAACCTGTTGTCTTCAATGAACAGTTGATTTTTTCTCACAGAAGACTTTGATAATTGGTTTCTACTTGCATCAATACCCACATTCACATGCAACCAAGCACATTTGTCAAAGAGAAAGAGTATTCACTGATCACAATGTATTATTTGCTCTGTTATCATTTTGATTATTAATCTTCTGTTTTCAAAACTATCAGGGAGAACCTGGAAGAACATAGAGTAACTTTTCCCTCAGCACAAGTAATGAAGAGTCAAAGCAAACAGTAATGAGTGACATTCTACCCTCCTGCTGTTCTAACATAAATCACAGCACAGTAAGTAATGGAAAGTCAGCAGCATTCAACTTGCAGATGAGCTTTCAGGTCTACCTATGTCCACAGTGTTAGTTCGATAACCAGGCCATAAAGTCTCCAGTAGTGGACTTTCCCAAGCCTCCCTCCAGGCAAGCTACTCTGATTATTTAATTTTTTGAGTAATTTCCTCAATCTTTTTTCTTTCATCTGCTTTTCCTCTTTATTGTGGACATAGCTAATAGCAACATCTCCAATGAAATAATTATTTCTCTTGTATTAATGATCTGCATACTAGAAGACTACTATGTTGTACTCTCTTCCATCCTCCTCTTCCTTAAGCAGCACAATCCTATTTCTTTCATCCCTTTCTCAGTGAAGACTTTTTCAAGATGTTATTTGTCACTTCCCTCTGGAGTCTCTGCAGGTGTTATACATTTTTCAGGAAGGAACAATGTGATATTATCTTGTCATGTTTAGCTTGCTGTTCACTGCAACAGACATAATTGTTCCAGTAGAGCTGATAATATTTTGGTTTGCTTTCCCCATTATTTCTGCGTAAATTGAAATGTTTTGATGACAAATCACAATTACCTATATGCTAAATACAATTTTTTATATTTTTTCATCCACCTTTCAGTACTTTTCTCTTACTCAACCTCTGCGATTTTTGAATCAATGACATTTTTCTGCATAATGGTGGAAAAAAGTCCTTAGAGATAAAGAAAATAAGTAAACATGAGGATAAAGTTTTGACTCATTGATAGTCTTTTCCAACTTTAATGTTTCTATGATTCTATATCTTTATTTCAGTAGGATTTTGACCAGCTAGTAAGGAGCCTTAGTTGACTGTTACTCATCTGCTACTAATCAGAATGACTTTCCCAAAGTCACACAGCAAGCATTTTGATGTAACTAATGCAGTACAGAAACAGAGGTTGCATTCTGACCAACAGGGAAAAATAATGAAGTCCTGGAATAACTAAAATACTCACTCAAGAAACATTTAAAATACGCTATATTAAAGTATTTCTGAAAATCAATTTTTCATGGACAAACCACAGTAAGTTTTTTTCTTCTACAGTTGATGTATAAAAGACATGATTAAAAAAATTATTTATAATAGTTTTAAAGGAATTTACAAAAAAAAAACCAACCTGAAAGAAGTGTGTGTCGTACCATATATCTCTAACACAGTTCTGCAGTAAGCAGTTTTTCATTCCATGGATAAGCTAAGGTGAATAAATTTCTGCAAGTATATTGCTTCTGGCCTGTAAGAGGATGTGTAACTGAGCTCTTTCACTTGTAGAGTGAGCCCCAGTCTAAAGGAATGCAAAAAATTGCATCCGAGCTTTCAAGAAACAAGTTGCACACAGGGGACTTGCTGTGAAGGAGCTGTTGAAATGTAAGGTGCTAAGACTTTTATAACAAGGTAACCACATACATTGAGCCTTTAGTATGATTGATTGTGTTTTTGCTGGTTTTGTGGTTTTACTTTTCTCTTTTTTTTCCCTTTGCAGTGGTGATGTATTTTGCTTTGTTTTGTGAGACAAACCTGCAGACGAATTGTAGGAGGCAGGAAAGAAACAAGTTGAACTGCTGACTGCTTCAGTGGCACTGAGGGTGCAAGGAACATCTCATATTTCATCAAACCTCCAGCAGTCAACTAGAGAGATTGAGGAGAGCAAGTACGAGTCAGGTCTGGGTAAGCAGAACCATTAGTCAGTGAAAATTGTGAGTCAAGTGCTAAGCAGTACTTTTTCTGCAGAGCTGCCCCATCAAATAATTTTCTCAATGCCAGAGCAGGTGTATGAAAGTTGTTTGGTAAAGATTGATTCTACACATGTTAATCAAGGACACTGAGAAAAGTTTCACGTCAGGTTGATGTACCCTAACAAGCCAGCTCACTAAGTGAAGTCAGAAGAGCTGTGAAAATTCCCTGAATTGCAGGTTTTCTCTGCATCTTTTGTATTTTCCTTGTGCTCCTTAGCCACACACCCATAGAAAAGTTCGTCCCAGTGGCATAGTCAAGGATACATTCATAAATTAAATGAATCCACTTCATTTTTTGGCACTATAGTGTTTACACATTTCTTTCTCCTAATATGGTGGAGAAAAAGAAGTAAATTTACCCCTTTTTGAATTTTAAACTACTTTATATATATATATATATATATATATATATATATATATATATATATGTTTCTCACTGCATCTGTCAGTTATTCCTTGCTTCCACTTCTTTGTGTCTTTTGCAGGGTGAGGAGGAGTTGACCTCAGTGTTGGATATTTTATTTCCACAATTGTGTCAGGACATGGAAGAAGCTAATTTCTTTCTCTGACTCCAGCCATACACAGAAATAACAGATGTCTCAGTATGCTGGGATCAGACACTAAGGGGAGCGGGGGAGGACAGACATGGCACATCAACAGTGCTTTCCTTCTTCTGCATTAATCTGAAGGAAAGGGTTGGTTTCTCACCTTTTTTCTTCCTAATTTAATCTAATTATATTGAACTAGTTCTCCTGATATCAGGTCTAATTCTTTGCATTTATATAGGGACTAATCCAGAAAAAGACAGATTTAGCTTTAAATGTATACATATTTTTCCATGGGAAATTTATCTGAGGAAACATCATGTACTTTATTTAGAAAATGAGCCTTTCTCTGTGGAAAAAAGTGGGGTCAAATTATCTGCTTTAGACGGATGCACTTAAATGACATATTTAAAAATATGTACAATTGTTATGGAAACAAAATATGGTATTAATTTTGATAGAGTAAATAGGCCCAAGAATTACAAAGGTGTTAACCTGACCAAGTAATTGTAAAGCAGTCACAAGTAGCCCAGATATTTGAATACGGAGATCCTGGATCATCATGGCTAATTTCCATGATAAAGACACTGGAATATTCATGCTAAACACACACACACACAAGTTTAGATTAGACTGTACTGGAGGAAAAAACACAACAAAACAAAACAGGTGGGGTTTTGAAGCTGAAAGGTTAAGAAATGGCCTGATTGTGCAAAGTTAATCTATTTGAGAGTTTCCCGAGTCTTTTTTTTTTGTCAGAGATATTGGTCAGGGCCTCTTAATCTGGATTAATCTTAATTATTAGTAGAGAACAGTAAACTGTTTCTGCTGAAGATTTTTACAAATCACTCTGAAGCAGGGAGTTGATTTTAGTCTTTTGCTCTCTTTGATAAAAAGTACAGAGAAGAGGAGGGAGGAGAGGTTGGGTAGTAGCAGGTAAGGTAGTTGGGGTTTGCTGCCAGTCCTGGGAGGCAAAGCAGATGTGTGTTTGTGGTGGATGGTCAGAGCCACCGAGACAACCTCAGCTGGTGGATTGGCAGGTCTGTCTCAGTCCCACAGCTGAGGCTGCAACCTGGCCTGTCCAGCTCCTGGAATGGGCTTCTGGGGCTGCTCCATAGAGTGGGTGCAGAGTCACGGGACAAAAATAAAAATGAGGGAGAGAAAAAGGCTGGGATGAGAGGGATGGTAGTGTGTGGTGTAGGTTGGTGTAAAGAGGATTGGATGATAGATGCCAATGCAGTGGCACATTGTCGGAGAGAAGAGACTGGCATATGATTCCCAGTCTCTCCTGAGGTGCTGTGGTCCTACACGTTGTCATGGGTTGATCAAGGATATGGGTGTCTGCCATTTCTGGGGATAGACGAGCTGTGCACAGTCTCTGCAGGACTTAGATATGACACTAACATTCAAACCGTAGTGTGGAAAATTTTGATCAACTCATAAATTCAGAAGAAGGACTGAGGACTTTTTTTAGAAAAGTATAGCTCCTTTATCCTGAGTGGGGTTTGCTCTTAAAATCTGCCTTAAGCAATGAGTTGAATAAATATTTTTCTAAATCATAGCTAAGAATCATATAAATTAATTGAGAAGTATTAATTAACATTGGAAAATCTGTTATCTGTATGCTCCACTGCTCTAGGCAGATTCAGATGCACAAAGAAGTTCAATTACACCCAAAGAACACGTTGAGTCCTTGCAGAGCAGGATGTGGTTTGTGTTTCACTTCCCAGTTCTGATTATTTTGTTACCAGGATCTGCTTCATTCTCTCTCAGCTCCAAGATGAGATCTGTGTGCTTGTCATCTTCTTATGTACATTAGTTTCCTTTCAAAAACAACCTGGGGTTGTGGACAGGGAGGAATCTGTGGTATGCTCTGATATCTTCCCAGACAGAGTATTCTGAGGACCAGGGGTGTGGGGTGCACCCATCCTGCATCCTCACCACAGCCAGGGTCTCTGCATGGAGAGCAGCACTGATATCACCATGAAGAGTAGATCTTGGCAGTGTCTTCAGGGACATCAAAAATGGAGTTTCTGTTGTGGTATAGGAAGCATCTACAAAAAAAGAGACAAGAAGTCAACAACCTGTTATTGTACAAGACCCCTTTAATCTCCATTTTTCACAACGGTGATATGAGAGAAAGTTATAATAATTAATCAAAATGGTATTGTTCATTATAATAAAATTATACAACTTTGCTGTCTGCTTTCTATAAACATTACACTAGAGATTCTGAGAGGAAGCTGAAACGTAAACAGTACTTTTTAAAGTATAAACACTCACTAAGAGTCTTGCTCTTTTTTCCCAAAAACTACACACCAGCAAACCTAAATTGAATTGTTTGAAGACTGGGTTTAACGTTTTTCAGTACAGATAAACAACACACTTCAAAGTAAACACTGTTACATGACATGTACAACCTTAGAAATATACCATTTTAATAATTACAGCTGACATTGCTTGTTTATCCTTGGTATAATAGCATTAATTGAAGTGAAATTACCTTTGATTTTACAGATGTAAATGTTCAAATTTCAATTCATACTTTCTAATATGCAAACAACTAAATTTCATGTCTCTTATGAACATAGGAGGTGTTATTAAATGCCTTTACTGACTTCACGTCTGGTACGTGAAAAAAACGAAAACTTTGCTTATGTGCAAAGCAAGAAGGTAGTTTGGATCTCTCTCTCTGAAATGATTCATGCTCTCGCACAAGAAATATCTCTCAGTTTAGTTGGTGCCTTAATCTAAGCTAAGGTTCTTCTGACTGAGAAGACACTTGTGTATTCTTCATGTCTGGAAGCGTGCAGCACTCTAATTATGTAAATGACTGTCACTGCTATGTCTGGAAGAAATGATATCAACAACACACCATGTCTTGTACCTCTGTCCTCCTGCTCCTCTCTCCTAAAGTGGCTTTTATGACAAGTGTTGCAAAACAGAAGCCGTTGGGAAACGTGCTTCTGAGCAAAGTAACTCTGTGAAGCAGAAAGTTAGAACCAGAGAACAAAAGGTTAGTTTTCTTGTGGAAAAGATAACAGCTTGAACCTCTCTCCGTCTTCTCTCCCCACATTAGAAAAGGGTGCACTAGTGAGGTTAGGTCAGCACACACATGTTTTAAATTAGTGGTTTATAAACAAGGAAGTGACAATTATTCGTTATGATTATTTGTCAAATAATCACATCTGTACCTAATTACCATGTATGTGACAGTGTTTGCATTTCTCAGTAAGCTGAATTCAGTGAGAATAGCTTAGATGGTAAATTGTGAGCCCACATTTAATGGGTACAAACATTTTAACGCAGTAGACATTGTGTTAAAAGTTATAAATAAAAGTGCCATATAGGTCTAATCAGTCTCACTCCTTATCTTTCATTTGCAAAGTTTGTGAAACACAGCAATGAATCTTACATACTCTCTGTGATGTGGATTTCTCTCATTCTTAAAGCCTTCTTATCAGATAAATTTTAGTCTTATTGTTTTATTACCAAATAATGTTCTCTCATTGTTAATACATCCATATCCTCCTTATACTCTGGCCAGGGTAATATTTTCAGTATTCATCTTATTTGTTTATATTTCTTTCTTCTATCTTTGTATGTACATAATTCCTTTAGAAACACAGGCTTTCACCAATGGTTTAATTTCCAAGGTCAGCTTATTGCAAGTGTCACAAACTCAGCTTTTGAATACCAAACAAAAAAATCTTTCAATGCTCATTTGAATATAGAGACATCTCTTTGGCATTCTTCTCCTTCAGAAATTCTTATCTCAGATTCCATCCAAAAGTATATTTGGGGAAAGGGAAACCATAAGTTTGCCTTTACATGAGTGTTTGTTTGCCCCAGAGGTGTTTGTGCTGTCATCTCTTAAAGTGCTTGAGTTTAGGAGTCACTCAGGGTCCAGGAAAACATAACACATGCTTCAATTATTCCAAGGGTTTGTACTGGATTCTTGCAGTATGTGTGATGTTGTCTTGCCTGCTCTGAAAGAATGCTTTCCCAGCTGTGTCGAGGGTTTTAACACCCCGTTATGTCATTCTTCTATGTCTTGCAGGGAGCAGGGTAAGATGTGTATCACCATCCTGTTTGTGGTCAAAGAGCATGTCTGTGACAAATACAGACAGATAGGGAGACATGGTTGGAATCCCCAGCTGGAGGAATGCCTCTGTGGTTTGTGCTTGTCTTACAGGGCCGTGTTTCTGTGTGTGGTCATGCTTTAGTGGAGTCACACTGCCTTACATGGTGGGAAGTTTGGGGTGTTGTCTTCAAGCCCCTCCACGTATCTTTGCCTGATTCTAGGATCTTTAAGTAAACTCATTCAAGGGACAACAATTCGGCTTCTGTGTCTTAGACCCACTGTCTGAGCCATCTGTAGCCCAGGACTGTGACCAACAGCCAAGTGGGCAGCAGCACAATGTAGCAGCTGGGCTCTCCCACAGGCCCATTTGCACAGGGCTTCTGCACAATTTCCCTTTGGGATAGGCCAAGAGACAGAGGCCTCAAAATAAAACGTTGGGTAATGTAGCAATGGGAATAGCTACAGGAGGAAAAAAAAAGGTTTAGCATAATTTATTGTGTATTTGTGGAATTAGCAACCAACCACAGAGAGGTGTGATGTTGGTCAACTATAACAGCATAACCCCACTTTCATCACATATTTCCTGGCTCCTTTTGAGGTAAGCTGAAACACCAAGGATGATCCCACTTACTCCAGTGTTTAAGGGAAAAAAATTAGCATTTATGCTTGATCAACACAGGGTCAAGCTGTAGTTTTTCTTTGGCTTATCAATTACCACATTTCTGATATTCAATGGTACTATGCCAGCCTCAAAATTAAAGCTGGAAAATTCTAACTGGACAGGTGCCACCTTGCTGCTCAGCAAAGTGATTTCAAACCACCTAAGGCTGAAATGAACCTAAAATCCTGTTTTCCTATTTCCTGAGGATGTGCCTTCATGAGTAGGTCATTGCTCTTGGCTAACACTTCTCTTTGTATGCCTCTGTGCAGGCTTTGCAATGAAAGACGGTGAGCTTTGCATTGGACTCAATTCTGTCCAAAGGAGTTAGGAGTTTAAACATACTTATTGGACTGTTTTCCTGTGGGAATTTAGATTTAAATCAAGTATCTTCCAGGACTTAGATATCATTCCCAGTGGAAAGCACTTCATGGTCTGTTGCGGCGTGCAGCTAGTGATGGTAAATGCCGCAACCTTCCCAAGAGCAGCCCTGCGTCCGGTGGTGCCTCGGCGTGGTGTACTGTGCCAGTGGAAAAAGTCCAGTGCCTTGCCTTCCCTGGGCAAAGGTCCAGGGACTCCCGGAACCCCAGCCTCTGTCTGGAGTTGGTGACCCTCAGGAGTGGCTGTGGAGCCTCCACGCAAGCACTCACTATCCCACCACGGCAGATGGAAGCGCAGGCACTCGCACACCCAATGCCTTAAGCCGGGGACAAAGAGTCGGGAGGTGGCTCTTCTGAGGTAGCAACAGGTTTATTGCACGTGTCCAAGGATCAGGGCAGAAGAGCACACAACACAGGGGAGCACAAGGTTATATCCTAAACCAAACAGGGGCGGAGAGAACACTGAGGACCAATAACATGAGGGTAAAAGGGAGGAGAAAAGGCGGGACTACAATACATAGAACCAATAAGGGTAGATGAGGGGAGGAGCAGGGGAACAGGGCCAATGAGGCACCGAGTGAGGGAGAACTTGCTAGAACTGAATCATATAAGGAACATAGATTGACAGCTAAGAGGACCACCACAGGGCCTGAATGGGGGAGGACCTCCCTGTCTCTATGACCTAGGGAGAGAGTTTAGACTTTTGGCTGGCCCTACCTTTGCAGCCTCTTTGGCTGCAGGCTCAGCCACCGCCACAATGGTCCAGTTTAAGGAACTCCAAGTTATGGTCCCAAAAGGCGTTATTGAATAATTTTAGGTGCATGAGAACAGGTGATCTGAATGCTGAGACTTGCATGTGTGAATTCACCCCTGGTTTAAGGTTAGATGGAAATTATGTGATCTGAATACATTCACAGCTCAGCAGAAACAGAATCTCCCTTTTCAGAGAGAACAAACTGATGCATAAAGTGGAAAAGTTTCACACTAATAGCAGTAGGGAAAGGAGAAATTAGTAATGTAGTGTTAATCAGACCCTTCAGAAGATGTGCATGACTAATATTAAAAATTAAGACCTCTAGTCTGTTAGGGAGAAGGAAAAACACATTGTCTACTCTAATTTCTTTGAATACATACCACAGAATATAGTCACTGAGGTGGCAACTAATGTTGATCAGTCAGCCAATGACACTTGAAGACAGAACTAAGAGGGAAAGTAAAACAACATTATAACAGTAGAATTCAGCCGAGCAGCTGCTTGTGCTATCTTGTTGACTATATTTAAATGTCACAATTTTTGGAAATGATAGATCAATTTTATTCAATGAATGAATTGCAGCAAACACATGAAATTCTATTACTTTCCATCTTGCCACATATGAAAGAATTAATCACAATCAAAATTTGTTAGATATATAGATTTTAAATATTGTGAATGAATTAAGACAAATTACCTCATACAAATAAATATGTAATGGCATAAGAAACTAATTTCTCAAGGGTGAAATTGATATGAGTCAAATAATCCAAAAGAAAATTTAAACAGAAAATTATGATTCATATGTGAAGATGCTGAAGAAAACCTTACTGAGTTCCTCAGTCTGTGAAAAGATTTTAAGCTGATAAAAAAATCCAACTCATAAACATAACAAACTGATGTAGAGAAGAAATAGAATAATCTAAATATAATTGTATAGCAATGGCTATAAATGAAGAGTCAGGAATTGGAAAAAATGATTTTTTGTAAAATCTGAATACCTGAATATTTTTGTGATAGCTGAATAGAAAAATAAAGTGTACTATTGAAATGAAAAAATGAAAGGAAAATTATTAGCCCAGCAAGGTAAAGTAGAAGTCAAAAGAATTTTCGTTCAGAGTTAGAAACAAGGAAAATTAGAATAATAATATTGGATTGAATAATAATGCAGAAAATTTAAAAGTGTTATTTCAATTAGTATTTATCTTTAGGATAAAAAAATGGGATTACATTGCATAATGTTACACATGTGCTTTCTTTTCCACTGGAATCTTAGCCAGATGTCATAAGGTAATTACTAAATTTTAAGTATTTTTAAATTACTGGCTCCAATAAACTGTGTCCAAGAGATTTAAAAACTATGGCTTGGGAGTTGTCTCATTTATTTTTAGTAAACCGGGGAACACTGAAAAAAATCCAAACTAAGCTAATGTCAAGCCAAAATTGGGATATGAAAAAATCTGAATAATTCATAGACCTGTCATCATAACTTTGATAAATGATGGTATGGTAATCAATTAATGAAGAATTAAGGGGGAGTCAGTAAAATTAACAATAGTCAGCATGGGCTTGTAGAACTACCCATATTAACAGTGCATAATCCCTTTGGTCAACAGACAGAATATTAATGACATAGTATATTGAGTGTGCTATTACATACTTGAATTATTATACCGTTGTGCTTTCGTTTAGGAAATCAGAGTGATACAAATTATATATTTTAAATGGATTAAACCTTGAGTGTATATGAATATAAATTGGGATTTATTATTGGCATAGAAGAGGAACTTGTGTTGAAAGCTTTTTTGGTCCTAGGCTTGAAAAATTATCATAAATGAAGAAAAGTAATCACTGATTTTAGTTACATATAATTCCATCCTTAGGTGAGAGGTAAAGCAGCTGACTGAAATAACGTGTATCACTCTATAGATAAAACACAGCCTATAGGTTGCAAATTAATTCATGGCAAAATGAGAAATTTGTACTTACTGGAACTAAAAAAGTAGATCATGGTTACAATATTGATGACTTTTTGGAAAAGCAAAGACTAAAATTGCTTGATCATGGTGGATAAGCACAGTCAGTTCACTGTAAATTTTTGAAGCTTCTCTTTGACTGAAGCTGTTAATGTAATCTTTATCTTTCATACAAAGAGCTAAATATTAAGAAGGAGTAGGTACATGATGTACAATTTAGTATTTCGTGTCTCTGCAGTTCTCAAAGGTATCTGGATTTAGTATATGTAATGTATGTAACTTAAGAAAAACATTGAAATATTGCATGAGGTTCAAAGAAATTCAGACTAATTAATTGTTTGAAAAGTTATACTTTATAGTTAGGGATTGATAAACAGACTCTTTATCAAGGAGAAGATTACAGGCTGATTGAGCATCGTTTCTGTGTATTCTATAAGAAGAGCACTATGTCACAGATGGATGGCTGTAGTGTAACAGAAAAATATATTATAAAATCAAAAGGATGGAAGTCATTAGTAGACAAATCCACTTTAAAATAAAATGTCAATACTTAATAGTGAGTAATATGAAAATTTGAGTATTCATGTATAAGAACAATAAGATAATGTAGCATCATATACACAAATAATATACTAGTAATGTGATACGATAAAAAATAGTTGAGAAATAATGGGAAATTCTCAAAGTTTATGAAAACCCTCTATGTCTGGACATTCTAAAATCATACTTTTTCATCAGCAAGTTTCAGTTACAATACACCTTCATGAAGTCACATGGCTGAAGTTGTGTCATTCTTCACAGTCTTATTAGCCTATGTTTGTATCTTTGACCTGGTGAAAGCAAGGCCTTGGTCAGGATAACCAAATCAGAAAAGCAGTTGTCTTCTCATGACAGAACTAAAACTTCTGTCTGAATGTTACCGATGCTCATTAATAAAGCTATAGGGCTCTTCAGTGGTAACACACAACTCTAAAATGCCTGCTGGGCGTCCTGTTTAAATACATTCTAATTCCTTATGATTTGAACTTCAACTGCAACATCTCTAAGGTGAAAACTTGCCATTTCTACCTGCATTATAATTTGAATTATAAGCTCTCCATAAATATAATTCCTTAAAACTGAAATTGTATATTACGCAGTCTTGTTTTCTTCATGTTTATGCAACTTTGCCCTGTGACTGTGGTCTGAGCATATTTACTCTATGCACAGTTTCTGATGTGCCCTAGTTTTTCCTCTGTGTATCATATATTTGGTCTGATGACACAAAGGACATCAGATTTAGTTTCTGAGAGACCTCCCCAGTGTTTTAAAACTTTCACATTGGTACAGTGGTTGTCATTACGGAGTGGTACCTAATATATCACTCATTCCCTATTCTTCCAACAGAAAATATCTGTGTATATATTGGCAGATGGTGAATTGTTAATTGCTCCCAATAGCACTTACTTCATGGCAATTTTAGGGCCAAAATTTGCCCTTAGATCAACTTGTCTTCAGTGGTTTTGAGCCTGGATTTGGCTTCTAGCACTAGTAAACTCTTTCAGAGTTAAATGTTATGCCTGTATTTGGAGCTCTCTTTTAATCTTGGCAGACAATTATGCTCTGTCTTGGTACATGTGTGCACCAGTCACTTTGGGAATCCTAAGTAAACAAGACCCTAACTTAGAAAATTCAGGTCAGTTCTGAAAGGTAAGTGAGATTAAGCCATTTTCAAGAGACAAAAATCCAGAATGACCTTTTTGGAAAGAGAGTTTAGTTAAAACCTCAAAAACTCAGCAAAAAAAAGACAACAAGATTTATAACTAAAATAAAAGCAGAAGTCATGAGAAGGTGGTGAGTACTTACTAGGCCTCATAATAGAAGAATAAGGAAGTGTAATCAAGAATCAAGTTTAAGAATAAACCGAAGACACAGCTGTTCACAGCTTTCTACTTAATCTGTGGAGCTCATTGCCATGAGGTGTGCAGGATGCCAGAAGTATAAATGGTTCAAAAAAGCTATTAGGTACATCATGAGTAAGTTCATGGAGTGTTATGAAATGTGGATGAAAGGTTGCAACCTCTGGCTCAGGATTTCCCTAAATCACAGATTGGCAGCATCTGGGAGGATTTGCCATGGGGACTATCATGTTATGCTAATTCAATTTTTATTCCTGTTTTCTGAAACTACTGCTGCTGGCAGTGTCATAGGCAGGATCTTGGACTAGAAGAACCTTTAGTCTGACCCACCACATCCATGCTTACAGGAGCTCAGTTGGGGCTTTTTTTTCCTGAGAAACAGGGCTTTTTCTAAAACCAAGTTCCCAGACTGTACTGTATTGCACCTGAGACATCCCATGCTAAACAATAAAAGATCATTTACTCTTTCAAGACACATAAAAAAGGTCAAGAGTAGTTCAGAGTAAGGGCCTTATCTCTGGCGTATTTCCCTTTTATCAATTCTGATTAATTCATTAATGGTTCTTCTGAAGTAAAAGTATTTGTAATATTATATCACGTAAAGTCTGTCTTCATGTTGGATTTGTGTTGTCACTATTGATTTATGTGCTTTTAATATATTAGTTTTAAATTTTCTGGAATGTTCATCAAGTCTTTAATGTAGTTTGAAATGTGTCCTTTCAGTGTTTCTCAATCCCATTTCAATCATTTAATAGTTTTATCCATCATGAAATCATAACATTTACTTTAGGAGTTGTCTTGACTAGATATACTTCTGTATTTTAGGTGGAAAAAGTACAACTCAATACTTTAGACATTTAAACTAAGTTTTTTTGAGTCACAAGTTTCAAAATTAATTATTTTGTCTCAAAATGAAACTAAGTGCCCTGTAAAGGCACTTGCTTTCATTTCTGTAGGTACGGGTTTGCAGTACATTCCCATTCAAGAAAATGAAACACTTTATTTCTCCATAATGCAGCACATACTTTTCCAGTGAAACTTATTCATGTTGTTAACAATCTCTCTTCAGTACTCCACGGGGTAGCCAATGTGTGCACACATGCACACACTTAGAGGACAGTATATACATTACTTCTGGCTATAAATAAAACTAACAAAAAGGTTCACCTAAGCACAAAAGAAAATAAAGAAAATAAAAGTGATATGGACAATCAAGATGTTAATGCCCAGGATTTCCTGGAACAATAGAGAGCAATTTGCACATAAGAGTGGGGCAAACAAAATCGGCTATAGGTTTGCATTGGGTCTGGCTGAGATGAAGCTAATTTTGTGCACAGCAGCTCTCACAGAGCTGTGCTTTCCCTGGGTAGTTAGGGAGGTATTTGGGTGGTCCCGAGAAGTGCTGACACAGCATCAAGTCCATCTCCACCACATTATTCCCTCACCAGCAGGCTGGGGGTGGGAAATATCTTTAGAGAGTATGCTCAGCAATAGAAGCTGGGAAAAAGGAGAAGGAAGTGGGAACATTCCTTATTTACAACGTTTATCTTCCTGAAGAACCTCTGTACACCGAAGCCCTGCTTCCCAGGAACAGGGTGGGCATGGTTTGCTGATGGGTACTAGAGAAGATTTTCCCATCTTATTTTCTGCCCACCATGTCCTACTTAGAAGGAGCGTGATAGGGTGTCTCGATGTGCACCTGGCATCCAGCCAAGGCCAACCCACCGCAAGGTCACTCTGACAAAAGATTTGACAGGTTTCCACATTGCATCTGAAGCCATGCTACCACTAGTGAAAAGAAAGAGAAAAACTGTCCTGCCTTTATTTAGGAGCCCACAGTGGAGGATAAATATTACCTCACATTCTAATTAAAATTATTCTTTTTAAACACAAACAGTGGGAAATATCCTTTTATTTCAATAGATCTCATGCTCCTTTCCCATCTGGCCTAAATTGCAACATTTAGAAAATACTATTACCTTTGTTTTTATTTAATTCAGCTTCGCCTAATCACGGGCCTCAAAGCATGAGTATTGGCTGTTTATGTCTGCAAAGCAATTTGGGAAAGGTAAGAATTATACTTTTGCTGACCTGCTACCACAATGAAACAAAAGACACTTCCCCTCTCCATGTTCTTTGTACTAGCAAAATCTATGGACAACTCTCTAAGCTGAAGTAACAACAAACTTCTTATTGTATAAACATTTCTCTCGCAATTTAAGTGGGTTGGAAGGAGGAAAGAAGGAAAGATTGAATCCCAGATTATTCTATGAAGCACAATATACGTAATGCCTGACTTAGCCAAAACAAAGGATGAGAAAATCGCCCAGAAGAGTAAAATGATAGTCAAAGATGTTGCTATGCTTGTGTGTGTCAGCTGTAGGAAAATGTTGACAAACTTACTGTGTGATTTTTTATCAATTATATCTCTTATTAAGTTACATAGAAATTGGTGAAAACTCACCAGCCTATTATCTGAGTGCCACTTCTTTGTTTTTCTTATCCTTGGAGTTACCATATATATTAGTTTGCCATTAAAGTTTGCTAGAAAATCATTAACATGCCCATCTATAGAATGAAACAGGGCTGAAGTGCAAGTACCAGCAAGAGGAACTGAATCCAAACACCATCTTCACTGTCAAGGTTAAGCATTTTTCTCCAGTTCTATGTCCATGTGAGATTTCAGCCCTCAAAAACGATCAGAGAAAATATGGAGACCCCACACTTACTTGGACACAATGCCACCATCTCCATCACCTTCAAGTTGCCTGCATTCAAGCCTGCTTAGGTCTTTAATTTTAAAACATTTATCTTTCATTTGTTTCCCATCCTGATCCAGTTAGTTCGGGAGGGAGTGCCATATTAAAACATCTGGGATTCATCGAATGTGTTCTTTTTAACACAGGTTCAGTGTGATCAGTCCCAGATGCTCAAAAACTAAGGTTACATATAAAATATTCACAGGTTTTGGCCAAAATCAGATTCATCTTCCCATACCTTAAAAGCAGAAGTTCCTTAAATAGATATGAATTAGATTTAAATCATTTATTAAAAAACAAAACCGAAACAAAACCAAAAGGAAAGAAAGGGAGGAAAAATTGCAAGTGAACCTCATTTAAATTATATTTGAGTTAGACAGCTTAGTTTATGTACCATTTTAGGCTGGATTTTCAGTGTTATCAGTCATTAAAAACTTCAGCAAGACTTCTTGTCATAAATTCCTTCTTTCGGTCGCTTCCATTTTGAGCCACCAGGATAGCTGATTCAAACAGAAATCTTTCAAGGAGATCTGGACTAATTCAGACCAACTCCTCCTGAGGAGTAAGGCTGGGGAGGAGTGAGATAATAGCTTTCCCATGAGAAAAATATCCTAGAGAACTGTTGTTAAAAGTTCTCTCAAACCAAATGCAGTGAAATAGGGCCTTGAGGTTAGGTGGAGGAGAGAGGGAATACAAGGGACCCCACAAGTCCGTTTGCCATTGCTGTAAAGTTTTAGCCTGACTCAGCTATAGTTGCTTGCGGAGCATTTTTAAAGTTCCCCTTACTGCATGCATGCTTGGCACTGCCCAAGAAGTGTCAGTGTCACATGTTTGCTGATGCTGATGAACACAGAACTGTAGCAGAAATGTTCCTATTCCCAGAGATTTTACTAGATATTGGATTGAGTTTTGTTTATCCCTGGGATAAAGCTTTGTTTATCACTGGGATAAATTTAGGACATATAATGTGTATCTGGTGTAGTTTTTACTTAAAACCAGATCTTGTTCGTTAAGAGTATTCTGAGCTGAAGAAAGAACCAAAACAAAAAGAAATAGCTAACTTATCTAAAGTAGATTTCTTCTCTTCATGAATGCAACAGTTTCAAAAGTTATTATCTAGTGACTTTCCAAGGTCAGAATTAAAAAAAGGCATTCCCTTAATCAAAAGATAGTTCTGATTTTCTAATGGTATCAGTGTCTCATTACTAGTCTTGTGAAATCTGTCACAGATTCAACAGCCTTGTATCAAAATTTTCACAACTGGGAAAAGGCATTGACATTCAGGGGTAAAACCAGATTCTTTCTATGGTACTTCAGGGTGAATTCTTTTTTTAGATCTAATTTATGATAATGATTCCTTTGAATTTAATACATATGTTTCTTTTTTAAAATGATCTTCAGAAGGATGAAAGGCAATTAATAATAAAAACTCATCAAATTCTCACAATAGGACTACCATGTTTGAAATAGCTTTTGATGGCAAAAGAAAAAAATTGTCTTCTCTTCAAAAAGGTTTATATTATGGCAAAGGATGCCAGAAAGAAACTCTTTTGTCAATGCTTATTTATGCTGTAATATTGTCTAGGAGCTTGACCATTCAGCAGAAACCCCATTTCTAATCCTTTACAAAGCACTTAGTGACACTTCTCTGAAGGAGACCAAGGAAGTAAACTTTGCAAGTGTATTATCAAATAACATGTGGCTTTTTCAAAACTTCTGAGCAAATCAAAGTCCACAATGTTTGTGAACTTATTCTCTATAATTATACAGAAGTTTTCCTCTAATGATTTTGTTGGAGGTGGGGAGAACGAAAGAAATATATTTGCTGCTAAACAAGCCTGACTTCTACCAGCTTGTAACAAAATTATGTATTGCCTTCTCTTTAGACATGCTCATCTGCCTGTCTTAGCTGTCTAGCACTGAACCAAAATAGAATGTGTTATCTACATTGGAAATTAACATTTTTTGGACAGAGAATATTCCTGTGATGGGAGAAGGTGGACAGTTTTCTCAGACTTTCAGATTCCCAGTGTAGCCAAGAAGTGTAAAACCACTTCTATTATAAGAGGGTTACAAAGCTCTTTTTTTGAGGGTCTCCCTCCTAAAACTGAGCATGGAAGCTGTGAGGAAAGAGGCTGCCAAGCTCAGGCAAGGCAGAGTTTCACATGACAGTAGGTTTTAATGGAAAACAAGAGGTTTTCTGTTCAACCAGAAACACAAAGTAAAAGTCAATTTGTAATTTATTCCTTCCACAATCAATATATTTTTAATATAAAATACAAGGACTTGGTTGTTTAATACAATATTGAAAATCAAGGAGAAATGATCTCATGTAAAAGGGGAGGTTGGGACATGGAAATGATGAAAAAAGAGCTATTAAACATTGATAACAAAGAGGTTGGGGAGGGGGAAACCTGCAAGCATGATAAGGGGGAAAAATGTGTAAAGAAAAAGTTCAAATATGTCGGTTTGTGTCTGTCACTTTTGAAAATGTTTTAGGTTATTTTAAGGTTTTGGAAAAACAAATGAGGAAAAAAGAATGAATGAATGAAAAGACTGAGCCAGTTAATTTTGAATCCGAGCATCTCTATAGGACATTTTATCACATCAAATCTTACCCTCTGAATCCCGAGAAATACTGCATAAAATGGTATATATAGAAGAGAAAGAGAGGGAAATATAATAGGAAAAAAGAAGAAATAGAAATAGTTTTGACTCTTCAAGTCCAAACTTCCATCCTTTCAGTCACTTTGATTAACTGGACTTGAATGAGAAAGTAAAGAAGCAACCAAATAACCTATTTAGTTCATGAAAAGTTGCATCTATGTCATCAAAGTTCTCTATTAGGCTCGATATCCCTAAACTGCAGCTGCTCCTCATTACTTTAAGACAGATAAGAATGAAACATATGATAAAATGAATGGGCATCTTCTACATTTAGAAAATGAAACTTTTTTTCCTCTGAGTCATTTAGATTAAAAAAAAAATTATTACAGGAATTTATGTAACTAAATAACTTAGCAAAATTTAAAAATAGCTGTTTCATATACAATATAACATTTCAGTGGCAAATAAAGTTTGTTAGAGAAATATATACAACAAGACTGAGTTACATAAAGTATGCAAGTCCTTCCCTACTGATGACCTCTGGAACCTTTCCCTTGAGCAGCTAATACTTGGAGAGGAAATAACTGGTAACTTGTCTGCTTAAGTCTGACAATTCCTAGGTTACCTATACACTCTAATGCAAACATCTCTTGAACTCTGCATCCTAGAATGTATCAGACCATAAAGATTCGATAATCAGATAAAGTTGGCAGCCACATTTCTTCAGGCTTCATACATCAAAGACAGAGACAACTTTTTGAGTTATTTTAATGTCTGCTGAATAGAACATTTTTAATCTCCAGTTGAAAATAAATGTTTTGTGTCACAAGTCTGGATCTAATCTGTCCTAAGCGTTTTGGCTGTCACTAAGTCACTTTTTCACAGAAGAGAGAATATGAAATAAATAAGATATTCCAGCATTAAAAACAATTATCAAGAGGCTGATTTTTCTTCCATTTGCACTGGTGAAAATTTATGCTTTATCTCAGTGAGGTCTTTTTAATCTAAGCCCAGCCATACACAGGAAGAAGTAACTGCTTCTCCTTTCTATCGTAAACCCAGTTCCTAGGGTCCAGCTTGCTCTTATCTACCTGTGAAGCCCACAGACAACAGACATGGATAACATTTTGCCTAAATCTGTCTGTCTCTGAGTTGAAATTTGCCTGAATTTTGTTTGCCAATATGACTTTTCTAAATGGGGAGAAAAGTAATTCATTCCACCTTTTTTCCAATGGAATGAATAAAACCTTGAACATGCCTAAGATGGAAGAATCACAAATTAAGCATATGGATGGAAAAGCTAGAATGTTGGCAGGGTCATTCTTGTCATACTCTGTCAGTTACTCAGTCAGGAGTTTTCAATGTCAACAGTAAAAACCATGTCAGTGCAGAATGCAGAAAAGTGGGGGGAAATAGAGGTTTGAGAAGAGCAATGCTTTTTGATATGAGCTTCAACTGATCTAACTTTAAAGTTGCATCTGACTTCAATATGGGCCATGAGTGCTGAGAGAGCTGGCAAATCCCATAGCAAGGCTGCTCACAGTAATCTTTGAAAGGTCATGTCAATCAGGAGAGGTGCCTGGGGACTGAAAGAAAGCCAGTGTCATCCAAGTCTTCAAAACAGGGCAAGAAGGAGGAACCAGGAGGTACTGGCCAGTCAGCCTCACCTCAGTCTCTGGAGCGGTGAGGAACATCTCATTCTGGAGGCCATCTCTATCCATATGGGTGACAAGAAGGTGATCAGAAGTAGTCAGCAGAGATTTACTAAAGGTAAATCAGGCTTCACCAACCTGATTGCCTTCTACCATGAAACAACTACCTTGGTGGATGAAAGAAGAGCAGTGGACATTGTCTTTAGCAAGGCTTTCAATGGTGTCACAACATCCTCATAGGCAAACTCAGAAAGTGTGGGTTAGATGAATGGACAGTGAGAGGAATTGAGATCTGGCTGAACAGCAGATCCCAGAGGGTTTTTGTCAGTGGCAGAGGGTCTAGTTGGGGACCTGTCACTGGTGGTGTCCCCTAAGGTTCCGTACTGGGCCCAGTGTTGTTTAACTTATTTACCCATTACTCGGATGAAGGGGCAGATGCCTCTTCAGCAAGTTCACTGAGGACATAAAGCTGGGAGGAGCAGCTGATATGCCAGAGGGCTGAGCAGCTCTTCTCTGGACCTTGATAGGTTGGAGAGATGGGCAGAGAAGAACTGTCTGAAATTCAACAAATACAAGTGCAGGGTCCTGCACTGTCGTTCTCGGACACAAAATAAGCACGTGAGTCGCAGTTATCGGGGTCCACCAGCCAGGGCAGAGGCCAAGGAAGAATGGAGGAAAGGAAGGGGCCGACCTCTGCCCTCGGTCTTTATTTATATGTTTTCAGAAAGTAGAGAGGATTGGAGGGAGAGAATACCACCTCCTACTGTCCACTGGTCAGCAGAATTGTCTATCATACAGACTACAAGAATTCAAATCATCAGGCCGATTAGCATAATCAAGAACTATGTTTACAGAACAGAGCATGGGAAACTATTCACAGAACCTAAAACACTGCACCACTAAAGAACTGCAAAATGCAGGACTACACTGCACCTGTGGAGGAATAACCCCCTGCACCAGTACAGGCTGGGTGTTGACCTACTGGGCAGCAGCTCTGCAGAGAAAGACCTAGGGATCCTGGAGGACAACAAGCTGTCCATGAGCCAGCACTGTGTCCTTGTGGCCAAGAGGCCAATGGTGTCCTGAGCTGCATTAGAAAGAACATTGCCAGCAGGTCGAGGGATGTGATCCTGCCCCTCTGCTCAGCCCTAGAGAGGCACATCTGAAATGCTGTGTTCAGTTCTGGGCTCCTCAGTACAAGAGACATATGGAACCCCTAGAGCAGGTCCAGTGGAGGGTAAGAAAAATGATTAAGGGACTGAAGCATCTCTCTTACGAGGATAGAGAGGAAAGAGTTAGATCCGTTCAGCCTTGAGAAGAAGCAAACGAAAGGGGTCCTTATCACTGTCTATAAGTATTTGAAGGGAGGGTGTCAAGAGGATGGAGCCAGGCTCTTCTTGGTTGTGCCAAGCAATAGGACAAGAGGCAATGGGCAGAAACCGATGCAAAGGAAGATCCACCTGAACATGAGGAAGAACTTTACTGTGCGGTTACCATGCACTGGAACAGATTGTCCAGAGAAAGTGTCGAAGTCTCCCTCGCTGGAGATATTCAAGAACCTTCTGAATCCTGTGTAATGTGCTCTGGGATGACCCTGCTTGAGCAGGAAGGTTGGACCAGATGACCTGCTGTGGTCCCCTCCAACCATAACTTCTGTGATTCTGTGATGTGGGCAGCAGCTTGGTCAAGATCATTTCCAGATGATTCTTCTTGTTTGGTTCATTCTATACTTCTGCCATATCACTGTTCAGGTTTACAAATCATGAGGATTATAGGACTGGACTACAGTTTCAGTTTTTCATAACGCATCTCAGCCTACCCTAACAAGTATATAGAAAATAATTTTAACAGTATTTTCGACAATGATAGAAACAGTACAGTTATAAATTTTTTTATTGAAGCTACCGGTGAAACCTATCAAAGAGCTGTCTGAGGCTATACGATCATCAGAACTCTGCACGCTGTAAAAAAAGAAATAATTAAAATGAAGTTGAAACACATGGAAATAAACTCAAGGAATGTATGTCAATAAAAAGACAAAAGTTTCAAATAAATGTAAAAGAGTGTATTTAAATTCATATATTTTTACTCACATGAAAATACTTGGCTATAAACAATGGATATTGCTTTCTCTTTGCAAAATGTAAGAGCCTTTTCTTCTGCTAAGGAAAAGGGGTCGATCAAGCAAGATCTTAATTGTACTTGATCTCCAGTGGAAAGATCCTGATAAAACATACCTGGAACCATGCAGACAGGACTTCTGAGAACACAGTTCACTGATAAACGCTCACCATGTTCGCTACATTAAGCAGTACTCATAAAATACTTTAATCTTGTAAAGCTTGGAAAGTCAGAATGATAGCATGATTCAATGCAATAACTTCAGGAGCATGCAGGAAACAGGTGCCATCTCTCACCAAGCTACAGTGGCTGACAGAAAAGAGAAACATATTTCCTCTTCTTTCATCAACTGACTGCAATTAATAAGCAAATGACGGGATTGATGTCATACTGCTTTTGGCCATCTGGAGGTCTCATGCCAGTCACTGACTGATAGGATAGGGACTTTTTACCACATCAGTGGAGTAAACGGATATTTCTAGATACATAGATAAGGTGATGGTGAGTATTTCCTATCTTAGCTGCCTTAACAAAGGGTCTAAAGCTGTCTGGGATGAGCTTGGGAAAAGGAAGTTGAATTTAAACACAAGGAAATGGACTTAATTGTAAGATCTCAAACCCATTATTACTACAGTTGCTGCAGATAAAACTGGAATTATTCCTTCCTATTTGCAGTTTAGTGATACCATTTGAATTCTGGCATCTTACATTCCATGCAAGTCTTTGTTTATACTTGCAAGGATACAAAGGTTACAGCGGGTTTATCAATGCACAGATACTTAAAATATCTAGATTCTGGTATATTCCTATTTAAACCTAAAAGACGTATGCATGTTTTCATTATCTTTGGTGAGTCTCTACAAAATGATCCATGAACACTCAAAGATTAATAATCTGTGTGTAAAAAATCATGATATTGCAGTCATACTGAGAAAATAGTAGTTTTGTGAAATTATTCAAAATTTAAGCTAAAAATATATGCTAAAAGTATTTACAGTGGGTGGAGTGCGTAATTCCCTTGGTTACACAGAATTACTGTCTCAAAACAAAAACTAAGTTGATTTTTCTATTACATTTCTTTCTAAAATCTACAGTAATCAATCATTCTAGAAAAATTAGGGTTATCATAATTGAGATAATTACATTTCATTTTTATTATAGCTTTAATATATCTATGTTTTACTTTTCTTTACTTTTCTATGAATGCATTTCCATACATTTAGTGTTTCACTAAATGATTGAGACCACTCGATCATCAAGTGACTGAGATCAGGGTTGATAGCTTTATACAGATAAATGGGCTTATCTCCATTACTACCCTGAAGATTAACATTGCTAAGGAAACAAAATTGATTGCTTAATATTTTTTCCCACAACCTTTCCAGTTTACAGAAATAACATGCTGATCATGTTGCTGTCTTTCTATGTACATGACTGATACACTGCATGGGTCTCTTCTGGCTCAGTCTGTGTTGGAGATAACTGTGTTTTCTTCTGTCTATAATTCTAGCATCTAGTGAGGAAAAAATGACCCTGATTTGTTGCTTCATACAGCTCAGAAGTATTCTACAAGACAGGAAGGGATGGCATATCTGAGGAACAAAACAACAGCCACCAATCTATGGATTCCCCTTGGCTCTGGTCTGGATGCAGGCATCTTGCCAGATGTTCTTCAAATACAGAGTGAAGTTTTAACTTAACATAAGCTGCAGTGTGGTCAGAAGGGTTATCTTAAACTGCATCAGACCAAGGTAGTAAAACAGATCAGAGCTTCTGAACCTCATGCTGAAACTAGGTCAGTAGAAGGGTTTGTGCAAACAAATAAATCATGATTGTTTTAGGTGGGCCATGATTTCTGGAAAGGGAGGCTGAACAAGTCTCCTTTTGATGAATGCAGTGCACACTGTGCTCTAAGGTGATCAGCAGTGTTCCTGGTGAAAGGACAAAGTAAACTACGATGCAGTCCAGTGAACTAGCTTCATGCCACAGCCATGTACTGCCACTCACCAGGATGCTGGCTTTGAGCAATGCTTCATTTCCCATGCTCTAGCTGAGCTGAGATCACATGGCTTTAGTTCTTGAATTGCTTCAGCACTGATTTTAGTTTTTTTCTTGTTATTCTGCCAGCAGGAGTAAATAGTGAGACAAAAAGATGCCAACTAGATGAAAGACAAGTTCAGCTGCACTATGAGAAGTCAGGGAGCAGAGAAGATACTGTACGATTAATTTTGTTAAGACACAGATTCTTTCAACTTGCCCCTGCAATGAGTACTCGTTCCTTATAATGAGTCAAAATTCACCACATTTGGTCATGAGAAATCTATTTTTGTGGCAGTGTTGCTAGAGAACTCAGTGTACTTACTGATAAGTGTTTTTTGTTATGGTGACAATTTCTATGATCCTTTGGGCAAAGGATGCTTTTATGGTGACACTGTATTCTCACTGCTAATGCTGGATGTTATACTTCTCCTTCATGTCTACACATCTGTCATGTACTACAGAATATTATTCCTATAGTAAGTGAAATATAAAAAATTAATCAGTAGTCCCGGAAGACAAAGCAATCACAGAATCATTTGGATTGGAAAAGACCCTTAAGATCCTCAAGCCCAGCCATTAACCTAACACTGCCAAGTCCAACACTAAATACCACCCTTAAGTGCCACATCTTCATGTCTGCTAAATATCTCCAGGGATGGTGACTCCACCACTTCCCTGGGCCACCTGCTCCAAAGCAACAATGATGTGGAATTCAGGTTGGAAAAAAAGAATAGTCTTTGATATTTCTTTTCAAAGCAGATGATGTTCTTACACTGACTGATACAAGATCTCGGCTTGACTGTTATATCACATCCTTTTAAGTTGTCTTTTTTAATATTTTGTGTGAAATTAACTGCTAGGTCTGACATTCTATTTAATTATATCTCTGTAATCTATGTTAAAATTAATTTTAACATAATTTACACAGTAAATGAAAGTTTTCTATAAGTTCCTCTTATCAGATGATCTGTGGTCTAAGGGAGGGGATCTGGGTGGAGGAAAGGCACATCTGTGAAAGAGCAAAGGGCATCTCCTGTGGGATCACCTCCAACACCGGCAGAGATCAGGAGGAGATGACAGAGATGGGGAAAGCTAAGCAGACCCAAACCACAAGCTTGGGACTTTTGTCAGCTTCTGTCCCTCAGACTTTTCCACCTAACTGGTTTTGAAGATCACTTGCTGAAGGATCTCTTCATCTCCCTCACTCGATCTTTTTGGGATCAACTCCTTCAAGTACCTCGGATTCTTCACTACTCTACGCTTAACAGGAATTGAGTGACTCGCGAACCAGAAGAGATTCATTCCTGTTCCTGAAGTTCAGTTATAAACCAATGGAATTTGGTGTCTATGTGCCCAAATCACTTGTAAAAATTAGTGTTAATTGATTCACTTAAAACCATTTGAAATATATACATTTATTTCAAGAATTATACATCAGGACTTTATTGTTAACACATTTATTATCTTATTTTGCAGATCCTGGCCAAAGAAAAACAGCTTTAAGTGTCAAGAACCTGTCAAGAAGCAGCTTTATTGACCATGCCTTCAAAATAAGTGAGAGCATTAAACATAATATTTTACTGGGAAAGGCAGGAAAAGCAAAGTATTTTTGGCCTGATTCAGTAAATCATTTTCTTCTTTGGTATGGCAAATAGAGGGATCTCTATCAAAATAGATCATCCCTCAGGCTAGTATATTCGGCTTTTCTAAAAAACATGCCCTTCTTCCTCAGGATACATTTGAGCGTATATGAAAGGCAAACACAGATGAATCAGATTAATAGAATTGGAGCATGTCAGCTCGAGATCCTGTAAGGATCAGCACTTGCCAATAGTCGGCCACAGCCAGAGCGAGAACATAAGGCTCACATTACCCCCACCCTCCCCTGAGCAGATACAAATCTTGGATGTGTCAAGTGTGTGTTCAGTGCTGGTTAATCATAGGGAGAGCAGTTGCTTCGTCAGTCTCATGACTGACATCTGTACAGCACCAGCCAGGAAAAAATATTTCTCTGCTCAGAGTAGCACCTCATGCACTTCATTTTAAAATAATTTCTGTGACTATGCACCATGTTAAATATTTCCATGGCTTCCTGAAAACCTCCTTTCTCATCCATCAGCTGAGACTGATTTCAGTAAAGTTTTTCTTTCAAGGTTATGTCAATGTTTATTGATTAAAGAGTGGCATAGGAAGACCTGTTTCAAATCTCTCACCTTTTTGTCTGTAACCATTTTTCTGATATTTAATATATTTGAACAACAAAACAAGCATCAGAACATAAACTCAGGTAATACCACATGTGAATGTCTTATTTAACCATCCACATGGTGTGACACATATGCTCAAGTATATTGATAAATATACAGATAACAGGGAGGAGAAAATTTGGGATAACCTGGATAAGCCACCAGTGAAATTTTTAGTGTTCCTGCTGACACATTTTAGCTATTAACAGGCAAAATGATGGGCTCTTGAGTACGCAGTTATTTGTAGAGCTATGAAAATACATCAATCACTCATTTAACAGATTTAGATTTTTTGACTTTTTTTAAATTTTGTCCTTTAAAATTAAACCCAAAGATGTATTTTTTTTTTATTATGTCATCAATATTTTGTAAATTAAAAAATTGGAATAATAGAAATTTAGAATGGTTTGGGTTGGAAGGGATCTTAAAGATCACCTAGTTCCAACCCCACTGTTGTGAGCAGGGACAGTTTCCACTAGACTGAGTTATGCACAGCCCCATGCAGCCTAGTCTTGAACACTTCCAGGAATGGGGAGTCCACAGCCTCTTTGGGAAATCTGTTCCAGTGGCTCACCACCCTTATAGTAAAGAATTTTGTCCTAATATCTAATCTAAACCTGTCCTCTGTCAGCTTAAGGCCATTCGCCCTTGTCCTATCAATACATGCCCTTCTGAAAAGTCCTTCCCCAGCCGTCTTGTAAGCCCCCTTTCGGCAGTGTAATGTTGCTAGAAGGTCTCCCCGGCATTTTAGTCTTTGTGTACTAAAATATATTTTAAAATCCCCACGAATTAGATTTTCATGATATTTCAGTAATCATTTTAATATTTACAACTATGTTCCAAGACATACAAAACACAAGCCTTGTACGAAAACATTTAATTTAAGCATGAAAAGCCATCTCTTATCATTAAAAAAGCGAAACTAGAAAAGAAAACAAGTAAGTTAAAGATTTAATATTCTGCAGCTATTTTGGGTTTGTAAAGTGTGAAGCAGACTTGGTATATACAGGACACAAATTAAAGCTATGGATAGTTGCTAGTCCCAATTGTAAGTGAAATGAAAATATAAATATATTTTATTGTTTTCCATGTAGAAAATAATCACTTATTTATGCCCTTCTGTTCCAAATGACTCCTTCAAATACTAACCAGTGACACTGATCTCTCCTAGTAGTTCAGAAAGTAAAGGATTTCTTTATGTAATATCTGTTTTCAAAGCTTAGCAAGTTTCAAAGCTTACCTAGAAGCAAAACTGATGTTAAAGGGTTGGCTTTTGTAGCTAGGTTTTCTGTCTAGCTTACTAATGAAACCATTGACACAGTGTCAGTCACAAGACAAGATTGCCAGCTTTGCTATCCTTGTGGGAGAGTGTTTAATGAAGGAAACATACACCGAATAGAAATCCCTCATGCTTTATAACGCAGCTCTGAAACCAAACTTATTGAGTATGCACCGATATGACATGGAATAAATATGGACACCAACACTCCAACTGCCCACTTTTTCTGTAAGTCTTCTAGAACAAGATCCCACGCTGATTGGTATCCAGAGACATCAGAGGAATTAGTATGTACTGTTGAGTTGTGATTTCTCTGCTCCCTCTCTACTGAGTTTCCAACTGTATGGAAGGGAATTTCACTTTTTTCACCTTGTTGGATGTACTTGAGTGACCTTGTGGGAAGGATTCAAGACATGCCTCCAGAAGCTCTGGAGAAACTCACTCTGGTTAGTCCATGGGCCTAATTCCAGGGAAATAGAGCAGGGCAATACTTCAGTTTTCATGGAGTAATTTTCATCAGCACAGAAAGCTTGACTACTCCTGTACAGAAACCAGCACTCTGAACCACCATGAGTAAGAGTCCAGTGGAAATAGTTTGGTGACAGCTTCAAAGTCCCAACTTGTCAGCTTTTAGACTTAAAAAACTGCAGTCTGGTGATTTATAGTGAGCATAATGAGAACATAAAAATGTTTTAAAAAACATTCTTCTTTTGAAGAAAACAAATCTGAGACCTTTGGTCAGCAAAGCTCTTCCCTTACTGACCCAAGTGTAATATTACAGTCTTTATGAAACAAGAATACAAGTTCAGTAACAAAACAATCCTCTGTATGATCTCTATCATCACAGATGAAAGACCAGAATCTCAGATTATACTCTATTCTATTTGTAGACTTTAAGCCTAAAACAACATACAATTAAAAAGACATTTTAAATGCAAATGACTCTGAAAAAAAAAAAAAAGCGCTATAGTTACTTTCTAGATGTACTTGACAAAAACCATTTAATTTATTAAGTGTTGCAAGATTACACATTATTAAATATTTATAGGGAAGAAATACCTAGATTCTTATGAAACGGACAGTATTTCTGTAATATTTGTTAGAATGGAATATGATTTTTTGTTGCTAAGAAATCCCTACTAGTTCTATACACTAATATTAAGGTGAATGACATTTTCGATAACAGTGCAAATGACAATCCAAAAATGGTATGAAAATCTGTCCCCCAGGAGTATCAGTTTACTTTTTGAACCATATCCAAAGCTCTCAAAATTCTTTGAAATTCTTCCTATTGATTTCAATAGGGTCAGGCCCCTATTACGTTATATCACTCTACATGTTGTTGAACCTAATATCGCTCAATTGTTGACCCTCAGGTTCAACAATCTGATAGTTCGGTATTTGCCTTGAAGAGATGTTTCCATATTATTTTCATATTTTTCTACCCCTAGTTTTCTTTAAAAGCACCACTTTCTGTCTCTCATTTTCATTCTTTTGCCACAGTTGCAGAAAACTGATGTAGGCAGTTTTTAATTAAGAAAGGCTCTGCTTGGCAGAGTACCATGCCTTCATTCCTTCATAATGCGTCACAGGTTCAACCTCTGCCCAAATTAGTAGCAGTAATAGTAAAACTAAGAAAAACAAAACCATGTTCAGATAACTTAAAACACAATCAAACCTATGCATTAATTAAAACACATCAATTGCAAAAACAAGATTTGATATTCAACTTTCAGAATCTCCTGACACATATGCATCTAATTTTTCAAATTTAACATAGTATTAAGTTTCATTTAGCTGCTTCCTCTTCTTGAAAGCTCATTACAAGTTACATTGTCATTGCTGGGTTCTGTTTTTCAAGTATACTCATCTGGATATAACTGCAAAGAAATCTTTGCATGAAAAAATTCAAACCACTTTTCATTGAGGAGAGAGAAACTTGGGAGAACAATGAACAGCTATTTGTCCTCATAGGCAGCAATATTCTATTTATGTTAGTAAATTCATGTGCATGTGTAAATGCAAATAAGACCAATTAAATTCTTCTAAGTCCCAGATTATATTTCAGAGTGGAGCTGGGGCTGACAGTGAGAAGATACGTCGAAGTTCTGTCAGCAGCTGCTTGTGGTATCCTGGTCTTCTGGAGGAAAACCAGGGAGATTGTATCTCCCTGACAAAATGTTCCATCATATAAATCCAGATTGGTGTGTACATTGCAAACAAGGAGAAAGTTGGTCTACACAGAACCATGATTGTTGCTTCACCCTCGAGGTAGTATCTCTAACAAAGGAATAAAGCATAGCAGGTCCAGTGCTTTACAAATTTGCAGAACTATTGTCATATTATAACTAGCACAAAAGGGATTTTTCTTTCTCTTTAGGGTTAAAAATTAGCTTTCTATTAAATCATAAACATACTCATGAAGAGAAATTTGTTTGACTATGTTTAAAACAGAGGACACTTCATCGACATTTTAAGACTTGCCACTCTATTTTTCTTGTAAGATATCCATGCAAAGAACACCCTTGTGATCTATGAGTATAAAACTACATTAACTTATTTAGGTTAAAAAAAACCAAAGGAGACAAATCTCAGGCTTGACCACTAGGCAGTCATTCAATAGGTAACAAGAATAAAGCCTTTTGTATGTAACAGCCCGAAACACTTTGGGCATGTGTTTCCATACATGGAAAAGTTGTCTTCTTTGTTTCTGCTTGTGTGAATGCTGGCCACACACTCAAAAATGTTGCAGGTATAGGTTTCATACCTGAAAACCAAGGTTATCTGTCTGAATCTCCACGTATGTATAGCAGTGATTCAGGAGCAGCTACACATGCCCAAACCAAAAGCAATGTAGTAGAATGTGTCTACTGTTTCCAGTAAAAACACCCAATGTCCAAACTTAAATATACGTCTAACTATCTGCTTATCAAATGAAGAAAAATCTTAATCCAAGAACATGGAAATAAATAAAGTAACACAAAAAACAATAGAACAAGAAGAATGAATGTTTAATAATACACCTGAGTTTCCTAAATTCATTTTGAAGGGAAAGAGCTGGGATAGGGTCAATTTCTACAGACTAGCAGTAGTATATGATAATAGCTTGAAAACCTCAAGAATGTGATAACAATGCTTCATTTTATAAGCAGTGTAACTGGAGGCAAATATTTAGAGTCATAGCTGTCAATAGAACACTGGATAAATGTTTTAACCCTTCTGGTTTTAATATTTTTATTTTTCCTTTTTACCCTGTAAGAATACAGTTCTACCACTAAGCACTACAAAGAAAACCCACAAATTATATGAATAAAGGGTGGGTTTGGATGTGTAATACAAATTAAAAAATGCTAAAGAACAGCATTCAGACTCGAGCATTTCTTTACAAGGCAAACCCTCTGCCCCAAAGGCCACACGCAAATAAGCGGCCATATCACAGGCAGACCTGCTGTGATACAAACCCAGACCACGAT
The DNA here is from genome assembly GCA_013397565.1 of Ptilonorhynchus violaceus. NCBI lineage: Eukaryota > Metazoa > Chordata > Aves > Passeriformes > Ptilonorhynchidae > Ptilonorhynchus > Ptilonorhynchus violaceus. Next base: position 767,887 of record VZRJ01011410.1, on the reverse strand, counting down.
CTTTTCCAAACATATATAAAAGACATCCACTAGGTGTGTTTTAGTATGAAATGCCATAAAATAACTTTTGCCTCCTAGTAATATCCCCCTAAGATGCTGAAACTCTTGTACCTAATTTTCCTCTTTTTCATCTAGTGAATCGTGCTCACCAAAAGAGGTTAGGACTCTTATAATTTTGGAAATTAAAAGAGGTATTTATTAAAAAAATACCGGTAGACCACATAGGCATCTAATCAGAGCTATTAGCTAGTACAAGTTTTTTACATATAATTCTTCCCTGCAACAGGTAATGAATTGTGTTACTACTAAAGATGGCATATTGGTAAAAAAATTATTAGATTTTACCAAAATTATTAAAGAGAGTGTGTGCTTGGGAAAATCATTTTTTTTTATTATCTGAATGTTTTAATGCTTTATGATATGTACTTTTTCCTCAGATGGTAATAAAACAAAAGTAAAAGAGAAGTTTCTAATCTAGTCTATAATATTAATATGCTTGCATTTAAGTCACTAACGGTTTTTTTCTTTTGCAGACACAAGAGTTCAGTCATAGCGAGCTGGCCAGTCCTTTAAGCTACAATTCCACTGTGAGTAGTAAATTCTGAATAAATGTGCAAATTTTAGGGGTCATGGGGGAGGATTTTCTTCCAGGATGGAAAAATGTGTAAGGCATTTTTTATTTCAATTAAGCAATAAGTAACACAGTTATGATGACAAAATTTATGTTTGAAATACCTGTAAAATAATCATAGTAATTAAAATGTAATAGCCATCATATAGGATCCAATACATATAAAAAATTATAGTAGTGCATTATTGCAGTCTGGTGTCCACCTGTCCTGAGCAGTTATGTAGCAGGAACCTTGCTGGGAGTTCTCTAAAATGTAATAAAGTATTATTAGCACAGGGAATTCTGGACAGACATAAAACTGGTCACAGTCTCTGCTGCTAAAGTGTTTCCTCCAGTAGAGCACATGAGCACTGGGGCTAAGGTGAGGCATTTAAACCCAAAGTTTAAATCATGCAAAACCATGTGCCTCTGCTGCTGATGTGCTGGGAACCACTTGCATTTCCTGTATGCCAAACTTGCTTCCAACACCCAAGCACCCAAATATGTACAAAGGTCCCTGTTGCCCAGGAGTCCCAGTGAGCTGAGACTTTGTGCCAACCAGCAGGATACCCAGTTTTGAATGTGATACCTTCTAGGTTCCTGAAACCATCTTACAAAATGGGAGGCTACATTGTCCACAATGGACATTACAAAGTCCTGCTATCTTTAATTGCTCTTTCAAGATAAAGCAATGACTTTAAGTTAGGTAAAAGAATGAAAATGGCTCTATAAGTTTTTGCTTTCTCTTGGGCATAAGACATTCTATTCCACTCAATTTAGCTGAGCATCTCATTTTCTGGGGACTGATTGGTTAATGAAATTGTTGGTAGGATCAGTAAAGTGATTTCTCCTTCCTCTGTCTATAATGATTCATTTTGATGAAAGTGACAGATCTGGTGTCAGAGCCATCTCACTTGTCTGCTGGAAAATTTAAGGGAGCCCAGAAAGGGGAATAAATCTGAATTCAGACTAATTGTTAATTCTGAGGTGCACATATTTTTTATAAAGCTAGCTGATTTTTTCATTCCAATTGTAACGTGATAGGCTTTCACTAAATCTACTGACACAGGCACTGTTTATACAGCTAGGCTGTATAAGCTGTATATGCTAAGCTGGTAACTCATTTTTACACCAGAAGTGGGGTTTTTTTGTTTTTGTGGAGTTCTCTGAAAATACCATTAAATGCAGGAAAGTCTCAAGATCTTTCCTGTCTTCTGTACATATGCTGCATATGCAGTATGTTGCTCGGAAAAGCACAATCTTCTTGACAAAGGGCTGGGAATACATATTTTTACTTCAATTAGCACTTGAATCATCAGTTTGGGTGTCAGAATTCCACAGTTGTTTTCCAGCTGAGATGTTGTCTCTTCCTGAAATGGTGACCCTGGCAATTCTGCAAGCAAGTATAGCCATAGTATGACAAATTATCCCATGTCCAGAATTTAACACCATGTTTATGTGTGTGTCCTTTGCTGGTTCTTCCCCCTACCCAGCCTCAGAGACCCTTCTGTTGAGTACTCTGTCACAAAAAAGGGACTTTTTATTTTAACAGTTGACATTTGATGGGTGGATACTGTGCTCTAATATAACAAATATCTTTTGAAAATTCTAGTTTACAATGACTGATATGAAAAACAATTTTTAATACCTTTGGATCCCTGAACTTTAATTTTGAGAATTCCCAGATGTTTACATACAGTATCACAGGAACACTGCTGATCCTGTACGGGGACTGTGACAGGTTTATGTGAGGTACTTCACAATCTGCTAGAATGTGACAGTCCCAACACTGATGAGGTTTAAAAAAAAAATGAAAAAAATACAAGACAGAAAATAATTAGAAAAGGAACCAATGAAGAGACCACATGAGCTTTTCAGAGCAAGATAGAAACTCAGTGATGGTGGCAGAACAAGAACCAAAATATCTTTTGCCTGTCCCAACAGATGCTTGTCCAGGTTATAATCCAACTGACTCACTGCCAAGCACATCTTATATTTAGCCTGTCCAACTGAAATGCCCGCATTAGAAGCCTAAATATTATCACTTTTCTTTAAAATCTCCAAGGAATAAAGGCCTAAAAAGAACTGGGGTTTCAAAGTACCTTGTGGTAACAGAAGTAAGCAGAAATATTTTTGATACCAACTGATACCTTCCTATTGGTTCCACACAGGATTTATAGATCACTTTTCTCAAAAATTGTGGCTCTTTCTGAGTGTATTGAGAAAGAATTATTCCATGCAAATTAAAAAAAGCAAATGATCCAGGGCATTTATGTAAAAGGGAGACAAAAGTGTGACTAAATTGGGAAGGTCATGTAAACAAGACACGAAAGCTATAAATCTATTTAAAATGAAAAACTATGGAAATATTTATAACTAAGGCCAGACTTGAAGAAATCTATACAAATATTATCATTTTGTGAGGCAGCAGACATCCATAGGTGCTCTTCTGAGAAACCAGAAAGAGTGTGTCAGCCTAAGATTTACATTGTTAAAGTCTATAAACTACACTATTGAAACAAGCTTTTAAATATACTCTCTTTTCCATTCTACTTCTGTTACTGGGTACACTGACTGTTTTTCTAGTGAAACTTAGTCACATTGTACAAATATTAGTAAGCAGAATGTGAAATATAATGCAAATATGATTTAGTTATGTTTGGCTCCAGTAAGCTAAAGAATATCAAACATTATCAACAGAGATTTTCCTTTTATGGGGGAATGTGATACAGTTGTAAAAGAAGGCAGGGCAGGAAGAGTTTGAAGTTACGCTAAACTGGCTACAAAAGTTTAATTAGGGACTTGGACATAAAATGTTTTTTATTAAGTCCATGCTTATTTTTAACAACTTCTGTAGCCTTTAAATTAATGTAATACACAGATGTTTTACAAGCATGTGTTATTTACTAAAGCATGTTTACTGTTGAAACACAGTAGATTTACTGCCAAGTAATGCTCCCTAGCTGTTTTAAATGTCAATAAGTAACAGATATGTTTTTACTGAAGTTTATCACTTCTGTTTGGGCTGCTGAAAGTTTCATAAGGTGACTGGAGCTCTTCAAGAACCCTCATCTCATAGGAGCAAGAGTCCAGATGTCCATTCTTTCATCCAGCTTAGCTTCAGTTTTATGCAGAAACTGGCATCAAGAGTGGTTTTGAGTCTCCTGTTTTGGAAGTTTGCTTCCTTAGGTTAGGCAGCAGTGTCACTCTCAGATGTCCTAACTGATCCCATGCTGAAGAACATCACGGAGATAGGTATGTCTGAAAGCTCACTTTGCTCTCTCCTCAGCCATCACAGCTGAGTTACATCAAACCACAAAAGGCAGCTTCAGGAAAGGTGCTAACAGAGTTGAGCTGAATATTTTCTGTTCTGCTGCCCGTGCTATGGAGTAAGTAATTTCCAGCAGAAGATGAAGGCACACATTATTAGCCTGCCGCCACCTTTACAGTCATGGCTAGATGAATCTACTTAAGCCCTTTCTAAAAGCATGCGTGAAATGCATGCATTTCATTTTCGGTAGTGCAGTTTTATTGCAATGTTACTAGGCAAAAATTAATAATATTGAGTTTTCCCTCTTCTGATGATGATCATTGTGCTCAGACACGCAGCTGCAGGCTCAGAAAGTTCCTGAGTCACAAAATATTGGAGGCTGGAAGAATACTTTGCAATGACTAAATTATTGACTGAGTATATCCTATATGTTTTCTCTGTTCTGAAGTTCCTCACCAGAGATATCTGGTTTTGGCCTTAGTAAAGGAGACAGAGCTGGTAGAGGTGAAGTCAATGGGCTGTTTGGTGTCGGCACACCAACCTCTGCTTCCTTTGAGAAAAAACACAGCGACGGCAGAGAGATCAAGGGGTGCTTGGCAAGTAGGAATCATGAAAAAGAATGAAGAAAGAGGACAAGTTTCAACAAAGGACATAGAAAACAAACAGAACCAAAACTACACAGTAGGAAAGTATTTCTCAGTCATGCATCATAACCATACAGAAGACAGGAGACTTACACATGCAAATGTTAATGCCCGAAAGAATGAAGAACACCTAAAAGTAGGATGGAATTTGACCTTCACCTCAGTCTATAATCAGTCATTCTTGGAGTCAGAATGAGGGTGTGTATGATCTTGCGGGAGACTTTAATGGAACTATCCATTCTGCTACAGAAGATTGACTTTCCTTCTGATAAATAAGGGCGACAACTCTACTTGGTAACTTGGAAAAGTTCACTAGGAAAGCAAAAGACTAACCCAGCCATTTCAGGATGGGTTTTTGTGAGAAACATAAGATAAATAGAGATCGAGGAAATAATTTGTGAACCGTCACAGCTATAATGATGAAAACACCACACTAAAAACCAAAATGCATTTCTTGACCAGTAATGTTTCACGTCATGCTTGCTGCATGGATGAATATGTACTCCCTACTAAGTTCCTAGAGGACACCCATTACCATTGTAGGAAACAGGGAAGTAAAAGCTAATAGTGGCTTTGATTTACAACCTTGGAAGAAACTTGGGCTGGCTTAATTGACAGTGATTTATGGCTTTAAGCAGGAGGATTGCAATCCTGTGTTTTTATAGTGATAAGCAAGAAGCACATTTTGGGTGTTTATGGTGAAGCGTTTTAAGTATAATAATGTAACTTTATAGTTTAAGTTAAGTTATAGTATAAGTTAAGAATTTAGATGTTACAATAGAAGTGTCCATGAGTACGTGACATGATGAGCAGTTGGTTGAAACACAGCTGCATTGCAGGTGACAGGTCCTGCAAGGATAGGTCATTAAATCAAAACAATAGTCATTTTAGCGGCTTATTGGTCTAGAAGGTTATAAATTCTCAGGTAACGCTGAATCCTGTGACATTCGCCATTTTACAATGTGTTGTTAAAATCTCATGCTAGACTGAGACTGATGCCTTGTTTGTTATTTTAGCAATAAATTGTCAAAGTCGCTTCTATCCCACCTCTCTGATTGAGAAAATCCGACAGCCAGGGGTGATTGAGATAGCCAGGGGTGCTGGAGAGGCACTCCTGAAGCAAGATTTAAGAGACTTTAAAAGTTATAACCATAGTTTTAATTTCACCTGTATCAAGCACAAAGATTATATCCCACTTTATTGGTATTAAAGATCATTACTAAGGACCCAGCCTGTGAGTTGTGGAATGTGGATGAACACCTGGAGTCATATGGTGATCTTTCCACGACAGCCACACACTGATCACAACACAGCTGTGCAGAATCAGGAAGCACGCCATGGCTACACCAATCTTGAGAATGTGATCAGTAAAATGTGAAAGGATGGAGGGTATAGTCCCTGTCTTCAAGAGAGTCCTAGGTAATTATCTACTTAGTCACTTCAGTCAAATTTCAGCAATTACAAAATAAGAATCCATATTAAATTGTTTTAGAGAAGTGTGCGAAGTCTCATGAAAATTATGACATCACTGATGAAAAATAAGAATCAATATGATAATGAGTGAAATTAAACTAGCCAATAATTCTGCGGTCTAACAGCTCATATTCTGATCTTACATAAATGCTGTCCTAGAATTAAACATACCATTGATTTGTCCATATTATAATGTGATTAACAGAGGTTTTTTAGCCATTAGTTTAGTTGTTCCAGATGGAATCAGAATTCATTATGTTTGCCAGTCACAGTGCCTTTTATAAGGTACCATAACAAAAAAAATGCAATTATTTTTAACCTTAGATATTTTATACTTTTATCTAGGTGGCAGGCATGAAACTGTCAGATTTCACAAGCAGTAGCTGCTCTTTTCACAGCAACTAGATAATGGCAACTGCAACTGTGTTTCCGAATTAAGGAATAAATCTTCCTCCAACCCTCCATGCCTGACACCTGCTTAGGACAACCATTTCCCAATTATCTTTACCAATCTGAGGTGTTGCAAAGGCACAAGGAAGTTTCTTTTTTCAGTCCTTCCTTCACTCGTTTTATGAGTGAAGCTATACTTCAAGAAGAAAGCTAAAGGCTGCACATTCTTTCACATATATGCACCATTAACTGCAGCTCATTCACAGAACAAATCAGCAATTACTTCATAATCTTTTCTCTCTTAATGGGCTTTTAGGCTCCAAGTACTTTTCTTTCAACAGCACTATCTTCTGCATCAGGAAGTCCAGGCATTCACCTTTAATTTCCTACTTTTGCAGCATCATGCTACTTAATCATCATAACGTGGTGGACATCATCTGAGTCTTGCCATCCTGCAACTTTAAAATGTCCAGCCCTGGGAAAAGAAACAGAACACTCTGACTTCCTTTACAGAAAAACTGAAATAAGAAGCATTTAAAAATAATGTAGCAAACACTGAGGGAGAGTTCTAAAGATTTAGTGGGACTACAGACAAATATGATGTTTTGTCTCTCTGTTTACAGTGAAGGTGAAAAAAGGTCTGAAAATAGATTGCAGTGTAACTCTGCTTAAATATTTGTACACATTTTATCTGTTATGTGAAAGTATCCTATGAGACATGGGAATGAAATTAAGTGCTCTGACCCCACTATGTTCTGACTGTAAAAATGGTCACTAATATGTTTGGTTCTACTGATTTCTTTTTGTAGGAAACAAAGAGATCAAATGAAGTTACAGTGCACTGACTACAAATCTACTCTGTTACTGAGGATGATCCAATGAATAGAAAAAGCATGCAGTTGAATGGATCATATTGTGAAAAGCACTCCACTTAAATTGAACTGATTCCCAAATCTCAAGGCAAAACTGAATGATTAGACTATAATATTTGTTTTGTTCAATTTTATGGATAACTTTTCCAGATATGCATTGTAAAAAGCTATTGTATATGATAGCATAGCATAAATCAGTCAAATATAATTTGGACAAGGAAAACCAGAAGGATGTGTGTTGTCTGTACTGAGTTTGTGTATCTTATGCACAGGGAGTTTTTCTGATTTTGATTTTCATGAAAATGAAATCTGATTCTAAACATAGAAAAGTAGCCAAGTTTAAAATGTGTTATTTTGGCCATACTGTACATATAAAGCCCTGGGATATAAGCTTTAGCCCTTTAAATGTTCAGTTTGGATTAGGAGACGTCGCTTATTGAAGAAAATCATGGCACTTCTTCCCCCTCACTTTTACTCACCCTATATCACTGCAGTTCAAAAATACTGTCAACTGAGAAAATCAGAAAGCTTTATTTGTGTCTCTTGTTCCTTTTTAAAAAATGTGAATTCTTCAGAAATGCTATTCTGGTGCTGGAGTGGACAAGGGTACATTATTTGTAAAACAGTGGTTTCTTTAGCACATGCAGAATTAGTAAATCTACCAAAGATAGATTCAGTGGTCACACTTAAATTTATGAACTCAGACAAATCAATTCACCAGATTAATTTGTAATATTTAGCATTTTTATATTCCCTTCTATGCTTCTATGCTCACACTTCAAATTCCTGAGAATACGTAATGTTTTATTAAGGCAAAATTACCTTATGTAATGTTTTATACCAAGAAATTAATTATACCAAGAAAGAGAGGTTTTAAAGAAAACTGACCCACAGGATTGAAGTAGAAGTCCTGGGTTATGAAGTCCAGGAACAACTTTGTAAAATTCCTTTCTCTTTTCTCAGCTTTATCAAATGCACTTGGCTCATTGGACCAGAGCTGTCAGCCTCCAGAGCAAACTGGTTTATCCGATCCCCTGCAAAGCACTTGTGCCACACGTAGCCCTAATGTCCCATGCCAGAGGCATGCAGTTGGCTGGCTGCAGCTCCCTTGTACTAGAGACATGGACAGCTCTGTGACAGGGCTTTGCTGAGCGTGAGGTAGACATGACCTTAGGATAACAGAGACAGAGCTGAATGAATGAGAAGAGAATGGAAGAATGTGTTAGTGAATCGAGTGAAGCCCAACCTTAGCCATAATGTAGGCTACACCTTTCATTTTCTCTGCATGCAGGAGAGCTGTCACAGAAGTGTCACGGCAGTGAGTTTGCCCTAGTGACTTCTCTTGGGCATATAGTGCATCTAGGGGAACATATTCAAATTTCCCAAAGGCAGGAGTTACATGAAGAAAATAGAATAAGAGTAAGACAAAGTAACATTTTACATGTGCTTCTTAATCCTTTCTGGGTTAGGCCCATGAGCTTTTTAAAAGTGAGCAATAAAAGCTGGTGTTGTTGAGTATCCATATCCTGTGCAGCATTCTTTGACGGGAGATAAAATGTTCTAGTAACGGAAAATCAAAACAATACAATCTTGCCTCAGAGTATTTTTAAAATTATTTTACTGGGCCATTTGCAACATTTCACTGCATTAATAGTAGAAAGAAAAAAGGTAATTTTTACATTATTTCCTATTGGTCTTCATGATTTTGTTACCAAAACCTTGCCAGTGACATCAGGAATATATTTCTATTGCTCTCCTCTATCATCCAGCTTGCAGCACTTTCTGGGGGGCCAGGTGTCTCCAATTTAGTAGAAATTATTAAAATCTGTTCAGCTGGTTCTGCATCAAAGAAGTCTGTAATTGCTTGGTTCTAGGGCTTTCTGCCATCTGAGGCTGAAATGGCAACCATCTGTTAAGAATTCCTCCAATGAGTAATTTTATTCATATTCTGAAGAACAACAACAGGAAAAAAAGTTAAAAAAACTCCAAAACCTTCTTAGTTATAGCTTGGTTTTGAATGAAGCTCTGAAATGTGCATCTCTCAGTGGTTCTTGTTGTCAAGTTTCTGGAGTGATTGACTGTAGAGAAGAAAGATTGACTTGCTTACCATAAAATATTACTACTTCACGCTAATAATCACTCACAGGAAAAACAACCATTGTTTTGTTATTATTCCTTCATCAATATAATGCCTACAAGGTGCTGAGAGCTCTACAGGTTAAATTAAAGAGATTTCCTGGTCTAGAAAGCATAGCATTTGAAGAATGGCCTTTTCTATAAAAGAGTTTCTGTAAAATAAATGTTCAGATTCTACTTTCTAAGGTCACTTTGTTATTTAGAATAAGGTTTAACTTGAACAACTTGTGCTATCTCAAAGTTAAGTGTCTAATCAAAACATGGTCCTCTAGGTTTCAGCTGTAGTCAATACTAAGGCACAAACATATCCACTGAACAGTTGGATATTCAAATGTTTAAAACTGGAAAAGGTGAACCAGCTTTTGGAAGCATGTCTCAATCTATCTGTTTATATGATGCAACAACCCAAGTTTGATGGCCTTTGGACCCTTTCTTTGTGCTTCTGTGTGCTCTTCCCACAAAATGGAGTGCTTAGTTTGTCCAACTCTCTATGTATTTTCCCACTTTTATAACTGCTGAAGTCACATACAGATTCTGAATAGACTGTCATTTTCGGACCCTAGCTTCCATTGCATTTAACAACAGTGAAGATTACATGAATAAAACTAGTATCATAATGTAAATATGTACAGGAATATGAATTCTAGGATTTCTAGTTCCTGAAAAACGTTCATTTTGTGTTTTGATTTTGCTGGCTTTTTATTTTTTTTTTAGTGTTTGGGTAATGGAGGGCAGAATATAACATCACTAAAACACCTCCCATCTTGAATGACAGCCACACTGTATAGCTTTTCCCCTTGAATACCCTTAAGACTAAAAGAACAATGTGAGTGCATGACTTTACAGGTAGAGAACTGAGGAACAGAGGGACAGAGTTAACCAAAGCTTCAAAGGATGTCCAGAGCAAGGGCTGGAGTGAACTGGCTTTTAATATGTGTCAGGCTTTTAATATGTGGCTTTATTCCCAGTTGTTCTGGTCCAAAAAGTATGGAAGAGACTAGAATGTTGGAGAAAGTGACTGCTAAATTATCATGTTTGCAGTATTTCAAAGGGAGGACATAATGTTGGAACAAAATCCAGGAGATTGTGGTAGAGTGAAATAGAAGAGTTCCAACTTTCATTGCTCACCTTTATAAAGCTCACGGGTCTAATGTGGAAAGTATCAAAAACAACATGTAAAATGTTACTTTTCGCTTACTAGACATATCAAGTATTTTCACCCCTTCTCCAACAATTTTCTGTTAGAGAAGTCTTAAGAAAAAGTAGGCTGGAGGTGTGCTGTAATTACTGCTTGCCTTGCACTTTCGAAGGAGGAATTGATTTCTTGTCCTCTACTTGTACAGTGAACAGCACAATATGGCCTTGACTATGAGTTTGACTCATTTATGCATTATTTCATTATTTCAGAGTTGCTTTTAAAATACTAGAATTTTAGATATATATATGAAAATAGGAAAATAAGAGCTTCAGTTTTCATTTGTCTTTAATCTGTGCCAGAGTTATTACTGATCCTGCAGGAAGACCAGCTGACCATATACCGTATGTGGATCTCATTCCTAGGCTCAGCAATATGGTAACAGTTCGCACAAGTAATTCATTACCCGACATTTTTACTATGCCTTCCTTTAGCGTCTTTGTACCATCATTAAGACATCATTAATCTCAAGCAGAGCCTTTCTCAAATGCCAAGCCATTCTCACTCTTCCCTTTCTGCTGCAGGCAACAGGGGATTCAAAGTGACGGAGCACCCAAGAGCTGGGAGGCACACACAGAGAGCTAAGGGGATGGGATGAATACCCCTTGGTTGCCAGTAAGATGATAATCTCCTCATGGAGACATAACAAAATGCTGGACTCTCATGCAGAGCATTGGTCACCTCTCACTAGAGGGACAAACAGATGGCCATGAGCATGTGTTTTCAATCCATGTGTTTTATGACATCTGGAAAGTGTATTTTACTGGGGATTGGGGAACTGCTTTATTCTAAAGCTCCTCTTCTTGACAGAGGTCTCCTTACCAGCAGAGTCCAGTCTGCAATTTCTTCCCAGAGCCCTCTGAACCAACAGTCTTTTCTGTCCTGCCTTCACTTCAGAATTCCTAGCCCCTGAGAGTCTTTCTGTGAGTTGATGCCCAACTACAGAAGACCATTCTGAAAGCCCACAGAGTTGTGGTCAGCCCCAGGGATGGACACTTACTGATACAGCCTTCAGCCCTCCCACCTTGGTGAAGCATCATCTGGGGACTGTACACTAAGCCATGTACTTTGTTAATTCATGAATGTCCTTTACTGGCTCTTTGATCATAGTGGTAACAGAATTTCTGTGACCAGGAATGCTGTTTTATTGCAAAAAATAAATCTGGAGCTAAATTGAGTGTGACAGTGACCATAGAGAAGAATAACATTGCTAATGGAGCTCTTGCACTGCTCAGATTCCACAGGCAACACCGGGATTGTAAAACAAGACTTAGTTTGATTTTATACATAGCAACAACATTAAAAATGACAGAAACAAGGGCTGTGAGATAGAAACATACCAAAACCATGCTTGTGTCAGAAGAGTTTTGACTAATGAACTGAAGACAGGAGGTTTGAAGCCACATATTCAGTGCTAAGGTTAGTAGCAGCACTGCAACTTAACCAAATATGATTTTCTCAGCTCCATTTTGTTTCTAGTGAGGGAGCTGCCTTGATTCTCTGCTTTTGTTAAATTGAGGAGACTTAATACCAAAAGAAACTTCTTTATGGAACAGTGTTGTCACAGCAAGGAAAACTGAATGGTGGGCACTATGTCAGCATGCTCAGCCCTTCCTCAGCTTTGCCACCTCCAGAGCGTGGCGTCAGGGACAATGGACCCAGGAGTGCAGGAACCTGGTACCAGCAGGTGGTAGGGTCCAGAACACCAGCGTGACTTGTAAGAAGGAATCTCCCACAACAATATGGCTGGAAATGAACCCAGAAGCTGTCAGAACTGTTTGCAGTTAAATAACAGAAGTCACGTTAGTGTACTGGTTAGAATGAAGCTTTTTGCAATGTGAAGATCTTCATTATGGGTATTTAAACCAACAATTGTAACATTCAGGTGCAAACCAAAGACCTGACATACTGGAACATGGAAATAACGGAAGCAAGAACTGAGATGCTCATTACTCTAGTGCATAACGTGCCGTGTAAAAGTTCTCTCCATGTAATCACTTTTCATAATTCAGAGAATATTGTAAGTTTGCAATAACAACTGCCAGGATAATAACCAGGCAGCACACGGAACATGGAATAAATACTCTCTTCTCTTCAGCAAAGATTTAAGTAGAAAAAGATACATCCAGCAGCAATCAAACCAATTGAACTTGTCAGACAGGTAGATAAAAGATAGGAAAATTAAAAGATTATTTTTCAATTCTTAATATTGAGCTGTCAATATCATCAGAAAAAAAAAGATAAATTCCGACTTTAATAACATCCAGTCATCCATGAACAGTGTTGGCACTGGTAGTATCTCTTCTGGGAAGAACAATAATCTCAAAGATTCAAACTTGGGAGTATTCACAAAAGTCTGCTAAGAAAAATATTTTTGAGATTGAAATCCAAAGGAAAAAGAATATGTGAGAGAAGTAAATGTAGTACTCATGGTTATGCATGCATAGGCCGACGTAAAAACTCTAATATAGAACACTTGTACACTTCTATAGATTGTTTAGCTGACATGAAAACTTCCCCGAGGGAGATTTCTAATTCTAGAAAAGCATCCACACCCTTCAGCAAAATCTCCCTCAGAATATATTCAGATTCAAGGAGAAATCCTGTAAAAGTAGCGTGCCATAGACTGATGTAACTCATCATGCGTAATGCACTCAATGGGAGCAAGTGGAGGCATAAGTGAGACTGTCTGTATAATTGAGCTTTTCCAGGGTGATTTTATTGCTTGCTTGCATGCTTGCTTTTCTTCAAACCAAGAAAAGAGTAAACTGAAAGGAAAAGAGAATTCTGATAATCTCCCTTTGAGAGACCTAAAATTACTTTTTCTTTACTTTTGCTTTCTAGGTGTTTGAGCTTTTTTCCCTTCCTATGACTGAACAGGCTGTCACTGTCTGGAGCTGTGCCTATTCAGTGCCATGATACTTCCAATTCTTGGCTGCCTGCCTTCTGGAAATATGGCATAGACAAGTGGCCTGAGAAGCTACTTCCCTGGGAGAACCCCAGCTTAAATGACATGGCTGACACATTCCGCCAGAATCAGCAGTATCCAGTAACCCTTCACACCTAGTTAGAGCCAGGTATGACACTGACACAGTAGAAAGCCATCTAACTTACTTAAAAATCTTTCCACCAATGTCTTTCCAAGAAATACTTTCAGGAACCCGTACTACAGGTATAAAATAGGTGAAGGGGTTGCTTCTGGGCATGCTTCCTAAAAAACCTGTACATGAAGTTTATTTTCCTTAGTGTACATGCTGATGATGTGTGGTGGTGGACCAGACCATAAATAAAAGGGCACTGTTTCATCAGTATCATCATCTCCCTTGACTTGGTATTCTTAATCTATATGACTGTGACTCAAATGTGAATAGGGATTAAGATCAACTACACCAATCTTTGCAGGGTCACAACCTTAAAATTCTTCCAAACCTTGAATTTTCAGTTCTTCAATTCATAAACAAATTTAATAAGTTATTATGTTTAGAGTGAGTCCTTGAAATCACATAGGTTTTGCAATCAAAAATATGCACAGAATAGTTTTGCAAGGGAAGTTGCTCTGTTGCCATTAGGTTCTGTCAAAATAAAGCCAAACTGCTAGAAAACACAGTACACTAATGAGATTAGTCCAGTGTCAGGGTTTCTGTGTAAAACTACACAAAATACCAGAACAATGTGGTGCTAATGTGATAGTACTGCTATTGCTGCCGGTGCCATATGGATGCTTTATAGTGCCAATACTGTCATGGCCTTAAAATATGAAAGTTTCATTAATGTGTTCCTTGAATCTGTAACCTTATCCCTTGGGATTATCTTTCATTCAACAGAAGATTTTTTTTCTATACATGTATGATTTTGCTCGTTATTTATTTTAATTAAGATTGTCTTTAAAAAGAAAAGGAGAACATATTCCTGTCCTTAATTATAAGAAGGTTTACTTGATACTGTGTCTGCAGGGAAATATTTTATGGTAACATACATTTTGTCTCTTTTGCTAAAACTTTAATTTTACACTGGCCATGTACATTTTCACCTTACATCTCTAAGTGGCAGTACTCTGGCTAATACTCCTATTTCTGATAAATTGATCGAGGAAATTATGAACAGCTGGAGAAATTTCTGAGACTTTCCATATTTTAAGATTGTCAGTATGAAAATTAAATCACACAGAATTATGGGAAGAGTTTCGAACTTTTGTACTTTAACAATGTTGACACTGAAAAGATTTCACTTGCAAATTACACTAAGGATAGAATTTATATTTGCTTTGTAAAGTGCTGGAGATACTCTTCATGTTGCACACCCTATAGCATCCAGCATAATGATGCTCTTGTTCTTGTCGGCTCCTATTTCACAAAACAAATAATCTCTATTATATCAATTTCCTTAGGGCAACATATATTAGCACATATTAGCAAAACCTACTGTTTTGACTGTTTCCTTCTTGACTGTCCTCCTTGATTTGTTTTCTTCTTTTCCTACTACAAAAGACCCACAACCAGCCCAAATTTCCAAACAAAGAATGAAATATTTATTGTTCTTGGTCAGTTTACTTATCCACATTTTGTGATTTGATTGCACAATGTTTAAAGAAAAAGATTGAAGACTTCTGCTAAAATAGCAGCACAAAAATAAAACATCACTGTAATGTATTCTTCATATTACTTTCTCCCGACCTGTCCCTCACAAATGACAGATACCTCTGATGTTGGAGGTGAGCCCTCATTTTGCTTTCCACTATATGCTGTCCCAAGTGGAATAGGAGAACAGAAAATTTTATTTTCTTCACTAAATTGCTCCCTGGGAATGGTAATAGTCCCTTGGTAAGTGAAAGTTTGTTAACAGTTACAACAATTGAGTGGAAGAGAGAGGAGGATATATTTGTGATCAAGAGAGGAAGGTATATCTGGGATCCGAATTTATATTTTCAGTTTTTCAGACTGATGACCTTCCTTTGTGTTGCCCTTCAAATGTACTGTCATGGAATCACTACAGGGTGGAAAACCTTTAAATAAATAGTTCAAAGACTTCTTTAGATTTACATTTAACAGTCTACAATATGAATAGCATGATTGACTTTAATGGACTAAATGACATCATTATTATACTGTGGGAGAAAGAAGTTAAGTTTAAGTTGGAAATAATGTTGTTCAGAATCTTATCAGCCATATTTATGAAAGTATTAATATTACATCAGGGAAAAAAAATTGAGCTGAAATCCTGCAGAATGTGTTTTATATTATAAACTTCCATAAACCATTGACACAGAGCAGCTTTAGCATTTGGCACGACTGTTTTCTCTCTGAAATGCTGTTTATGGCAAAAGAACAAAAAAATCATATACTATATTTTCTTCTTGTTCTCAGCTTTCTTTAGTATTGACTGATATATTTATGGCATATGAATATATAATGTGCAGATGAATGTGTGAATAACTACAGAGAAAATGAGTTAATTCAATTTTTTTATCTTCATCTAGATCATTGATGTTTGAGAAAAACAATCCAGACATGTTGAAGGAAAAAAAAGTTATTGTTATACTATTTAGTCTTTTGGGAAACAAAAAGGATATTGAAAGAAAAAGGGGATATTTTTAGCAGTAACTTGTCTACTGAAATATGCACATTTTTTTCTTTAAGAATGAGTAATATGAATAATGTCTAATTATTGAGACACTAACAGCATAATTATATATATATTGATAAAATATAGAAGAAAAATTAATTTATAGATTCATACCAAATTTTCCAACTATATCTGGCATTAGAGATAGGTTTATGGTGCATACTAAGGTATTTCATTGTATTTTGATCGTATCTTTAATATGGAGATGCATTTAAACTGCTGAAAATAACAGTTTTACTGTTCCCTTATGAACAGAAGCCAAGATTTTATAATAGATTTGGAAAAAACAGACATTCAATAATGACAAAGTAGAAGAAAATACTCTTTTCAAGAGAACCTTTGGAGACTAGATATAAAATTTTTAAACTGGAACACTATAATGACGAGAAAAAGCAATGTAATGATATCTCTCTAGTGTTATGCACTTTAAAATTTCTTAAATTACACATTTTTCATTACACAAAACGTTTTGAATATTGTGCATTCAATAATATAATTTGAATAAACATAATTTTATATTAAAATGTTGCTATTCTTTTTGGCTTAAAATCTTCCTCATTATTTTGCTAAAATCCATTGACCTTATTTTACCACATTTTCAATATCAAGCCATAGTAAAAAAAAGACAAAACTAATTGAAAATATGGAAAGAAAACATAATTTATGGAAGACACTCCTTCTTTTTTTAAAAAATAGACCCCTTCAAATCAGCCAGTTGTAACATCCTGATAATTGACAAAGCAGTTAGCTAGAAATGCAAAATTAGGTGACTTGATTGTAATTGATAGACCTGGAAATGATATCCTCCTCTTCATTTCAGACACACATGTATGCATACTGAGAGTATGCATGTGTTCTGTGACTTTGGTTACCTCTGTTCTTAACTGCAAATGGTTGTTGTCTTTTAGGTGAGTGTGCCAGCTCCTTTAAGAAGATGCTTATCACTTCCTAACCTGGTGCCATACAGGGTCCATGTGCACTGATACTGGGTTTTATGCTGCTTCACTTTTCTGTGCTTTGTTGTTCTTGCTAAGAGCTTTTTCTTTGCCTTAGCTTTTCGCTTTTTTTCTACAGTGGAAGTGTCTATTCATCTGCAATTGAAATGGTATCTGGTACAAGTAGACAATAATTCTGGAGCCAGTTTCTGAATATATTTCTGTTGGAGGCAGTTATTACTCTCTAACTGAGAGATGTTCTCTCTAGTGACAGAAGATCTTAGCTGCAATTTGTTTCTAAGAATTTTTCTTTCCTCTTAATTGAAAACTATCTATAAAGTCAATAAACTCATTAGCCCTCACATTACTGTAAAAATTTACTGGAACACAGAAGTTCTGAGAATCAAGTTTAAAAGGAAATGTGAAAGATAAAAAATGTTCACTGCTTTCTGTCTGGCAGTTCCAATGGAATTATAAACTGTCATTTGTGGTAACTATGGCACATTTTGTGGAAAATAAAAAATAAGTTTATATTTCTGTACAGTATATCTTGATATACACACTAGATTATTCCAATTTCTGAAGAATTTCTTCAAAATTCTATATACAAGCTAGATAGAAAGTTAAAATGTGGTTCTCTCACAGCAGTACTTGACCAAGTTTATTAATGAAATAAACAACTATATGCAAAAGACACATAGAGCTTTTGTGTATCGAAACATCCAACTCTGAGTCCTGTACAACAAGGATACCTTATACCCACCCTGTCTTCTGAAAGGGATGCTAATATCTTCAGTCATTGAAGTATCTGTCATACCAGGAGAGCCTGAGAGACCAGAAGCTGTTTAGCCCAGACTTGAGAAGGCTCAGGGAGGAGTGAAGAAGAGAGAAGCAGACTCTTCTCAGTGGTGCCCAGTGACAGGACAAGAGACAATGGGCAAAAATCGAAATACAGAAAATTCCGTTTAAATGTTAGAGAAAACTTTTGTGCTGTGAGGGTGGTCAAACATTGGAACAGGTTGCTGAGAGAGGTTGTGGAGTCTCCATCCTTGAAGATATTCAAAACATGACTGGTCAGGGTCACAGGCAACCATGTCTGGCTGACCCTGCTCAGAGTGGGGCCAGACTGGACTGGATGAGCTCCAGAGGTGCTCTGGGGTGACTGAAGGTGCTCTAAGTTCAGTCACACTGTAGTCCCTTTTGTTGATACTGAAGTCTCATCATAACAACTTGCTAAAGTTCAGCTGAGATTAAAGTTGTTTAAGAAATTTTTTCACATTAAGTTTTGTATTAAGAATACCTATGGCAGATATAAATGCTGCATGATGCCCCTGTTCAGTATATTTCTGATCAGTGTTTGACTTATATCACACAATTCTTGCTTTATATTCTAATTGGTAGCAGTAAGTGTTTAATATCCATACTTGCAAATCTTTTTAAGTCACAATATTGTTTGGTGTACATTTAAAAAGCTTTTTGCGGATGTGAATGAATAACCAACAGTAGCATGCTTCCTTTGCTAAGAACAGTGTAAGAATACAATTAGAATATAATTAGACTGAGAAATCAAAACCTTAAGAATTATTTGAAAAGATGCGCTTAAAGTTTATGAAATTGTTACAAATTATTATTTCATGAAAAAAAGGTATAGTTTAAAAAAATATGCAAGATTGGAAGGTGAAAATAATGGGGGTTGCAGTATTAGTAGATCCTCCTAGAAAATGTTCCATCTTAAAAACTCATTTATCAAATATGAATCAAATGCCTATCTTATCTACAAAAGGTCAGAATGGATTTTCATATTTTGAGGGCTTGTTTCCATATCCAGATTAAAAATTAATGTATAAGGGAGGTTATATAGCTTTTGGCTACAGTTCCCTTACAATATATTAATTTTAGATGTGCTAGAAGAGTGTTACAGAAGGATATTTCAAGATAATAGACTTACCAGATAATGAAAATAAAACCGCTGTTAGTTCATACCAGCATATAGAAAGAGCAGAGCAAGCCAAGTATATTCTAAAAGGAGATGATAACTTTATGCTTAAAATAGAAAATATTTTGATGATACGTTTGCCTTTTGATGAAAATGGAAACAATGAAAAGTTCTTTAACTTGCAATATTGGGTTTGTCTCCTCTCCTCTCCTCTCCTCTCTCCTCTCCTCTCCCCTCAGAAGAGGTTGCAAGCACAAACAAGTATCAGCTTTCAGACTGCCTGGGAAATGTGATGGGCCCATAGCCACATTTCAAAGGAGCTCATGGGAAGCCAGAATTTCTGTTTGAAATGTCAGTCTTACCACTTCTAGTAAAGAAGAGTTTTCTACATCAGCTTGAGCTGTGCCTCATCTCAACTGTTGTTCTTGTACTACTGCTGTGAGCCAGGCAGGGTTCTCTCACATCTCGCTGTCCAGACCCAGAAAAGTGCTGTCTGCCTAACGTTTTTATTATCTCTGGTCACTGACTTTGGACAGCTGCAAAGCATGTGAGGTGTGCAAGTTATTTCCTTCCCTACGTTTTACTTTAATAAGATAGAGCCCTTCAGAAGACAAGATGTGATTGGAATACTATAAAATTTTTTGAACTGTTGTAGAAAAACTTCTGTTAGAGATATGCAGTACTGGGGACTATCCCCTTCTTCATGTTTTTTAGGCCATATTAAAGTGTACAGGAAATATAAAATTGCACTGAGGTCCTTGATTCTGGCAATCATCTATAAAGAAATATTAGTAAGGAAGAGATCCTTGGGAGATCCATGTGCAGATGTGCAGTCACATATATCTTTGATTGTTTCTCCATTTTCTTTCATGCAAATTGTACTGGTGTTGTTTTAATAGCAGAAGCCATATACATCATGACTTATCTCATTGATGGGAGATGTAGTCTCACATTTGAATTTACATTCTTACTGCTGATCCTGTTGTCAACTGAGAATCCATTACCTTGCTTTGACTGATGTTTTCTTTAATTTTAGCTAATGTATGTCACAGCTTGCATATTGAGTTATATGTTGGCATGCTCTTGTAGGAGCCAGCACTGCTGTTACCCTGTCAACACCAGGTTTCAGAAGGAATTCCTTTGGTAAGTCTGCCTTCAGTGCTGTGCCCCTCAAACTTGAAGTTCATCCCTGCAGAGGGTTGTCTTGCTGGTTCAATATCTGTTTCA
This sequence comes from Ptilonorhynchus violaceus, assembly GCA_013397565.1. Lineage (NCBI taxonomy): Eukaryota > Metazoa > Chordata > Aves > Passeriformes > Ptilonorhynchidae > Ptilonorhynchus > Ptilonorhynchus violaceus. The sequence continues at coordinate 747,576 of VZRJ01011410.1, read as the reverse complement.
GTTGTTTTCATAATGCCTTCCACTTACTGGATTACTGTTTTCTTTAGGGAATGCCTTGGAAGGACATTTGAAAATACGTATTTTAATAGACACATATATGGGGGGGGAACAAGAGGGAGGCAGAGACCCTCTACAGGTATCTAAACTACTTCTTGTGCTACAATACCTTTGAAGATTCTTCACTAAAAGATATTTTGTGAACTATTTTTCCATGTTGTATATTTAAAACTAAAACAATCAAGAAACAAGTATTTTAGGAAGACCAGTACTATCTCCTTAAATAATATTACAATATACTTGGTATTGTTTAATCCATATTGAGCAAAAATACTTTAATTTTTCTAAATGAGCATTTACAGTATATTTTGGACCTGTTACAAGAACCACTAAAGCGAGAAGATTTTGGGGTGACCTGAATAATTTTATTGAAGCTTTACTACTCTTGAGTAACCTGATTAACTCACGCAAGTTCCAACACAGCCTTCATGCCAATCCACACCACACTATCAAGTAATTTTTCTCTCCCTCATCTAATCTAGCTTTCAGCACCTATACCAAAGCCAAACTACCATGATGAGAGTCTCAAGGTTGGAGAAGGAGGGGTTGAAAATTACTTAAGCCTGAGAGTATTTTGGCACAAAGGTGGTAAGATAGATCTTTGTGAGGAATTTACCAAAAGTGCAGGTCATATAGAAGAGACTGGAACAAATTCTTCCTCATGTAACAACCAAACTCTGCTATAACTGGTAGGTTTCTTTGTGTAAGTAAGAGGAGACTTTGGCTGAGCATTTATCTAATAGGTTAAATGTAAAGAGAGTCCAGTAGAGAACTATTTTCCAGACTAATCTGAGTTACTGCTGGGAGTTAAACTATGTGTGTCCCTTTCTTATATTAAAGAAAACGAGTAGGAGAAATATAATCTAATCACTTGCTGATATTTCATAGAGATGGAAGTAGGAAGAGGCTTTAGGTTTCTTCAACTGTTTATTCTACTTTATTTTTCTTCTGAACATGAATCTCTCTCCTCAGGAAAACTGCTGTTTCAGATGCAGTCTTACTGAACCTCTGCCCAGTGCTTAAACCAAACTGAATCTGAGCCTTTTCCAGGAAGACTGGTAGGAGATGAAAACTGTTTAGAACTAAGATTAAGAAAATAAATGTGGTGTCTCTGCACTGCTGCTTTTACTTGGGATACAAACACAGGTCACATGGGCCATCCTTACCACAATTCCTGAGAGAACCCAGCCAGGAAAAGTTCACTCTTCTTAGGCTGTCAAAGGTGACACAGGCATTTTAAAAGTGACCCTGATGCCAGATTTGTAGATCTTGCTCCATTGCCCTTTAGAGCCAGATTTGGAAGGAACACCTAGTATGGCAGTAAAGGAGGAGAGGAACTCTGGCCAGGCAACTTCCTGCCCTGTAGGAGAAACTGGACCCCTGTCTGCCAGAAGAGGAATGCCATTTCTTACAAGAAGAATTGTGTGATTTGCTACAACAGAACAACCCCAATACCAGAAGCATCATTTCATCTTTTTCAATTGCACAAGAAGAATTAGGAGGCACATGAGGATTCACTAGTATTTCATGCATCAGGGAACAGATTCAGCTAGAACAGACTAATGAAATAGGTGTTAAAATATTTCACTGTTCAGAGGCACTACATGGCCTGTAACTAAAAATTTATTTTGCACCAGCCTGTGAAATTGCAGCATTAGTTTATTTTTTCCTGCTTACTGGTTTAATCAATATTTTAGCTTTGATTTGTAAAAGAGTTAAATTAAACTATATTGTGGGTTTTTACTATATAAAGATCAAAAGCAAGATGTATGCTAATAACAGAAAATATTTACAATTATTTATGACTAACAAATAGAATCTGACCAAGAAAGAGCACTTCTAACCTACCTTGTAAATGTTTTGTTTTCATTTACATTGCCTATATGGATATAGGAGGATTGAAGGGAGACACAATGTGGCAGGATTTGACCTATGAAATAAAGGTTTTTCATGGTGAAACATCCTCTTTTTGAAATCCTTGGTGTATATACAGTGTTGAATTTTTCTGTACCTCCTCAGCCTCTAATGCTGCTGCATGTCATTGTTTAGTTGGGGTTGCAGTGACAAGAGGAAAATGTCTCTCTGGGTGCCAGAGAAGATCCACATGGTCTCCCTCAAGGGACAAAGAAATGGTGAAAGGAGAAGGAAAGGCAATAGGGAGGTGAGGTTTCTGTAGGTATCATTCCATTAACATTTATGTGATAGAATAAGCCCACAGATGTTTGTTCGATGTTTCATAGAGAGAAGGATGTAAACTCTCTTTCTGCTCTGCTATTAGAAACACTTTCCAAATCTCCCTAATCCATTAATCTATTTTTGTGCTTTTTCGTAATTTCTGAGGAAATAGACACAGAGCTTCTCTGAACTAAAATGTGCAATTAGAGGTTGAAGAAACTTATCTGACTATGGATCGATGAGTCAGTTATGGGTAGCAGGAGTGATTTATCAGACATTCTGGCTAATACCTAAAACTAACTAATGAACCTAAAGATAACTAAAGATACCATTAAAATGTTTAACTGTAGCAGTTCTCTTCCCACTCCTTACTTGCTATCTTTTTAATGCCTTCCTATTCTTCAGCTAAATTAGTGAATTACAAGAAAGTGTCATTCATTTGTTCATTATCAATGCAGAATGACACCTTTTTACTTGCCCATATGCCTTAGTGTGTCTGAGTCACACTTAAATCTGTTTAGTGTCTCAGTAAAGATCATGCTTATCCACAATGTTACTTGTTAACAGAGACCACTAAATGTTTTTGGTGTTTTCAGCAGTTTTCAAAGTCTGGTTAAGAAGAGTTTCCTGCTTCAGAAAGGAGATTTATGCTTCTAAAGAAACAGAACACAATCCCTCTTGATCCCATCCTGATCCCTTTCTATCTTCTCCACTGCCCATTTCTGCAAAGAGGAATCTGGAGGCATCGGGAGGAATGTCTCTCTACATTTCTGTAGTCATTCCCTTTCCGTCTGCTTCTGCAGATTGTAGAAAGCAAATAATTAGAACTCAGGATAGGTTAACCTCAACCGTATTACCTCCTACCTCTAACTGATTTCAGTATCTTGGACAAAGTTATTAGTGCAAGTGAGTTAATTACTAATGCATTCAAGAAAAAAACTTAACGCCCCTAGATTTTATTTTTTGTTTTGCAACTAAGGTAACTTTGTACTTCTCCTTTAATTCAAAGTTCCCTTTTTTGGCTGTAAATTACCAAAAGGAGGAATAATACCACTAGGTCTATTTTTAGCTACATAAGGGTTATGATATCAGCAAATCAGTGGAAACATTTGGATTTGGAGGACTTCACACAAAAGTGGGTTAAACCAAGTGAAAACCAGTTCTAGTGCCAAGTACTTATCTCTTGACCTATGACTGAAAGTAACAACACTGCCAAAATAAAGAGCAGTACCTTAGCACTAGGTATCAGGGTATACTGTGGATTTTAGAATTAGCCTTAGCTGGAGCTGGTTTATATAAAATACACTAAAGAAGCTCAATATAGAAATAATAATGATTTTAACAATATTTTTCAGTGGCTTTTCACTGTAGGGAAATTAGTTTTGAATCTAAATGAAGGTTGTGCAAGCTTACACAGGTTTTTTGTGAATTTTCATGTTAATCAGCTGCCAAGTCAATGCAAATTCTTGGTAAATTCAGCTCTTAGAAGCAGTTCTGTCTGTCCCATGGATAGCTGTTGACTAAGTTAATTTTCCACACTTACAAAAGAGTGTTCTTAACTCCATATCTGATTTTAATATATACTCTTAGTGCATTGTTAATATATAACTTCTTAAAGAAGTCACATTACAATAGTGTTATCTTGTTTTAGTCTACTTTTTTTTTTTTAGATATCTGCAGACCTTTTACTTCCTTCAGCTGAATCAACTATTGATCCCTGGTTTGGAACTTATGCTATCCAACAGGGGCTTGTAATTTTATCCATAATGGGCAAAAGAGAATGAAAAGAGACTTATGTTTCTCATTTTCTATACATTAGGGCCTGGATGGAAGCACAAGTTGTATGAATATAGCTTGTATCTGTAGATTCATACATATGGTACTATTCAAATTCCATTAATGATGAAGACTGTTTCAAATTTTATTGATTTTCTAAATGAGTTCTCCTCTATCTCTACATGGTATTGAAATCTCTATAAGAACCAGACCAAGCTTTTCTTCTTTCCCAGATCTAACTCACTTCAGAAGAGATAACCAATAATGCTTTCTTCTAGAAGGAAAATGTGTTCATATTACTAATATGGATTTCATTTTTTTCACTTCATTGTTTTATTGCACTTTGAGCAAAGGGTGATTTTTCCTCATTTACTACTAGCAAGCAGTAAAACTCTTAATTTTATATATAATTGAAATAACATTTATCTCTTTCATACCTATATGTCGAGACCTACTATCATATACAGACCACCAAGCAGAACATACTATTTGGAAAAACAGTTTGCAGAAGAAATAATTTACATGTGAAATGGTCAGTTCCAAAGTACGGGGGTGTAAAACGAGACAGGGAGAAGTATCTGTATTTGGGGAAAGCCTGGTATGCGCTGAACTGGCAATAAACAGAGCATCAGTATCCATTGCATGCTCTAGGAGGTGTTGGTACTGCCTGCTCTGTACAGACCTTGTCCTCCCATGTCAGTAAAGACACAAGACTGGAATAGGAACAGAGAACATCTGAAAGGTGGAAGAGTTTTTGTACAAAGAACATCTTATGTAGACTAGGACCTGGTGAGCTGAAAAAGAGATGAGTGAGGTTCTCCAGCAGAAGCCTGTAAAAGTGTGAGAAGAAGAAACTGGAAATCATCATTTCATCATGTCTAGTACAGGGCCAAATGAGTATAGCAACTAACAGGCTAAAACTGCACAACAGCAGATATTTTATATATCAGGTGGTCAAACTAAAAGCTACTCACCAAGAGTTATCACAGACATTTCACTAATGACTGAATCACATATGGCAGGTGAGATATACACTGAGTGGTATAGATGTTAATTCCAATTTATTAAATTCTAGGTGGAGTGACACTGTTCCTGTGGAGATATTCACCTGCACCTGGAAATCAGCACATACTTAAAATAATTGTCTGACACTGGGAACTTGGCTTAACTAGTTTCTGCCCATATGCCTCTCTGGCTTTGGTAGTGCTATTCAGTTCCTGAGAGCTCTGGGTGATAAAATTTAAAATCAACTCATTAAACAACTTTTCTCTTTTTTTCATTCTATCTCTACTAATTATCTCAATAAGGCAAAAGCACCTTTTGCCTCTGGCTCTTAACTTTAGGTGTTTTAAAAAACTATCATCTAATTTTAGCAAACAAGACATTGTGTTAATCTTTCCACATCAGTAAGTAGCTTCATTGGTATACTGAAACCATACTTTGAAATTGTAGGTACAATTGTAAATTACCTTTTGTCTGTTAAAGGCTTTTGTAATTATTGCAGTGAAAAGACAATTATCAGATTCTCTATGGTAGAAGTTCCTTCAAGAAGTTTTAAGCTCTTGGATGAACTTGGCTTTCCATGAGCAGCTCTTATTTCGTCTCAAAATGAAAGAGGATGTGGAAATTTCTCTATTCAAAGTCCATCAAACCAAAAATCAGTTAAAAATCCCTCATGAGAGTTGCTTTATCATGAGCTTTGTCAAAACTTCATGGGAACAATGGATGAAAATGTATGTGTTAGGATTTGTAAATCTATGGCACCTGTGAAACGTTTTTTTTCTAAAATAGAAGTGAAATAGTGTCATTAGCACATGGAGTATTAAAGCAATGCTACACATCTCCTTTTAGTACTGGAATAAGTTTGAGAGAAGTTACTCAGAGAGGCATGTGGTGAAGCCAAGAATTTTGCTTCTCTCCTACTTCAGGATCTGTTTCTTCCCACTGAAAGTTTAATTTCCTTGATTTCCACAGAAGCTAGAGCACTTTCTTAGGACATTTCTCTTGCAGCCTGAAGTTGTAGTTGCCACACTGTATGTTCACAAAAGTATTTCACTGTAATTTTTTGAAGCATAGTTAGTACACAAGGTAGGGCTTGGTCAAAAGTAGCTGCATCTAATTTTAACAGTTTCTGCACTATTTAACACAATTAATTGATGCTGTCAATAACTCTAATGGAGAGTAAAGCTAATTCTTTGGACTGCAGCATTCCAAGCTTGTTTTTAAGTTTTAGGGTGTTTTCCAACTTTTAATGGTGTATTGCAAAGAAAAACAGCAGAATAAAATTAGATAGTCATTGTAGCCAGCATCAACAAGTAAGTTTCCAATTTTTCTGGATGTAAGTGTCTATTTAATTTTATCCTAGCCAAATTAATTGCTCCTGCATTCTCCAGATTCTGAGAAATACAAAGAACTACATGAGAATGAGCTCACTGTGATAATGTACATTTCCAGTAGAGCTGGCCTAATGTGAGAAAAGCCTGAGCATATGAAGAAAACATAGGCCAGGTCCAGGACTGAAAGCCTGGGTGAGAAAACATTTTCATTAGAAATACAAATATAGTCTCATTGTCTCTTAGCTATTTCTCCATTGAAAAATCTGTCCAGTTATCTAATTTTTGTGATAAAAGCACATCTTCTTACTGCTTGTCCTGGTTTGAAGGACAGGTGTCTGTTAAGGAAGGTGGGGAAACCTCCCCTGAGTACAAGATGACCTCCCTTCCTTCTCCAAATTACTGTACCTTTGAAATTACAGGGCTCTCAGGTAAAGATGTGGTAAAAAGAATAACAGTTTTTTACTAGAGTTATATAACTATATATATATATGCATATACACATAAAACAA